>VWZN01015153.1:450747-543836 GCA_013396955.1 Regulus satrapa | reverse complement strand
TGGGCGCATCGTGGCTGGGCGCTGCTTTGTGCCCGGCATCAGAGGGAGGGTGTGATGCTTTCCAGGTGTCCCCTCAGACGGAGGCAGCCTGCCTGGGGATCTCGGTTTGGGGTCCCTCCTCCGCCGAGCTGTGTGAGCTGGTGGTGGCCAGTGCCCCTCTGTGCGCTGCTGCTGCTGCTTCCCCTTTGCCTTTAGGAATTTCGCTTCCCTTTGCCTGGCAGCTGCTGATGTAAATCGCTGCATAATGCCTCTGCTTCACTAATACTTTCCCTGAGCCTGAATAATGACAGCAGTAACAGGACAGAGGGATTTAATAGCAGAGCCTGGCTAGCAGCGGTGCAATGGCTGTGCAGGAAACTAAACTTTCAGATTCTTTGTATTTCTTCTATATTACCTCCCCCGTCCTCGTTATTAGTTTTCTGTTGATTAGAACAGATCCTCTACCTTCAAGAACCAAAACTAAAACCAAATGTGTCTTGTGGGAGGAGACAAAACACTGCAATATTGTTATCCCCGTCAAATAGAGGAATTATGTAGAGGTGGTATCCCAGCCTTGATGTTGTAGACCATCTAGCAGATCATTTTTCTTTTCACATGTAAAGTCATAAGCCTTGCTACGTCTTTTGACCTCTAATTTGGCTGCTAGTCTGGAGAGTGTTTTGAAATGGTTTATTTTCTGGATGTCTGTGTCCCTGCCTCTGCTGTCTCAGGAAGCAAACACTGGTAAATGCTTTGTGTAGATACATAAGGGTTTGTTGTCATCAGTGCACGGTTAGAAGTTACATAGGTCAACTCCTATTGCAGTAAAATGAGCTTGCTTTCATGAAGAGAGCTGGAAAAAACTGGGGAGACAGTGAGAGAAATCAGATGGAAAATGCTCAACAAAAATTGTGTTACGATTTTAGGCATAAAGCCATGGAAATAGCTTCTAATGGTTTTAGATACTTTCTGCTTTTCTTATAGCTCCAGGTCCTTAATGCAGATATAGACTACATGATAATATCTGCTTACCTGATGCAGCGGGGCCTGTTTGTAAGGGAATTGGGCAAGTTTTAGTCTTTGACCCTTCTCCACACCTGAGCATGTGCAGATTTGTTTATCTGTGATTATATATACACACAGCATTAATCAAAACCAGATGAAATACAGTAAAAACTTACTTTAAACTCTAAAAATGCAGAAAATATAGACTCCAGTGAACAAATTTGTTTTCCAGTCCTGCTGAGAGAAAGCATGCCAAGTCACGTGAACTGTCTGTATAGAGTAGAACTACTGCTGTTTTTCCACTCTGATTTATGTTCCCTCACTGAGACCAGAACAGTAGCACAGGGCAGCACAGTATGTGAGTTACTGTATATTCTTCAGCTACTTCAAAAGTTCTTAGATTTAGGCATGAGTTTGTACTTTTCATTTTGTTTAAAGTTTGAACTCCTTTATGCAGGCTCAGTCCAAAGGGGTCCAGTCCTCCATGTTCCTTTTAAGTGTCTCCATGAGAGACAGTGAAATGTGTCTCTCTCTCTTTTAAGTGTCCCCATGAAAGGGGAAATATTGTACAGCTGGGAAGTTAAGGTACAGTGAGATCAAAGGAAATATACTGAGGGTGATGTGGAAAGTCTCCAAGAAATCTATGGGAGAAGAGTAGACAAGTATTGAGATATGATTTCAGGACTGCCTGGAATTTCAGGAGGTATCCCCTTGTACTGTGCACCACTGACTCTTAGTTTTCTCTCTTTGTTTGATAATAGCAATTGTATGGGTGTGTGGTGAGTCAGATCATCCCGTTGATCCAGCTGGAAATTTATTTTTT
Organism: Regulus satrapa; assembly: GCA_013396955.1. NCBI lineage: Eukaryota > Metazoa > Chordata > Aves > Passeriformes > Regulidae > Regulus > Regulus satrapa. Next base: position 542,029 of record VWZN01015153.1, on the reverse strand, counting down.
TTCTGGCTTTAGTGGTGTTACTTTTCAGTGCTGACGCAAGGGCAAGCTTTAGGAGAGTGGGGAATGTGCAGCTGGGAGGTTGATATGGGGCTGTGGTTGTACCCTTCAGCTGGCCTTGAAATAATTCTCCTGGACGCTTGGGGTCCAGTTTGATACCCTGACTGTGAGGCTGTGGGCCAGTTCTCCCTTTGTTTGAACAGGGGGATTCATTGTAGGCAAGGTTTGAGTCTTCAGTTTTTTGATTTTTGATTTTAGCTGCTCTCAAGAAAATATTCTGTCCTTTACAGGGACTTAATGAAGTATTGCACCAGGTAAAGTTTTAACTATTTGCAATGTACTGCAATATCAGAACCAGAGGAATAGTCCTCTCATATTCAAAGTCTATGAATGTAAGTGTGAGTGGGTGAGTTCTTGGAGGGACAGGCAGTTTGGAAGATAAGTTTGACATTTGATCGACTTGACTCTGGCTGTTGTAAGAAGTCACAATTTTTGGCACTGGCCTTGGGTAACTTGGAATAGAAGTGAAATAGTTCCTAATAGAATTAAGCCCAGAATAATCCCAACCCTGAAATACTTCTGGGGGTTTGACTGGCAGGAAGCACAATGCTCCTACTCTGGGGCTGAGCCAGCCACAGGCTGAGTTTTACTTTCTGATGTGGGACATACAAGTGAGCTGCACCTGTCTCCTAACTGACCAGACATCCTGTCAGATCACCTGCAGGAATGTGGCCTGTCCCATGCAGCTGTGGCTGTGGGGAAGTCTGGAACAAATGTATGATTGGACTTGGACAGACTCCTATTTACAGGGTAACCAAAGTCACACTGCTCCGCAGAGTGCTCTGGAGTTCTCCCTCATCAACTTGGGGTCATGCCTGCTTATAGCTCCCTTTCAGGTCATGTGTCCAGGTTTCCATTCCCAGGAAAAAAGAATATGCAGGGAGAGTGCTTGTCTGTGTCTCCCTTGGGTGAGCTTGGCCTGCTGCAGTTGGGATATAGCCACGGTGGTAGACCCTGCTTGAAACCAATGGGAGTTAGACCCTCTGAGATAAAAGCCTCGGGAACTTCCTCAAAATTATGTGGGGGTCTTGTAGGAAAGTAGAGCTCTAAACTCAGAAGGTAGGGTGGGAATTCATGGCAGTGACTTTAGGTTGGATTGATGTAGGAACTCACAAATAGTTAAGAAAAAGGCTCTTGAGAGTTCTTAATGATTTTCACTTTCCTACCTGAAATGGCTTAAAATACTAAGGGATTTGAATGTGATGATCAAACAGCATTAGTGACTTTACAGCATGTTGACAGCTTACTAATAAAAGTACATATTTTAAAAATAATAGAATGATAGTTGTTAAGAGCTTTTATAGCTAAGAAGTCAACATTACTGTGGTTTTTGCACAGACATGAAGGGCTAAGCTTAGTTTTGAAAATATTCATGTAGAGAATCTTCATCTGAAATATTTTCTTATCTCCCCTACCTTTTTTATCATGAATCTTTTCTTAGAACATAACCACTCACACTGTTTTACATGGTAAAGAATATGTCAATATTAAAATTCCATTATTTGCAGTAGAGGGATTAAGTGTTCAGTACTGCAGACAAAACTGAATTGTTTCAGAGTCAAGAAAATAAATATTTGATAGGCAGTAAAAGAGTGTTAATAAGCAGTGACTTTGAAGTATTATCATTTACTTGTTATTTTTTGTATGAGAGGAATAATTTTATTAAAGGGACCACAGTCTGATTCCCAAATACAGTCTGGTCTGTTTCAAAACAGAAACCAAGGGCAGGTCAGAGGACTGAATGGGCCAGGTTTGTAAAATTGTCAGTTTCAGTGTCAGCAGCAGAGCTGCAGGGATGTGTTTTAACTGAACACTGCCCCATCAATTTATATCTTCCCTTCACCGTGTCACAACGTGTATGGAAGTTCTTAGGCAGAAAGTTGTTTTGTGCTTATGGACCACTTCAGCCATGGACCAGGGTCTCATCATCATATCAGGTATTAAAAGTGTAACTGAAATATCTGTATGTATTTTTTTGTTTGTTTGGTTGTGGTTTTTTTGGGGTTTTTTTTTGTTTTTGTTTTTTTTTTTTTTGTTTTGTTTTTTGTTGTTTTGTGTTATGTTTACCATTGCTGGCCTACAAATCCAGTGCGCAGTCCTAACTGTAGAGCCTTAGAAAAGGGGCTGGAAGATGCCTAAATGTTGCCAAATCTCATTCTTGGTGACCAGACCTGCTAGCACCATCTATTCTATAAAGCCCTGTAAAGCTTTAAGAGAAGGTGGCTGCTTCTAAACTGGCCATGGGAGCAGTGCCCAGTTCAACTTAGCTCCCTGGCTGTGCCTTGGAATTTTTGGGAGAGTGCTTATTGGCCTGTGCCTAAAAGAAGCAGATTTTGAAATTTAATTAGATTCAGTAGAGATATCCAGATTGTAAGGGTCAGGTCTGTGGTGGGATATGGGTTGATTTACTGCCTCGGGCACAGGCACAGCAACAATGTCTTTCCCAAAGGTTGCAGTTTGCTAAACCAGTCCTGCAAATGTTTGTCCTGTTTCCAAAATGTTCTACATTGGAAATTTCCTATCTTCCAGAGGAAGTGTTTTTCACTTTTTAATTACCCTTACGGCATGCCACCTAAATCAAGTGTCTGTTTTTAGAGCATGTGGAATAGCACTTGCGTCCCTTAATAATTTGGATACGTGTGGATAGCTGATCTGTTATTCATGAATGTTGGGGGACCAGGTATTGCAAAAGGAAAAAAAAGCCTTTAGTTCCTATGATTTTCAGTATTTTATTTTGAAAAATGCAGTAAAGAAAGATGAAATGGTAAGGGGAAGTGCTGAGCTGTAAAATAATCCCCAGGAAAACAAACAACCAAAACCATGCCACAAGGGCTACAATTACTGGCTTTTCCAGTGTAACTAGGACATAGTCTTGTGTACCTGTATGAAAAAAGTGGATTATCTAGATGACAGTGTTTGATCTTACTGGGGCATTCAGCAGAGTGGGACATGAAGGAATTAATTTTCTTAGGTCAATCTTTGCTAAGTGAATAAATCAATTAAGTAATAAGGGAGATAGTCTAGCTATTTATTTTTGACTTATTTTTCCACATGATGATAAATTCTGAAAAAAAAGCTGCTGTCTTTAACAATTAAAAGAGTTGGAAATTTTCTAGGTTTTCTGGAAGGTGATGCTAGTTAGATTTACATTTAAAATTATACTAGAAAATACCTTTAATTTTATAATAGATGTAAAATATAGAGCTGTGAAATGTCTTCTGGCAAAGCACAAAACTCAAACCGTTTGAGAATCCTGACAGAAGCAGTACAGACTGTTCTCACTTGCAAGCTTAGATCAAAGGATTCAGAATTTTTCCAGCACGAAAACATATTCTGTGCTGTGTCCACTAGCATGGTATGAGAACAAGAGTTTCACTAAACTGAGTATAATGAACAGGCAGGCACTGGGGGTTTAACCCATGGTGTAAACTCGTGTTTACTGCTGAAGTTGTGCTGCCAGGTCAGTAAGTGAAAGACTTCTTGGAGCAGCTGAAATGAAGTGTTGCTCCAAAACCACATCCAGTCCCTCTGGGGTTTGAGGAGAGCTGGTTTCCTGGAGTGCTGACATGGCATGGACCAACTTTAGGTTCAGAGTACAAACTCAGAAACCTCAGACTCCAAACAATCTCAGCTTTGGTTGGCACGTATAAAAGTTAGGATAGAGGGCCTACAACCATCAGAGTCTAATTTCTGAACTTCTCCCCATTTTAACTACAGCATCTTTTGTTCCCTGCATTTAAAAAAGTAAACCAATTTTTGTCAGTTTTTTGAGGTAGTGGGGTTTATGTGGTCAGCCTCCCAGTCTGTCGTTTAATTCCGCAATGACTTTGTTGTGCATGTCAGGTTCAGTCCAGCTTGAGAGGAGTGTACATCACCAGCTCACAGTTTGAACATGGCACTTTTTAAGGGATAAGAGATTTCCACTATATGGAGGCAAGCTATGCTGAGCCATTTGGACTCAGAGCTTCAGGATGGTATCTAACTTTTTTGATTTGTGGGTATAAAAATAATTTTTGTGCCCCGAGACACAAACTGCAGGCAGAGTACCTAAGATTTGTTGTGAGCAAGAACAGTTACAAAATTCTCTGTTTAGGATTTTAGCGGCCCAGGTGGTGTAACTTGTAAAGAGGATGTGAGTCCTCGTATTTAGATTGTCTGCCCAGAACTCTCCCAAACAGTGGGGTTTATATACTGTCCCAGCAGCTCCTTCTACACCAAGGAAGTCACAGGTGTTTTGCACCTAGAAATTTGGTTTCTTCAGCAGACCAAGCATTAACTGGGGTGAACTATACTGTGTAATTTTGATCCTAACTGTAGTTGTCTTTGCATTTAATTTAGCTCAAAAAGAAATGTGTTTATTTTTGTGCTTTAGTTTGGAAAAGTACCCCATAAAAACTAAAGTATTTTTCCACAGAAGAGGTGTAATTTTAAACGTTTGCTTATATCTGCTCCCCTGGAGGCTGACTTCTGAACTTAGATTTGTGCCTGTGTCACACTAACTTTTTAAAGAGTTTAGATGGTGCCCCCAAGAAAATTAGGGGGCTAAGACCTTATGACTTAGAAGCAGAGGCCAAGAAAACTAGTTTTATTTATTCTTTAGAATACTCAGTTACTTTCTGGGGGGGGTATGGAGGAAACAGCTGGAATATTAGGAGTGCACAGTGGTAGGACAAGAGGCAGTGGCTCAAGCTGCAACAAGGGAAACTCAGATTAGGTATCATGAAGAAAAGTTCTGCTGTGAGGACCGGGATACATAGGATCAGGAAAAGAGAAAGGCTGAGAAATCTCTGTCCCGAAGACACTGAACTCTGCAAGACCAAGGTTGATGTGGGCAGACTTGGGGAGATGTTTGGACCAGGTGACCTTCAGAGGTCTGTTCTGGCCTGTTGTTCTGTGACACAGCATAGGGTGGGGCATGAGTTTCCAGGGCTGTTTCCCTATGAAACAGCTTGCCACTGGATTTGTGTTCAGGAAGGCGATGTTTCTAGTGTATGGTAGGAGCCCAGAAATGCTGATACCAGTTCAGTGCTGGAGAAAGGAATATAATTGCCATGAAATTTTTGTTTGTTGTTTTTTCAGTAGGTGGCACTTTCTGGATGCCTGAATTGAGGGCTGTGCAGAAAGGCTGCTCCAAACACTATTTAGGGATTATTCTTCCATTAGTTAGCATCTGTCCTGGTTTTGGTTGAGATATAAGTTTCTTCCTAGTAGCTGATACAGTGTTATGTTTGGGATTTAGGATAAGAATAATGTTGGTTACACGCTTCTGGTTTGGGTGTTGCTGAGCAGTGCTTACATTATGTCAAGGATTTTTGGTGGCTTATGCCCTGCCAGTGACAAAGCTGGAGGAGCATCAGAAGTTGTGAGGGGAGGCAGCCAGGGCAGCTGATCCCAACTGACCAGAGCGATATTCCATACTGTAGACCATCATGCCCAGAATATAAACTGGGGAGGAAATGGGCCATGGACTGCTGATAGTGGAATGGCTGGGGATTTGTCAGGGGGTGGTGAGCAATTGCATTGGACATCACTTGTTTGGTATATTGAAATCCTTTAATACTTTAATTATAATGTATTATTATAATTTTTATGATTTTCCCCCCTTTCTGTCCCATTTAACTGTCTTTATTTCAGCCCCTGAAGTTTATCACTTCCACTTTTTGGATTCCCTCACCCATCCTTATTAGGATGGAGAATTTGTTGAGAGCCAGTAACTGTGCAGTGCTTTGTTGCTGGCTGGGATTAAGCCATGACAGGATCTTGTACACTGAATACTTAGAAAATCAAAACTTTTTAAAAGTTAATGCCTTGTTTTAGTCTTAATCTTTTTGGGGTTCTGCTCCCCAGTTCTCAGATGGGGAAACCATGATTGCTTTTCAGGGATAATGTAGTGATGAACACCATCAATAATTCTTCCTTCAGAGCATAGTTTGTGTCCCTACCCATGTATTGCAACAGAAACAGAGAAGAAAGCAAAGCCTCGCACAATGTGGGGGAGGGACTTTGGAAAAGAAAAACCACAGGTGAACGTTATTTAAAACAGCAGCGCATGGACGAAAACAGCCTTAATTATAGCATTTCCTAACTTTCTGATTTTTTTACTCTAGTGCTTTCATGGTATTCTTTAAATAGTCTTTTGTTTATAACTGTAAATCACAGTTGAAATTTGGAGCCATTTTATGGCATGTCATGCGTCTTTTTGTTGTTTATGGAAGAGCACAGCTGAAAGAGTCTCTATTGTAGCAGATGCTGCTGCTGTGCAGTGTCTGTCTCGGGCTCTGAGCTCAGTTCTCTTCTCGTCACCATCAATGGGAGTTTCAGCATTGCCTACCCTGCAACTGTCTCTTTCATTGGTGTCCAGGTGGTGTAGTACAGCCTAGCAAAGAACTTGTGTTTGAATCTTGTGCTCTATCCTGTGAGCAAAAGGACTTTGATGAAACCAGTATCTTGAAATCTGCAAGAGGTGCTGGAAAAACAGTGGAAAAAAATAGACACTTTAAGACCTGTACTGTTCAGGAAGGTATCTGCTTAAATTCACTCATATTTTGAGTGCCATTGAAAGACTTTATTATCTTTTAAGCATGTCTAAATATGCATATTAGTCATTTTTAGGGGGCTAAATATATTAAACAAGACGTGTATTAATAATGTGGAAGCAGCAAACTAAATGCTAAATAAATGCAGGAATAGGGGAAGTAAAGCAAATCGCTTCAACCATCAGCATAGCTGTAATTTTAAATAAAACTTCAGATACTGTTTGAAAAGGCTGTTTGAAACATGAGCAGTAAAGTTGCATTGGGAAACAACATTCGAATATTCTGGGTTGAAGGTTGCTTCTCCAACCTTAATGCATATCTGTTGTCTGAATGCGTTATAATAATCTTTTAATGGGAGAAATTGTTGAAAGATGGGAAAACAGTCTTTGCCTTTAGTGTGGTGTAAAATTAGACGTGCACAAAGCTATTCATTTGCCCTGCCCCGAAAAGCAGGGAAATACAAAAGGAAAGTATTTCTGGTGTTGAAGGCACAGTAAATGAAAGGAGGAGATGTTATGTTATTCTGGAAGTCATGCTTTTCTCTCCAGAGATAATTGGAGACATTTATGAGCTTCAGAGTCTCAAAGTCTGACAGTGGTTTTGAATTCAACTTATTTTAATGAACTTTTGAAAGTCGTTATAATTTTCTGACTTACAAGGTTCCTTTTGTCTTTTAATAGCTCTCTACAAATATGCTGTAAATAAATTAGGTGGGAAATCCCGATTTTGTGCAAAATTGTTGATTTGTGAAACAGGAGAATGCCCCACTGAAGGATTCTCCATCTCTCAAATGTCTCTAAAATACAAAGCAGAGATCAAAATCCAATTTGTTCTACTTTTGCCTTTCAGGTTCAAACCATGAATTACGTTGGCCAGTTAGCAGGGCAAGTGTTTGTCACTGTGAAGGAGCTCTATAAGGGTCTCAACCCGGCCACACTGTCAGGATGTATAGATATAATTGTTGTACGTCAGCCAGATGGAAATCTTCAGTGTTCTCCTTTCCATGTTCGCTTCGGGAAGATGGGAGTCCTACGTTCCAGGGAGAAAGTGGTAAGGAAATGTGACAATTTTATACGTTGTGTCTGTGAGTTAACTGTAATAGCATGGAAGTTACTGAATGTTCTTTGGTCTGCTGGTTGAGGTTTTCTTTAGACACCCTTTATAAAGAGCATGAATTAAGGGAAGCTTCAGTTAAAATGGTTGTTACTGATTCTTGTAGTTCAGAGCATAATTTGTAAGACATTGACTATAATGAAAAACAGAGCTAGCCATGAAATTTGTAACATTTGTATTAAATAAAGCAAAATTTAAAATGTGCTAATTTGAACATTTTCTAGATTTCATTAGTGACTCATTAAAACCCCTTTCTTTGGCATATTCAATGATAGTTCCAAAAAGGGAGAAATATTACTTCATAGTGAAGTAGTATTTTCAGAGAATAGAACCTTGAGGTTAATTGAAGCTAGAAAAAACCAGTGAGGACCTTGAAATAAATGTAACTAGGCTGAGTGACCTGGCAGTGTATGAGATGGGAAGTTACCAGTCTGAGAGATTATTTTAGGAAGTAATTTGTAACTCCATATAGTCTAGGTTCTTATGTAGATTGAATTTTCAGCAGAAAGATCCTAAAGTCAGCATGGACATCGTTCAATTTTTGCTTAGATCAGAAAGAAATTCCAATATTTAGAATTGATTAAAAGTTGAAAACTATTGTTGTGCCAATGGTGTACTGTGTCCTGAAGGATAACATGAATGCAGACTTGTGCAAGTCTCCAAAAGATTTACAGTGAAAAGGGAATTGGTGGCAAGCATGGTTATAGTCAGAGATATCCTCCTGAGAAGAAATGAAGATAGTTAGGGCTGTACAGTGATATAATAAATGTGTGGAAGGAATAGACACAGAAATTGAATGTAAAGTAATTTTTCTTGTTTGTGCTTCTCATAGTGTAAAGAGAAAGCTCTTTAATGAATTTGAAATACAACATATTAAGAATGTGCATTCTAGTACTTCTAGCACAATTTAAAAATAGGCTATGAATTAAAAGAGGAAATAGATTTGTGTAGCAAGTGAAGCATTCAGAATTACTTTTAAAAATACTTGAAACTTAATGTAATGACTATAAACCTTTCTGAGGAGCAAGGTATCAACGAGCTGAACAAGTTAGAAAAACATTTTTGTAATTGATGGCTTTTTGAAGGGGTACTGAAAGAAACAGAGTAAGTCACTATTTCCTATGTTTGCAATAAAGATTTCTCATACTTCCCTGAGAAGCATTTACCCAGTGCCAGCAGCAGGACAGACTTTCTTTCCATATAAGAATATATTTATTTCCTTGCAGGTTGACATAGAAATTAATGGAGAGGCTGTAGATTTGCACATGAAACTAGGAGACAATGGGGAAGCCTTTTTTGTGCAGGAGATGGACAATGATCAGGTAAGAGTAAAAACAACCTTTAATTTGTTTAAAATCTGAAGCCTGCTCTTCAGAGTCAGTTTTGAGTTTAGGTATCCTGTTGAAAAATATACTTTTATCCTTTTTATAGTTTTGAAAGTTTCTGGAAAATTTTATGCTATGGAAATTTAATGCTATATTATTATTTTGGTTTTTTGGGGTTTTTTGGGTTTTTTTTTAATTGCTGAGATTTAAAAAAGCTGAAGATAATCACATGGGTGAAAAATAAATCATGTGCATGCTAGTGTGTGAACAGAAATGGCAATTAGAGTTCACATGCTTCAAAGTTGTGTGCATGAGGTTAATGTCCAGGGACCTGTATTTTGCAGAAATCTGTAATTTGAACAGATGCACCAGACTGCCAGTAAAAGTGCACATGCTCTGTAGCCATCTGTGCACACATTAATTCTGGTGCTCCTCGTAAACATGATCTCACAACTATTATTCATGTGGGGCTGTATTTAAATGAGAATGTCTGCTGTTGAGCTGTGATTAAATTGTGGTTCAAATAAATGAGGATCACAGTAACTTTGAGTAGTACACATGTGATGTAATGTAAGAAAATTTTTGCAGGCATTTCTCTTCAGCTATCTGGAATAATTTTTGTCACTGTCCAGAGTAGAATGAGTGTTCAAATTCCTGTGTTGAGCATGATATTTCCAGTTTCAGGTGAGGGCTCTGTGAATATGCATCTCTGTACCTTTATTTTAAAATTTTTTCTGTGGTAACAAGTTATTTGGTGACTGAAAACTGCTGGAAATACTGGAATGTCTAGAGATGTATATATGTATGATTAAATAGTAGAGTGTTTGTGTGACCCAATTATAAACCAATGACCTATCTGAATGCTATCTGTCATCTGTGTTATGAAGGGGAGTAGTATTTTACAAAATGTTCAGGTTCTAAACTAAGATTTTATTTCTGCTCTGTACCTTACATGAGGTGGACAGAGACTTATGCCATAACCTGGCCAACATGCTCAGGGGATGCTGTATTAAAGCTATTGTCCATGCTTTGTCTAAGGAGATGCAGCTGTGGAAAAATTTCCATATGCCATAGGAGCATAATGAGCATCCAGATGTCTAATCCTTGTTATTTTTCTAAGGAATAAATAACTTAGATTTTGGTGATGGTGTATAGTTTGATTTTTTTTTTTTTTTAATTAAACTAAACCCAGTTGTATTACTGATGAAAGAGCTAACACGTCTTATGGTTTGAATTTTTTCTCTTTCAGGAGGTTATTCCTTATCATCTCTCCACATCTCCCATTCTGTCTGAGGGGACTGCCTTAATGGAATCCCAGCTGAAGAGGAATTCCATAGACAGGATACGAAACCTGGACACCAATGTGTCCTCACAAGTCCCATCCCAAGCCCATGGATCCCAGCCTTCTACTGAAACTTCTCCAGTCTCTAGCTCTGTGAAAAAAAGGAGGAAGAAGAGGAGGAAGTCAACTCATAAAATAGACAGCTTAAAAAGAGAAGACACACATGGAGACACATCAGAAGATGAAGACATGTTTCCCATAGAGATTAGCTCAGAGGAAGAAAAAGAGCCGCTGGACAATTCAAGGTGTCATAGTGGAATTGAGATATGTGATGAAAACCTGGGTTAATGTTCCAGTCCATGCCTTATAGCAGTAATGTCTAAGTCAGAACATATGGCTGATAAAAGTGTTACTGTAAAAATAAAGCTTTAGGCTAGAAAGCTATTGGGAATGTTAGTAATTAAAGTAATGAAAATGGCATTAAAACATAAGAATGCTCTGTGGTGTTGTGAACTAGGTGGTTTGAATCAGATAACATTTCTTTATCTCTTTTTAGCTCAGGTTATACTAATTCTTCTCTGTGAGAGGGTTTGTTATGTGAACTATATGAAAATTCAGTAACCAAGTATGGTTTTTCAATGTCACTTCTTTTCCCCTGTTTAGGATCCCTGTTCCAGATGTGTTTGTTGATGATGTGTCTGACATAAAGGCTCCTGCAGTTTCTGTGCTTTCTCAGTCTGCACCTTATCCTCATTCAGATGGAGAATGGTCACCTCTTCAAAGGTACTTTTTCCATTAGTACAGTTCTAGATAGTATCCTAATTTTAATTTTTCCCTTAGGGTCTTCTATGCAAGTACAATATGAAGTCTTACTAAAGGTTTTGATATCAAACATGGTCACTGACCATTATTAGATGAATGCTTTTATATTTGCAGTAAGACAGTGTACCAAAACATCAGCTTGGCTTTTTCCTTGATGCAGCAAATGCATACATACAGATGCAGGTCCACAAATTCTGAGGAATATTTTTATCTGCTAGTGTCACTGTTTGCATATAAATACTGTAGAGAAGATGAATGTTTTGTGAAATCTGAATATTTGACTGATGAACACACCCTGTAAGGGTTTCAGTGAATGTAGGTTTATAAGTCTATAAGCATTTTGAGTGTAATCCTTCTAAGAAGTTCCCAGATAGGAGCTAATATATAAAACTAAGATTTTTTTTTTTATGGATACGAGCTTTTAATGTTGCTTTAAATATAGATATGATATATTTACTGTGTGAAAAGAACACATAGAGTAGTTTGCTTACTTTTTCCTGTATGTGTATTTGTGTAGGCATGTGTATACCTTTCACGTCAAAGGCAGAGCATTTGGAGCCCCCTTTTTTGTATCTGTTAAAGAGGGATGATTTTTTTGCTTAATGCATTGCATTGCACTAGAATTTCAGTTAGGTGTGTGGGTGTGCTCCACATCCCCCAGACAGACTGCTGGAGTGCAGCAATATTCACAAGACCTTGTCCTAAGAAGTCTAATCTCAATATCCTGCCTCTGTAGTTGAGGGGCAGAGGAAGGGAGCATGAGGAGATTATTTCAGGGCAGTGGCTAAATTGAACTGGTTTGAATTGCATTCTCCAGTGCCTGTAAAGCTTAATGTGATTGCCTTCATCAGGCTGCTGATAGCATTTTTCAATACCCTGCCCTTTCAATGGCTTTTGGAGCTATGTGTTCTGTTTGGTTCTTCTTGATTGCAGTATCCTGGATTTTGAAAACTCTCAGTGTAAATTCAGCATTTATGTAACTAATGCACGGAGAGTTTATGTTAATCAGCACTTGTGAATATAATGATACCCTGTCTTTCTTTCCCCCAGCATACTCTGCTGCCCAGTAAAGCTATAGATTGTACAGGGCAAACCACTCTGCTCACTGTTCCAGCAGATGGAGTCCTATCTAACTCTTGTCCTCAACAATCTTCTCACTTTTATTTTCCAGACAGGTATAACAGTTGTCCTCCCTCTTTTCTGGATTGTTTTTTAGTCCTTTTAATATTTTAATACACCTTTAACACATTTAGACTATGTGAACTTCTGTTGAATTTATAACTGTACTTATTGCTAGCCCAGGCACTTTGAAAGTGACATTGGAAACCACTTTCTCAGCTTGGTTTTTTTTGTGTGCACTGAGTAGAGGTAAGTTAACTTGATGAATCATCCACTGAAAGAGAATGGCAGATACAAAATCATGTTAATGAAAGCCTGGATAAAAAATCAAGTTCATTAAACTTGATAAAATTATACAAAAGGTAGAACTTAGCAAGTGAATTAATTCCTCTGAAGACTGACATTTCCACACAGCTTTTTACAATCGGTATGTATTTTAATGACATTTTTATCCCTTGGTTTTCCCTGAGTTATTTGCTTGTGCATAGATTGCTAAAATAAAAGCCAAACCAAAACCTCAGATATTAAGTGAGCAATAAAAAAAAAATGCATATTTTGCAATGGGAAGAGCCCAGTGCCAAAAGAAAGCTTCTCTCCTTTGTTCCATGATTTGGGAGGGGGAAAGACTTTCTGTATGTTGGCTTACAACAAGGGGGAAAGCCTTGCAGAGTAAAGATGACACAGTAGATAAGGCATCTTGATTAAGGTTCAGAAGACTGAGACTAAGCCCCTAAGGTAGTGTAGGATTCCTCTTTTCTACAGAGCTTAAAGTGGATACAGAAACTTTTGGTGTTACCTTACATTCAGAAGGTCTCAATATTCTGTGGTCAAGCTCTTTCACTCCATTGAGTCACTGCAAAGAGGTCACAGTAATGTTAAAAAAAAATGAAGTAGTGGAATATAACCTCCACAATTCTCCATTTATGCTGGGACAACTTTGGGTAATGCATCAGGCTAAATGACTCATTTCTTATATCAATTTAGTTGCCATACTAGGTGTCTAACTGATAATCTTGAGGTTTTTCCATCTTCTAAGTCTGCCCTCTTTAACCTGACCATGTTGCAGCACCAAGTCAAAGTGAGATCCTGGTATATTCAAAACTGTTCTTCTTAACATGGTCTCAAGGCAAGGAAGGGCAGGAGTGCGTTTGGGATGGAGCAGTGATGTGCTGTGGATGGCTCCATGAACTTTGCTCTGGAGTTCACCTTACAGACTAGATAGACATTTAAAGTAGCTGTAGCAACTTCTCTGCATGAGGCTCTGTGTTTGTAGCTGAAATAAGAATATAATAATATAATAATGTTGAAATAAGAAAAGCTTGTTGGTTCTTTCAGCAGTTTTTTTTCCCTCTGTGTGAAATAAGGAATGCTGTTATGGCCACCTAAGAGGAGGTTCAGAGGCTCTCAGTCGTAGCTGTGACATGTGCATGATGTAGGCCTCTTTGCTTCTGATCATCTTTATCACAGGTATTTTTCATCAAGCAAGACAGGACTTTTTCTCAGGTCACACTGCTGCTTTTTCAGAGATCTCTTTACTTCCAGTGGAAAACACTGCAAAGATCATTGTAGTCAGTTACTGCAGAACTGCCAACTGCAGGCCAAGTTCCTTGTTTTTTGTTATTAGATGAAGTGCAATCATAGCCGTTAAGGAATACGTAGGACTGTGACACAAATATTCAGCATTTATGGGATGTGAATCAGAGATGCTGATCTAAATACTCGTAGTTTCCCTTCTTGTGTACTGCTAACAGGATGGGTGGCTCTGGTTTGATGTACAGTATCTCATCAATCTGTGCAAGGCATGGAAACTTCAGCTGGGCTGAGTCAGTGCATAGCTTGGGGACACGGGAATTGCAAGGCACATTTCAGCCCAAGGCAAACCCAGATCCTTGGGCAGCAGATGCAGCAAGAACGTTCACGGAGCAGAACTCTGCCTGCTTTAACATACACGGGTATATGAGTGCCATATTTCAGTACTTTATTTTGTCTCTGGAACATGGGGCTGAGTAACAGCTCAGGCTCTTCCCCACTCAGTTGTATGTACTAGAGAACTGTATTTTCAGGGAAGGTTATGGAGTAGAACAGGTTCTCCTCCACCCCAAATCTATTTTCTTACTGCAAAATGCAGAGGTTCTATCTAAGCTGAAGCAATACCTCTATTCTCCCAGGGTGTCTGAGTAAGTGGACTTGGACTGGACAAAGACAATTAGGAGATTTTTTTAAAGTAAACAATAGGTATCTTGGAGGTTAAAATGTCTATAGTGCACAGAGTAAATAAGACATGAAGTGACAAAGCTTCCTTAAATCTAGATATTTTAGGCTTAAAGAAGCAGTAGGAGCATTATTGCCTACTGAGATTTTCTGAAGATCTCAAGCTACTGATTTCCAAGATTTCAGTGGCCTCTAAGTATGGAATGTATTGCAAATCCTAAAAATTTTTCAGTGGGAGATTTAGAAGTTGCTGAAAACCGCACTAGGCATTTCTTGAGTCCTTAGAGCTTGAAAGTACTTAAAAATTGCACTGTATTGATTTCTTCATCTGTCAAATTATAGGTTATACCCTAAGGACTGATAAAAAAAATGAAATTCTTAGACCCTAAAAAGATGGCTTTATTATTAATGTTTTATTATTTAATTGGGTAACATAAATATCTGTAGGTAAAAAGTCCTAATAACTGTCCATATTCAAAGTGTATTTTACTGCATAGATGAAAACAGTGAATAATGTAGATAATTAGGTTGCTGTTACTTCAGAGGTGAATGTGAAGTAATTTTTTGCTGTGATCAGTGAATTCCCTACCAGCTGGCTTTACAGAACATTGGAAAAGAGACTTTACAAATGCCTTCCAGTTAAAAGGGAGAGGGACTTTTCACAGGGGCATGTAAGGACAGGACAAGGAGCAATGACTTTGAACTGAAAGCTTGGACTTTCGGCAAGACATTCTTAACTGTGACGGTGCTGAGGCATTGGAACAGGTTGCCATGAAAATTTGTGGATACCCCATTTCTGGAAGTGTTAAAGGCCAGGCTGGATGGGGCTTGGTGCAACCTGGTCTCATGGCAGAGTGTTTGGGCTAGATAATTCCTTCTAATCCAANATGGCAGGGTGTTTGGACTAGATAATCCCTTCCAATCCAAACCATTTTATGATTCTGCCTTTATATAAATTCTTCATGTTTGATTTATTATTTACCTTTTTCTGAATAAACTGAGTATCCAAACCAGTTTGGCTCTTTCACAGAGCTGTAGAATCACAGAATGGTTTAGGTTGAAAGGGACTTTAAAGATTATCTTGTTTCAATCCTCCTGCTCTGGGCAGGGACATCTTCCACTAGGCCAGGTTGTTCAGAGCCCCATTCAGTCTCGTTTTCAGGTATGGGAAGCTCACAATTTCTCTGAGCAACCTGTGCCAGTTCCTCATCACCCTTTCAGCTTTTTGTCCACAAACCACCCTCAAGTAATTCTTCTCAGGGCTGCTCTCAGTCCATTCTCTGCCCAGCCTGTATTGGGATTGCCTTGACTCAGGCATAGTGCCATGCACTTGGCCTTGTTGAACTTCACCATATTAGGCACTTCACGAGATGGAAACCTTTTGTTTTTGACAATAAAAGTAACTAATTTTGGACCTTTGATTTAGGAATGTTGTGGATTCTTTTGTTGCTTTTAGTTTTTAAATCAGATTGGATGAGTATACCGAGACTTATTATAGCTTAGATAAAAAACACAAGCTTCATTCAGAAGGTTCTGGGGAAAATTCTGTGACCTGTGTTATGCAGAAAGGCAGAGCAGGTAATCTGAATTTTTCCTTCTCTCCTTGAAATCAGTGATTCATTATTTATTAATGACCGACCTGACATCACATTCTTGACTTAGCCACCTTAAAAATGCTGTAAGCTGATAATTTACTAATTTGTAAATGTTTATTATCAAGTAATTATCAAAACAAACAGTTAATACGTTTCAACTGAAAGGGCTCAAATTCTTTGTGTAGCTGAAACCTAAATTGTTTAAACTATTTTTCTGTGCTTTCATACTTTCAGTTGGCCTTGATTATTTCAGTCTTCAGTTCCTTGTATAGGTGGACAGTTTGGAAAGTGCTGAGTGTATGCTTTGCTTATGTAACATTTTTTGTTTGTTTTTCTTCAGCCCATCAGATTCACGTCCTCCTACTCCTCAAAGTGACTCAGAATTAGTCAGTAAACCTACGGACAGAAATGGACTGAAGGATAATCCCCACATGCACTGGGCATGGGGAGAGCTACCCCAGGCTGCAAAGGTACCCAACATAAGTTCTTTAATTCCTGCTAGCATCTCTTGTGCTTTAAGAGGGCACATGTGCATACTGCAGACTGACGAAGAGGAAATGGATCCTGGTTTTACATAAAATTGCAGTGTTTTATGTAAGATAATTGAATCTTACTCTGTAGGAGGTATGGGAAAGTACCTTATGGCATGGATATTCTCAATACTGATGATATACAGTAGAAAATGAAGAAGTACCTGAGACCCTGTCTTGTTAGAAGCTTAAAAACCACAAGAAATCAAACCCAACATCTTTTGGTAAATCACTGAAATTCATAAATGGTCTTAAATAGAAATTAGGTGCTTGGCATTGGCAGTCTGATTCACAAAAATGAAAATGGGCTGCTTCAGTACAATAGCATCCAGAGACACCTGCAGTTCTGTATCTGTGGATGTGCAGACGTGCTGTTCTCTTGGCTGGTAGGACTGGCTTGATGCCTGTCTCTTCCTGGAGCCATTTGTCCCAGTTAGGTGTGGGATCTGCAGCCAGCAGCTTGCTGCACAGAAACTGTGGGCAGCTGCTCACCCTGCAGGATGGTCAGGTGCTGGCTGGCTCCTTGTGACAGCTCCTGTGGAGTCACAGCATTCACACAGGAAAGGGGAGCCTTAGAGTTTACAGGTGCACTGGGGTATGAGAAGTAGAAGTCAGGTTTCAGTGGAATACAGCAACTATGGGGGTTGGGATGGTGCAGAGTTTGGCACCTCCTTGCTGAATGAAGGCTGGCTTCTCTACAGAAAGAACTGCAGGAGAGATGGGCTCACACACAGTATAAAGAGGAAAAACTGCTGCTTTGTAGGCCAGGGAAGGGGGCATCCTGTTCAGAAAGACTTCTGAATTCTGGTGACAGCACCAGGATTATAATGGCATTATTGTAAATTATTGTAGTGAATTCACTGTTGGTAATGAGTGAAAAAAGGAGGGGTGGGAATCCAGAATTCCTAATTTCTTTAGAGGCACTTTGGGCTTTTCTTTATTATGTTAGTGGTGACCTGTCTCATCACCTCTGCACTATTCTCCTTCCTGGGTGTATTACAAGAAATTTTGGAGCTATTTTCTGCTCAAAGAAAACTGATTTAAGTGCACAGGTCCATGAGGAGTTCCAGATTGGCATTTTCAGTCTAGAATGGAGGATTTCCTGCTAGGAAATTTACGTATATATTCTTTATCCCAGTCATACACTCTGCTGGGTGTTGCAGATCTTACTCCCAGAGGCTTTTCTCTCTGCAGTCTTTGTCTATGTCCCTAGATAAGCTATTTTGATCTGGCCGTATCTGAACTGGGAGTCATACTTTGGTTGCTGTCAAGATTCATGTAAGAGTTGTTTGTTTGCTACGACATGAAGGTTATAGCAGCTGTGGAGGTGCTGCTGTAGTTCAGCTCCCCTCTGTCCCTCAGTAAGAACACTTCCTGTCCCACACTCAGAGAAGATTTGCAATTGTTGCTATAAAGTCATTTAAATTTTAAATCTGGGGATTAGACAGTGTCCTGGTGCCTGAGACCATCTTGATTGAGCAAGGACTCCAGTCTGCACCACCTTCTCTTGTTTGTCAGGTTTGCCTTCTGAGGGAAAGCCAGAATTTTCACAGGAAGAGGGGAAGGCAGGATAGTAGGTTGGATGTGCAGGTGAATGGAAAAGAAAGACTGTAGAGCACCTTGCAGAACCAATTTTTCCTGGCCCCAAGATGCAAATGAATTTTGCACAAACACACAGTAGAGAGGTCTTTTGCATATTGTAGTCTATCTCAGTGGTGGCTTTCTGCTGTAGTTGGTCATCCTGACAGTCTGATCTCATTGGATTGAACAGAACAGGTTTAAACTCCAGTTGTTGTATTTTTAAAGAGCTTTTCTTTGTAGTAATCTGTTTAATTTTCCTCACAGGCCAGTTCTGTGCTCAAAGCAAAGGAATCCAGTATGGCAGATGTAAATCCTTCTGAAAGCACTCACTTTCGGGTCATCCAGGGCTCTCCTGTAGAGGAGTTTAACACAGTGTCTCCTTTGCCCGTCCTTGGAGAGGCAGATGCAGCAACTGCTGATGGAAGTGAGCACTTAACAGCTGAGACAAATAAGCCAGAGACAG
This sequence comes from Regulus satrapa, assembly GCA_013396955.1. NCBI lineage: Eukaryota > Metazoa > Chordata > Aves > Passeriformes > Regulidae > Regulus > Regulus satrapa. The sequence continues at coordinate 523,395 of VWZN01015153.1, read as the reverse complement.
AGCTGCCAGGAGCAGCTGAACCCCCATTGCCTGCAAATGAAGAAATAAAGCAAGCTGCAGCTTGTTCAGCCCAAATGACTGGCAAGATGGATTCTCCTTCCAGAAAGAAAGGTAAAGCTGTTGATCCTGGACTTCTATATGCATTATTTTATCTTCAAATTTAATGGTGATAAAGCATCTTATTGCCATGTCAATTCGTCTATGCCCTGAAGGCAATTTCAGATCAGGAAAGGAATAAGCTTTGGAATTAACCTTCAAAACCTGAGTTGTGCATCAAGCTGTTCACTTGAGATATGTATTAAAAGATTCTTCTTGGTCTGAAGTTTTTGGCAGCTCTGTGCATATGAGCAAGACAACAAAACTTGATCCATTTGGCAGATTCAGGGATTTCACTTATATGTGTAAGCAGACTGTAGATCTGCTGGTTCACCTGAGTGATGTGTTGCTGGTAATTGTGGAAACTCTGCTCTAGTGCAAAGTTGTAGTCTGTCTTTGCACAATTAACAAATTTGCCATAAAATAGGATGCTTTAGTTTTATATGCTTTTCAGTTCTGTGTGGTACATGTCCTGTCCTGAATTTTGGGAATATAACTTCATCTGCTTTTCTATCCTCATTTCTGGAAGTGAGGCTAGTGTTATAGATAACAGTGAGCTATATAAGAAGTGAGCTAGTGTTACAGTCTTCAGATGAAATTTATTTGCTCACAAATGTTCTGTTTTAGAGCCCTGATTATTCCATAATTATGTAAGCTCTACGTAAGCCTAGTTTGTGCAGCTGCTTTTTAATCAGTAAGCATATGTTTCTTGGCCTCTTCCCCATGCATTCCACTGTCTTCAAAACCAAAAAAATGACTTGTTTCTCTGCTTACTCTTTAGTCCTTGTATAGATTTTCCAATTTCTTTGGTCATCTTGGTGTTGGAAATTGGGACAGTGAGAAGTTGTGGGTTTGAGAATGAATTCCAGATTACTTTTTGGCGTTACACTGGTTACTTCTGTAGGTGTACTGGCAACAACAGGACAGTGGTGGCTCAGTGTTGGTCCTAATGACAGGTCTAGAGGGGATGTGTTGTCCCCTACAGTGGTGCATGTGCACACACAACACATCAGCTGTATGTGCTTAAAAGTGAGTTGTCTCCATAGCAAGCCAGTTACAGTGTGCTAATCACTATATTTGAGTCTGTTATTTCCCTTTTTCAAGGAGGAACGGGAGATTAGTTCTCAAAGATTAAGTGGTGTGACTGCCATACTGTGATAATAGGCCTGTGCAAATACTTAGGAGGTTTTCCTTTTGCTGTTTTGCTCTGGTGACCACTGACTTCTGATTCACAGTGGTTTTGTCTGGGATGGGGAGTCTTTGTCTCAAAACTAGTCCTCTGTTGCCCCATTTTGTTAATTCGTAGTTGGAACAATGTATAGAAACTACTTGTTTTGAAATTTTCGGCAGTATAATTTTGTACAAATACACAAAGTGCGCACAAACTATTATAACTTTCTGGCTTCTAAATCTTAAAATGAATAGCTAAACAGTATTAACAGTTCTAGATTGTTACTCAAGAAATAATAATTAATAGGCTTATTTGTTCTGTCCCTTACAGACAAACGGAGCCGGCATCTTGGTGCTGATGGTGTCTATTTAGATGACCTCACTGACATGGATCCAGAAGTTGCTGCACTTTATTTCCCCAAAAAGTATAATTCCTTTCTTATATTTTTACTTTTTAAAGAGCTCTTTTCACCTTCCATATTTAGACTCAAACTCTTTATTGCCAGCCTGATAAGATGTCTTTTTCAGGGTTCAACCAAAGATGAAGGCAGAAGGAAAGTTAAATTTTGTAGAGAGGAATATTAGGACTTTTGGAAGGTGCTACATTTGGGCCTGAGAAGACCAGCTTGCAGCTGGTTTTCTGTTTTGACCAATAAACGTCATATATTGATTGTGGATGGTTATGTAATATACACTGATGTTTGTGAGTGTTACTCACATGTCCTGGGAGAGCAGTTTGCCTTGGGGTATATTTGTTCCCATGTCCTGAATTATTTCTATAAAGAGCATATCTTACTGTTAACAGTGTTAGCAGAAATTACTGCTCTAATGTTGATTTACTGTGGTTGGTTCACCTATAAATAGAAATGTGAGAAAGTAATTTTTGGAAGATGTATGACAAAGTTACATATGAAAATACTGCACCCTGAACATAAAATTTCCAACTTGTTTTGATCTTTACTGGAGCTTCTTGCAACATTTATAGTTCTCTTTCAACATATACTCCAGTCACTTGACAAAAGTCATTGAGCAACAGCAAAAGTAACTTGTGTACTTTGTGTTTTGTTTTCTGCTTGCTTAAACTCAGCTGCTGTAATATTAGCATTTCAGTGAAACTGAGAAGGATTAGTTATGTGGGGAAAATGTTGGATTGAAGATTTCTTTCTCCAATGCATTCATATAAATCTGGAGGGGAAAGCGGTTTGAGCTTGCAGTTTGTAATAGTGATTTAATCAGATTTTAAGTGGGTATAATGATTTATTGTTTCTGAAAATTTTAATCCTAGTAGTTTACATGTAGAGAGTTTTATTTATATATATATGACACATGAATATGTAAAATACACATTATTTGATTTGGTTTAGCTATTGGTTTATATAGTTAATATAAATTAAATAATAAACCTTTATGCTTATTCTTGTTCCTGTTCCTAGTTCTACTAGTATAAACTCTGTTTGTCTTACCATTACTTTGTCTATTAAGATTATACAGTTTATTGTCTTATTTTCCTAGCTCTTGTAAATAAGTGAAGCTATAATTATACATGCCTAGTTTAGGCAAGTAAGTAGAAGTTATCTAATATTGGAGGGCACACAAGGCCTATATGACTTTTTGTTTTGCTGTAAAATTTAAACAAAGGTTTTCCTTTTTTTTTTTTTTTTTTTTTTGCTAAGCACGTATCAGATATAAACAGTGCTTGTTAAAGGGAGTGAATTTGGGAAGGAAAGGTGAAGACTGAATTCCTGGTTTTTCTTTTCCAGTGGGGATAATGCCCAAAGCAAGAGCGCGGCCGACGCGGGGCCGCGGCCAGCCAGCCACTCCCCGCAGTCTCTCGGGAGCTCAGGTGTTGACAGCGGGGCTGAAAGCACCTCGGATGGAACTCGGGATTTGCCCTCCATTGCCATTTCTCTCTGCGGAGGCCTTACTGAGAACAAAGAGATAACCAAAGGTATGGGATTCGCAAATTCTCTGTGAATTGCAGGCGTGTGCTGGCAGCTGGCTTTGAGCTTCCCAGCCTGAGGCTGCAGAGCCCTCCTGTGGCTGTGCTCAGCACTGGGTGGAGAAAGAGAAATACTGGCCATGTAATGATCAACTTCCTAGAACGTGTCACAATTTTTAACACATTTGAACAATCCACTATATATGAAAATTTTGGGAAGAATTCTATTGATATTTTTTCTTCCTGATACTGCTATATTTTGTATCACAGTAGCATGATACTTTTGCCACTTAGTATGGTACATATCTAGGAAATTCCCAGCTGTTGGAGTCAGGAGTGAGAAGGTGGTCCATAAATGGGGATATAAGGAGAAGGAGATGAAAAGTTTCACCTGATTCCTGCCCTACCTCCAGTTTTTTGGTGTAACTGTTAGATGAATCACAGTACTTTGTGCCTTAAACTTCCCTAATGTGAAAATAAATGTGTTAAGACTTGGACTTCTGCAGTAATGTGGCATCATAAAATCATATGACCCTGATGCTATACTGACTGCTGCTCACAAGCTACTTACGGAAACGTTTCAAATATACTGTGATTTATTTGAGTCATACTGCCATCTGAATAATTTGTAAATTACATAATTTTTCTTAAAGGAGATTTTCCTCGCTCTCAGTTCCATCCTTGAGCTTTCAGTTTAGCTTGTATTTTGAAAAGGAAAGACATCCAGAAACAAAGAAACCCTCATCTTCTGAGATCGAGAGTTTCTGAACATTATATTGCAGTTAAATCTCAGCACCCTCGTAGTGAAGGTGAAACCAATGTGTCTGAGAGGTGCTGAGAGGTTTAGGTTGACCCATCCCAGGCATTTATAAATGCATGCTTTACAAATGTAACTTCTTTTCCCCACAGAAGAATTCTTAGAACATGCAGTAACATATCAGCAGTTTGTGGACAATCCTGCTATCATTGATGACCCTAACCTTGTGGTTAAGATTGGAAACAAGTAAGTATATTTCAGAAAAAATATTACTGTTGTAACAAAGACACTTCTTTGTCACTTTAGTGCATTACATCATTATAGCTGTAGCTGAAAGCCAGGTTTTTAATGTTTGTAGCTTGGATTCATCCAGAAAGAGTCAACTCCATAGTGAATTCAGGTTCTTCTAGCTATCTTTCCTCCTTTGAATTGAAAGTAAAGAGCAGTTTCAGATGACCTATTACAGTTAACTTACACAGTTTGAATTTCAATAAGCTGTTACTAAATGCTAGTAACATTCAATTGACAGAGTAAAACTCAAATGTGATGTGAGCTTGCTAAGGCTTGCCCTGAGCCAGTTTGAATAATTAATATATACAGGGATATGTCAGTCTGCTTGCAGTCACTTGGTACCAAACAGTTTCTTTTATATATACAGAATATTTTGCTAATATGCCTCTGTGGAGGCATTGCCTTTCAAGACTTGTCAAACTTCACCCACTGAGTATGAGGCTTCTATTTCTGCAAGGCTAAGACGTTATTTTGTATGTTTTATTGCTGGCAGCAGGGCAGTACTGTGATCTAAGCCAGATGCAGCTTTTTGGGGGTTCTTTAACTTAAGCGTTCCTTGCACCTTGCAGACAGTGTTAGAGGAGAGATCATGACTTTCTGCTGTGCTTAGAGAGGTTTGGCTACCTTTAGTCATAGAGATGGCTCTTGCAAAACTGATGTACCAGGTGTATGCTGCAGCCTCATTCCTCTTCCATGACCCTCTCTGTGGTCTGTTGTGAGTCACTTACTGCTTCCCTGACACTGCTCCGAATCTGATGGTAGTATTTATCTGCCTACTGAATGTATTGGGAAGAGAGGAGGCCTTAGTGAAGATCTTAATGTCATGTGAGCTTCATCTTCCCCTAGACAGTGGATACTGTAATTGTCTACTGTCTGCAGCAAGAGTAGAGCCCCGCTCAGCTTATAATAGCATAAGCTTGGCATCCTACAGACTACAACCCCTATGTTTTATGTAGTTCTTTGATGGAAAAACAGTGAAAAAGCTTGTGAAAATGTGGCCTATTCTGTGATAAAGAAAAATATAATAAGGACTGTAGGTGGATGGATGCAGCCAGAGAGTTGCAATCAACAGCTCTGTCCAGATGGAAGTTGGTGATGAGTGGTGTCCCTAAAAGCTCTGTCCTGGGGACTGGTGCTCTTCAGTATCTTTGTATTGAAGATCCAGACAGTGATAATGTCATAGACAGTAGGACTGAGTACACCCCCAGCACATTTGCAGATGACACAAAGCTAAGTGGTGCAGTGGAATCAACAGAAGGAAGTGACACTATTCAGAGGGACCTGGAAAAACTTGAGAAAAGGGCCCACAAGAAACTCATGACATTCAACAAGTTAAAACGCAAGATGCTGCAGATGGTTTGGGGCAATCCCAGATATGAGTACAGGCTGGAAGAGGAAGTAATTGAGAACAGCCTTGTAGAGAAGAACTTGGGGGCTCTGGTGAATGAAAATCTGGACATGAGCCAGGAGTGTGTGTTTGCAGCCCAGAAAGACAAAAATGTCCTGGGCTGCATCCAAAGCAGTGTGGGCAGGTCGAGGGAGATCCTTCTGTCTCTCTGCTCTGCCTTGGTGAGACCCCCCCTGCAGTGCTGCATCCAGCTTGGGGGTCCCCAGCACAGGAAGGATGTGGACCTGTTGGAGCAAGTCCAGGGGAGGGACATAAAGGGGATCAGAGGGCTGGAGTGCCTGCCTCTCCTGTGAAGACGGGCTGAGAGAGCTGGGATTCAGTCTGCAAAAGAGAAGGGTCTGGGGAGACTTCGTTGCAGCTTTTTAGTACTTAAAGGGGACTTAGAAAAAAGAGGGAGAGCCACTTTTTATATGGTAATAGTGATAAGATACAGGGGAAAAGTTTTAGATTAAAAAAAGAGAGGTCTAGATTAGATGTTAGGAGCAACTCTTTATTACTGTAAGGATGGTGAGTTACTGAAACAGGTTGTCCAGAGAAGTGGTGGATGTGCCATCCCTGGAAGTGCTTAAGGCCAGATTGGATGGGGCCCTGAGCAACCTGATCTAGTGGAAGGTGTCCCTGCCCTTCCAGGCAGGTGAATTGGAATTAGATGATCTTTAAGGTCCCTTTCAGCCCAACCATTCTGTAATTATATGATGACTTGGGTAATGTGTCACTAATACCATTTCTACTCAAGGTCTAACTTCTCTTGCATACCCTGAAAAATATATGTGGTAAATACCTGTGAGCTTTCTGTGGAATAAGATGGGTCTGTTAGTAGATCAGGCCAGAGTCTGACCTGTTAAAGCATCATGGCTTTAACCTGTCGTCAGGTGGTGAATACCAGGTAGGTTGGGAATTGGGACTTTGGGATTACAGAATGCTGTAATTGTCTCCCTTGCATGCCCAGGTACTACAACTGGACGACAGCTGGTCCCCTTCTGCTGGCAATGCAGGCATTCCAGAAACCTTTGCCAAAGGTGAGATTGAACATAAAGGCTGGTAAGAGGAGGAGTTTTGAAGTGATGCCACTGATTAAGGGAGAGAAATGGGTTGTTGTATAGGAGAATCTGCACATCAGTAAAATCTACCCACACAATCATTTGTCTGTCTTAGGTTATAGCCTAAATAAGGACTAAGTTTGTTCTGTGAATAGTGGTTTTTTGCTAGACTAAAATTATTGCAACTATTTTGACGTAGGAAAACTTCTTTTTTACTTCATTAATATGGATTGTAAACATAAGTTATATTGACTCATATTAATGTTTGCTTTAGCTGAATACTTAGTGTTTCCTTTCCGTTTTATATGTATACAGCATACATTAAATGCATAGAAATAACCTCAGTGAATAAACTTTAAGCACTAGATGAGGAGGGCCTGCAGCATGCTTTTTGTTTCTCAGTTGGTTGTTCATAACCCAGGTAGGTAGTGCCAGATAGCTCCATGACTGTGTGACAACTGTGTGTGTTGGCTTGTATAAATGTGCTGAAGAAGTTCAATGCCACGTGACCTGGTGCCACGTAGGTGCTCGTAATAGAAATACTGTAAATGCATATAAAGAATTAGTATCACCACTGTCTTTATTTTGTGTCCTGGTTAGACATGGATTTATTAAATTTTTACATCTTAACTTTCCTCCTGCCATTTGCAGCACTTCACATATCTTTGGGATTGTTCTGTGTGAATTCAAATGCTACCACTTGTGCCATTACTGTGGACTGAAAATTTCTTAAAAACCCAGAATACTCTCTGCCAGTGTTTCTTTCTTAGTGCCACATTACCTCTATATGCAGTCATGTGCAGCTGCATGGTAACATCCCAGTATAATTAAAATATAGCCTAAAAATCCCTAAAATAAGTATCTGATAAACCTGGCTTGAATGCCATAAGTGTCACTGGGCCAGATATTTTGAGCTTTACTGCAAATGTGCTAGTAATGGTCAAAGGTGGGATTCATCCCATGGAACATGCCCAGCCCACAGAAGGCACATAGGTATCCTTCTCTGTATTTGCTGGGTGCTCACACAGTGTGATTCAGACCTTGATAGGTGCCTATTGGGTCTTCAGTGGCAATACAAATAATGTAAGGTAACTGCATTTTAAATTAAACACTTCAAAGCCTGAGCCAGATGTCTTGGGTTTTGCTTAGGATGGGTAAATGGAAAGAAGTGTTATAAAATATTTTTCCATAATGTTACAGGAGATGGCAATCTTTAAACAGCTTTAAACTTGCACCATTATTCATATAGATTATCAGCTGAGAAAAATCTTCAATGAGGGTGTAATTCCATGTACTTGGTTTTTTTTGGTTTTTTTAATGGTTAATTTATATTCTGAATGCTGATAACTTTCTAGAGAGTGTAGTTTTAATTTAGTGGAGAAGCCAGTATTTATAGTTGGAACAATCTGTATGATTGGAAAGGTTTACTTGTTTTACTCTACCTCTGAAACTAAAATTACTCACTTATGTTACTAGTCATCCTGCTGGTTCTCTTCATGACTTGTTAGTTAGACTTTTGATTTGCTGTAGTAATGAAGCTAAGGAATTGAAATGCTGAGATACTTCTATTAATAAACAAGAGTTTATGAAGTGTTTGAAAATTGAATTTTTTGAAAAAAAATTCTATTAATTCTGCAAGATATACTTAAATGCACATCTAATTGTAAGCATGTGAATTCCCCCACTAAAAGTCTATAGGACATCTGCTTGAAGTTGTTGACATGTTTGAGAACCTCCTGAAATTATAGCTGATGTTCTCAATGGCACTCAGTTCTCCGTAGCTCCATCTGCTCACTGTTTTTCTTATTTTGTTTGAAAAACTCAACTTTAGTCCTCTGTAATTTTTTTTTCTCCTGTACTTTAGATAATATAGTGAAGAAAGCCTACGGAAAAACAGAAAAGGGATCCATTGTGCCCCACATTTTCTGAACATAGCCCCTTCTTAATTGCTAAGAGTTCTTTGAACTGTTTTAAATTTTTTTAAAAAAATCATTAATCAACATCACAGCTTTGTTTTAGTGACCTTACTTGCAGTAGAAGCTACCAGCTCAGATATACTGTGGCCAAAGCTGATCTAGGGTGTACCAAACCCTGTGGCCACTTTTACCATAATATTTTCCTGTTCCACCTGTTGCTTCTCTCTGTGAAAGAATTCAGCTCCCCTTGTTACCATGCAAAGGGCTCCAGTCATTATGGCTATCGAAAGAAACTTTTCTACTGGTGCCTAGTATGTAGAACCAATGAAGAGTAGAAAAGGTTTATAAAAGAAACAATTCTAACATTTTCAGTCAAATTCATAGCATGCTTATTCATAAACTCATAAAGGCTAGTAATTTCTTTGCTTTTTTTCTAAACTGGTGATTAAATACAAATTTTATAAATAACTCTCTTGCATGTCACTTCTGTTTTGCATGATGCCTCCTTCAGGAAGTGATTTTTTTTTTTAATGTATAATCTGTACTAAATAACTTAGAAACAGCAGGCTGTCCATTCTAAACATTATACTAATATCTCTTTATGCTTTTTTTCTTCCTTGATTTGATTTCTTTTTCATTTTCCTTTTAAAAATACCATAAGTATTCATGCTTAAGTTACTTCAGAGCAGCTCTGGATACCATTAGATTTTGCTTTAGTAGAATTTATGGTCCACAGACAGTATGTTTACTTTTATTCTATTTATTATCAGTTTAAATTGTGTGTTTGGCACTTTTTCATTTACGTATGTCAGGTTGTCCTTTATTTTGGGCCTTTTTTATGTTACCATCCATTTATCACAGGCAACTGTGGAATCTATAATGAGGGACAAGATGCCCAAGAAAGGTGGAAGGTGGTGGTTTTCATGGCGAGGGAGGAACAGCACTATTAAAGAGGTAAGTTTAAGATGGAAAAAGAGTTTCTTTCTGCTTGCAGTGGGAAGGCTGGGTATCTGCAATTTCATCCCTCAGAACTTCACTTCAGAGGGTAACTTGGTACTCATTTTGGCTGAGGATATACACATTAAATATGGTCTGAAATCTGGTTTGTTTTGATTTCAGATAGTTTCGGATCAGACTCTCTCTACCTGAAACATTTGCCTGAAGAGTTTAGGTTGTTCATTTATTTTCATTACACAGATCTGAGGCAGTAGTTCTAGTGTATTAAATCTCTCTCTTTGGAGACCTAGAATCAAAGACTTGTGCCACTAATTTTCCTATCTTAGATTACCTACCTTTCTGCAGCTTTCTTTTGGTGGTGGAAGAGCAGACTTACCTATAAGTAGTTTGAGCTGTAAAACTCAGCAAAACTGTAGAACTTTGCCTAAGTTGGCAAATTGACTATATATATTGGTTTGAAAGTATTTTTTGAACTTCTTTTCAGTGCATTAGAAGTTTGTGCTAACAATCTAAAGTCATGGATGAATATTAGAAAACTGAAAAAATCAAAGCTTTATATGAAATATTCATAGCTAGTAAAACCTCTTCATTAATTTATACTACTAAAGCATTTGTACTTAAGGGGAGAAAATGACTTCTAATGCAATTTTATTGTTGTGCCTTAGTCAAGAACTTCTGTAACCTTGCATAATAACCATTGTACTGGTCTGTGAGCATGGGTTTCAGACCATGAGATTTTAGTTTTATAGCTGTTCGAAAGATTTTAGGATTTTCTCAGGAAGTATTTGGTTATCTCTTGAGCTGTGGCAACTTTAAATGGAAAGATGTAAAACAGAACTATTCACTGTTAGAAAATCTTGTGAATTGACTTTGATAGTCATCTACTCAAGATAAAAGCAGTTTAGAAAGTTTTACTGGATTAAAGATCCTAATGATTCTATGAAAGATAATTTGTGGGTCTTTTTTTTCCTTCTCCCAATCCATACTTTGCTTTCTCAGGTGAAATCTAGGTATTTGATATGTATGAACTGAGTAACTATAGAGCTGATCCAAGAAATTTACCAGTACTAGATGTTAAGCCTGGTATTTCTCTGCTTCTTGCCTGCAAAACTAAATCTTAATTAGTCTTCTGAGTTTTATAGTTGCAGTCTTTAGTTGTTTGTACTACCTTTATTCCTTAAGGGTTTTATTTTGCCTAGAAGCAAAGGAGACTTTGCTTGCTGTTGGTTTTTACCAAGTCTGTACAAGGCAGAATTTGATTTTTCAGATATTTTTCTACAACCATCTACTTTCTATTCAACAGGAGATGCACAACTACTCATACTTGTTTTTTACAGGAAACAAAGCCAGAGCAAGGTATGAGTGAGCATGGACTTACAGAAGACTCTTCACAGATGAGCAGGGCAAACAGGTACCCCCAAAGTCATCTGAAACAAGCAAGAGTTACCATATAAAAATGAAAGCAAGTTACCTCAACTATTTGAACAAAGAAATACTGTGTCAGTGAAATACTTTTAATTTGTTACTCATTGCACCACATAAGTGCAAATAGGAGGCCCCTATTCATGGCCGGGCTGCAGACCTTGTGCGTGCACTCTGGCATTTTTGTGGTTTGGCTGGCAGCTCTGGGACACACATTCCAGCCCCTTGGAAAAAAAAAACTGTAATTGGAGCAGTTCTCCAAAGCTACATGTATTTCTCTAGAGGTTTTAAGGGAACATCATAGATGAACCAAGCTGTTGTCAGATCCCAGTTGCTTAAAAATTTTTATTTATTTAGATTTATGGCCTGACAAATTAATTGGTTCCTGAATATATTGGAAAATTAAGGGAAAGTTAACACATTTCAGAGTGTTTTTCACAGGCAGTAATCATCGTTTTCTGTTACTTCTTTCCAGGATTGCAGAAGTCTCTTCCTTCTTGTGTCCTAATAAATCACACTCTCTAGCCAGAATCTCACCCTGGAGGGTTCCATGAGTTTTAGCTTGCTTTGGAGGGATGAATTAGCCAGGGACAGCTCTCCTACCTTGTCCCTTTTGTCTGCATATACATCTTAATGTAAAGACATCTTGTTTGTGCTGTCTGTACTTACAGCTGAAAAGGACCACATTCAAATATGCTTTATGCTCACTAAGTGATGTTCAGGGGTCACCCTTCTGAAACAGAAAGCTCTCATTCTTTCTGGTGGTCAGCAGTTGCAGTCCAGGCACATGTGCTGGAAGGAGGATTCCTCATTCTCTTCGAGATTAGCTGTTGTCTCTGTTTCCTCTATGAGATTGAGAAGCAGAGTAAATTGGAAAGGCTGATTCTCTTCTTAAAGATGACAAGTGACATATAGGTCTGTTTCTTACATGGTTGTTTAAAGATAAGCTTTAAGTGGGATTGAGAGTTCAAGCAAACTAGATTCTGAAATTGATGTTCTTTGTTTAAATTCTAACTGGCCTTAGAACTCTCTCATTAAAAATTTATTGTTTGCAAGCAAAATGTGACAAGTGGGATGTTGAGTAAAGCTTTTGAGATCACATGTCACAAAGAATAAGATAGGTTTTTAAATGTTGCTAGTCATGACATGCAGTACCTTGATATTGGGTCAAGAATTTCTAACATCAAACAACATCCAGATGTGATTGAAATAAAAGGCCAAATACTGGTTGTTTGAAAGATTACACTTACAGGATCTGAAAGAGTTTTAACTTAGATCTTCAGTGATTGATTTTTTTTTTTTACTATAGGAAAAATTTCTTTCTGAGGAAGAATACCCTTAACAAGTTTCTAAAAAAATGGCAGAACAAAAGTAATTATTCCAATGTATATTTAAATAGAATACTGTGAGGGAGCTTAGGTTTTATGACTTTTCATCACTGTATTCTGAACAGGGTAATCCTGCAAATCCTGGAAAAGAATAATCCAGTTATCTGAAGTTGCTCATTGAAAGAAATGAAGGAGTGGTTTTGTATAATAAAACTTCCATAACCTGAATTTTTTTAAAATTAATTTTTAAATTCTTTGGGGAAGAAGAGGGAAAGAGAAAGCCAGCATAACAATTCGCTCTTTTTTCTTTTGAGAACAAAGGATTTTTTTTGGTACTTACAGTATCTAATGGGTATTATTTTTTACCATATGAGATTTTTTTAGTTAATATAGTACATTAATTTATATTCATTAAATGTAAGTAATTAAAATTATTGTTATAGCCACTCACTTTCCTGTAACAATCCAAGTTCGAATACTGGGGAACACGTGAATGAAAGTTTGGCACTTCATTGATATATTAAAACTTATAATATGAATGACCTCCTTTGAGACAGTACTTGGTAGCAGAGAATCAATGGCTTATTTGGTGACTCACTGTTAATGCATTTTTAATGGACACTGAGATATGATAACATCATTTTCTGTGTGCGCAATGTTCCAGAATAAAAGATGAATCTTCTTCAAGCGATGAAGACCCTAGAGCTGCCAAACAAAACCTCGGCTCATTACAAACCAACTCCAGTCATCTCTCATTATTGTCTGGGATCAGTTACAAAAAATCACTTCGACTCACTTCTGACCAGCTTGTGAGTTAATTTTATGTCCTTGTCCTGACATGTAATTTTTAATACAGCATGAACCTTTCCTGTTACTCAGGCTTCGAAACTTAATTAGCTCTTACGTCTTGCATTTAATTATCTCACTATATATTTTCAAAAAAGCCTTTTCCCTTCTCTTTTCTGTATTAAATATGAATGTTGTTCCTTGCAGCAAGTGCTGGGGTTTAGAGATGGGATCTCATTTAGAAAAATAATCAAAATTAAATTCCAAAGTTTGTATTTGTCACCTGAGTAAGTATATTGGAGCTACGTCCTTTCCTGTATTATGTGAAACATGTATATATTAACAGGCCTCTCTTCTTTCTCCTTCCTCTCTTCCTTTTCTCTTACTTGTAGGCAAATAGTCACATTTTGCATAAATACAGTTCTCTGTTAGTAATTTCTGAAAAAGCTGCTTTTGAATTTATAATGAGGCCAGGCTATTGATTTCTTTGGAGGTTATTAATTTCTTTGAAGCCAATTCTCTTCCTCTGTGACAGAGGTGTTTTGGTTAAGGATGACAAAATTGTTTGAAGTTTTGTGTTCTGTACATTTCAATTTGATCTGGAAAAACAAACTACTGTAGGGAAATACTTGTTGTCATCTTAGGTACAGATAATTAATTTTCTGAAGGAAACCCACATGAGGCATACAGCATTTAACAGCCCATCACTCACTGCCTGGATAATTTGTAAGAAATGCAGAGTTTTTCCCAATAGACAGATGAGATGTGTTGGTTATTTCCTGTTGCAAAGAGAAGGTAGGGTTTACACAAATAATATGGGACTTTTCAGTTTTAGAAACCTTGCAGAAGTTAGTTGAAGGTAAAACTGCTCTTAAATTGATTTATTGATGAAACAATGGGTGAGATTGGTCAGTTACGCATGAGTTTTGTATTCTCACCTCCTTTTTACGTTTTAGCAAATTGAAAAGTTGCAATGAAAGATAATGAGAAAAATACATACTAAGAGTATTAAATTCCTACAGGTCTTGGGAAAGTGAACAGATAGGTTCACAAACAGAATCAAATCAGCAACCTTTTGTCCCACATGCCACTAAGTGACACAGGAGACAGTGAAGGGCAGCAGCGTGGGAGAGTTAAGGATAGTTAATGTAGGCTGAAGGGTAATAGTTCATGTGCTGTGAGAGGTTGATTACTGTACAAAAGAGATGTAATACTGTAGAACACAAATCCCCCTAGAAAAAGTCTTAGTTAGAGTTTATGGAACTATTTTTTACTCGCATTTTTCTCTGCATATGTATCTGCCTTTCAGAATAGGGAGTGCCCACAGATGGTCCCTATTCCGTCATTTGTTACTGTTTATGTGAACATTTGGGGATTTTCTAAAATTTACCTGATTGTGAAACAGATTTTTTTTGTTTGTTTTCTTCTGTTCTATAAATCAGTGCCTAACACCACACAGAGTAAGCCTGTGCTGTTGTTATTTAGAATACCTCTCTCAAAAGCAATAAAATTCAGTGTGACCAAATTGGGTTGACCAGTTGGATGTCAGGTGCCCAGCCAAGCCACTCTGTCCCTCCCCTTCTCAGTGGGACAGGGGAGAGAACATAAGGTCGATAAGCTTCAAATATATTCTTCAAATATATTCTTTACTTCCCACCAGTGAGGGGTGCTCAGCCTCTTACCAGAAAGCAGGACTTCAGCTCTGGAAGGCAAACACTATAAAATAACAAATGCCCCAGTTCCCCCTCCTTTCCTTAACTTTTATATCTGAGCTGATGTCGAATGGTCTGGAATACCCCTTTGGATAATTTGGATCATCTGTGTCCCCTCCCAGGATCCTGCCCACCCCCAGCCCCTTGCTGGGGGAGGAATGTTGGAGAGACAGCGCTGGTGCTGTGCCAGCACTGCTCAACAGCACCCAAAACACTGCTGTGGTACCAGCACCTTTCCAGCTGCCAGTGCAAAGCACAGCTCTGTGAGGGCTGCTCTGGGGAAAGGAGCTCCAGCTCAGCTAGACCTAATGCAATTTCCACCCCTTATTCCATACCATCTGTATCATACTCAGTTCCCACATAACTGATATATCTTGTAACTGTGCCCTTGTATTTATTTCTCACTACTGAGATCCCTCCTTACCTGCAGCTACTACTTAATTACATTCTTAAAACCATCTCTATACCAAACATGCATTTCATTAACTACTATTCCATCCTTTCATAGAAGCATATTACTTTCCCATTTCATGGGCTTCCTGTACCCCTCCAGATGCATCAGGATGGGTGGTGAGGACCGGAAAGCAGCATACCTGATTGTTGGGCACTGACACTGGCCTGGCTCAGATCATCATCACATTCCTTTGCTCCTTGCAAAATTCATTCTTCATCAGTTCATGTAATTCCTGCTACTCTGCTTCCTGTAATACACAACTTACACAACAGATTATTTTTCCCCCCTGAGCTTAAATCTCCCTGAGGCACATACTGGAGCTCTGTATCCTACTGCATTACCCTCCCCCCAGTACCCCCTGGTCTTTGGGCAAAAACAGTCCTACAAATGGGTTTGCCTTTGTGGGAGGAGAAATCCACACCAGCTTCCCCAGCCAAATCCTCTAAGGCAGTGATCATGAGCAGCTTTTACACTGTGTCCATGTCACATGCTCATTTTGTTGCTCATCTTGTTGATAATGTCTTGCAGAAAAGCTTAAAGCTGAAGAATGGGCCCAATGATGTGACCTTTAGTGTTACAACCCAGTATCAAGGCACTTGCCGCTGTGAGGGCACCATTTACCTATGGAATTGGGATGATAAAGTTGTTATTTCTGATATTGATGGAACAATCACACGGTGAGTTCATGAACAGGGAGAGACTTTATATGCAAGGATTTTCCCCTTTAGTTTAAAGGAAAACAAAATTAACAGGGAATGTTATTCACAGAATCTTCATATACCAGTGTTTTGGGAGCTTTTGTTTCTTGTTTTTGTCTTTTTGTTATTTATTTATTTATTTATTTTTAAATTTGGCTTTCAAACAATACTACAATCTTTAGCTGAATTCTTAATTTAATAGACACATACCATGTGTGCCCATTATTTGTCACCTGTTGGTGCTTCACAACAGTATTGGAGGACCTTCTGCAAAATCCTAATCTTTTTCTTACATCACACTAAAGAAGTAAGTAGTAATTAAAAGGAGTAATTAAATATGAAGGAGTAATTAAAAAGAGCAAACATGTCATTTTGTTTTAAATGGCATTCCTGGGGCATTCCAGTGATAGGCATTATTACTTAGAAGACTAGACTCCAAAATCAATGTCAGAACTAGAAGCTGAGGGAAATTTTCAGATTAGCACTTAGTGTAAAACTCATGATTTTGGAGTGACCAAAATGATTGACCGACTTGCTGGTTTTTATTTATTTAGTGTTTCTATTTATTTAACACTGGGGAAAGCAATTGAGTGTGGAACAGGGAAAGCACAAAAATACAAGTATTGTCTTTTGAAGTGAGATGTCTAATTAGCTTCAAAATAAATTTCTTTTAAAATCAAACTTAGCTATATCTAATTGAAAAAAAAATTTAAGAGCAATCTGTGAAAATTTTCTGGAGGAAATTAAAATACTTGATTTTTACTGAAAGTCTCTTCTTCCTTGTGGTTTTTATCCATTTTATGCCAAACTTTTCATTTGGTGCCAATGTAAATTGACATCTCTCCCCACTTTGCTTTCTTAAGCTTCAGTAAAGTGAGTGGGATCTGTTCTCTCTGCTATTGATCTGCTCAGGGTTACTGAATCACTTCATCTTACAATGTCAGTACAAATCCATCCTAAGCCACTGCCCAATATTTCTTCCTCTTAGATGCAAGTTACTCAAGGTGTGGACTTCTTGCTATGTATCTGTACAATGCTTAGTCAAGCAATATGCTCATTTGCACTAATTCATTATTATAGTGTAAATAATTTTCTCTCATATAAAGTAGGAAATACACTGAAACCAGGATAAATATTTCAAAATAGTTTATATCTGACCAACTCCTGGCTTAATGTGGAGGAGTTAGTTGGAAGTAAGCTAGTATGTGACTTGCCTCATGCTTTCAATTTCCCATAAACTTCCATTATGGGGAGGTTTGATTTATTTAGAAAACATTTAACATAAATCTCAAAAAGTATGCTTAGCACTGGTGGCCTCCTTAGAGGTCTGATCAATGGCATGTATGCTGTGATTTCCATAGTATCTTTTGGGCCACAAGCTTATCTATCTTGGGGCCAGGAGTAATTTAAACAACATGGCAGAGGAAGAGCATGTCAGTCCATCTCAAAAAAAGGGAATAAACTAATTCTCTTTTGATGACAATCTCTCCCTTACAGAATATCTTATTTTCATTTGCAGCTACCCAAGTAAGTTAATGGGATTTGTATTGGACTTGACTGTTTTTATAAGTATAGTTATTTTTGGTTCAGTTATATTGTTTTTCCTTTATTCAGGTCAGACACTTTAGGTCATATTTTGCCAACTCTTGGCAAAGACTGGACACACCAAGGGATTGCGAAGTTGTACCATAAAGTGAGCCAGTGAGTATTCAGTAATTCTCTTCATGCATCTGTGGCTTCTTTGTGTGTTTATTCATTTGCATGTAAAAAATTACATTTCTCTAGGCTTCTCTTAACCTATAATGGTGACAATTTTGTCAATATCTTCTTGCTTCAGTGATGCTTACACAGTGTAAACATCTGCATGATATCCAGAGCAAAACCTGCTTTTTGATAGCAAAACCCCCCTATCTATAGTGAGTGATGATTGCTCTTCCAGCCATCCCAAAAAGATACACAGTTCCCCAGACTGCAGTAATTTGGATGAATTACGCAGTTGCACCAAGTGGAACTTACTTGCAAACTGGTAATTGCAGCAGTATTAATTCATAAGATGCTAATACCTTCCTTTCACTCATTGTTGAGGAGACTCTGAAATGCATAAAGACTCTGTGGCCCAGGGTGGTCACTGTAGTTGGAATTCTTCTTGCCAAATTTGACTTAACTGGAGTTGTGCAGGGATGAAACCTAAAATATGGAATGAATCTGTCTAGGGGAGTTCCCTTTCTTTCCAGTGAGTAGAAAGGGAGTTCAGTGAAACAGCTTTGATTTGAACTGTCTAAATACCAGGTTTCTAGTCAAGAAAGATAAATCTCATCCTTAAAGGACTGCACAGTGTCGTATCTTGACTAAAAAATCTATTAATTTTTGATACTCACTGCTAATATTGTTGTTTTAATTGTCATATCAATAGCAAGCTTCAAAGACATTGATGATGATCTGCTGGTTGTATAATTAATTTTATTTCTGTATGTCAGTGTTGCTAATCCATTATTACATTGCAAGGTTAAGAAGGATCGATTTTAAAGTATTTGCATTTTTTGTTCATTTTGAGAGCAGGTGATAAGCTGCTTAAAATGCAATTTAAAGTTATTGAAAGTCAGTAAGGACCATGTTGTGAAGGGCCTGAGGAAAAGGCTTAAACCTGGCAACATCAGTGCTTTAGCTGATGTGTTTTAACCCAGTTGATGTCTGCTGCATTGATGACCTGCATTGATGTCTGCTGGTCCATAGTAATAAATACTTTCCATGCCACTGAAGCAGGTAGAGAACTTGGATTCATCATGTTTACTTGTGGCTTTTATATCCTGTGTAATTCTTGGAAAAAGATAGACATCTTCAGAAAGTAGCTCAATATACCTGGGATCTAACTATGTTTAGCAAAAAAAAAAAAATTTTTCCCATTAGCTCTTGAAGAAGTATCAGGAAAAAGTGTATCAACTATGCTTTAAGTTAGTCAATGTCGTTAACATTATATCCATGTATAACCTGGAGCAATTTATCCCAAAACAATGGGAGTATTTCCTCTGATGAATATGAACAGGGGAGAAACAATTTGACTGTACCAGCTCATGTGTGGTGATGTGTGGGAATGCCTCCAGGTGAGCAAGGCTAGTGCAAAAGTGCAGGGGTACTGTTGGTTCCCTGGATACATTTTGCAATGTAGTCAAGCCAATGTGTACACTGGAAGATCAAAGTCAGAGTATTTTTGTCAGGGAGTTTTTGTAATTACCCATTGAGACAAAAAAAGGAAATGAGGAAAAATTAATTGATGCCTGAATGGGATCAGATGAAGTATATGATTTAAATTTTTACAAGGAGGATTAGTGATTGCTGTTTTACAAGGAGGATTAGTGATTGCTGTTTTCTTTTATTCCAAGATTGTCAGCTTTTCTTATATATGTAAACTACTATAAATGTTTGAAGAGCCTCTGGTACACATCACAACTCTCCTCTTAGTTAATCTGATTTGTTCTGTGTATCAGAGTTATGTTAAGGTTTGTTTATTGCTTTTTGTTTTACACGGATGATGAATTATAAATTATGAATGTTGGAATCTAAATTATGACAGAGACACTTGTCTGCATGTTGGACATATGTGTTCACAGCAAAAACAGGACAGCCTGGAAATTCACATGCTGAGTTCTGTGTATAACCTGTGCATTACATTTGGTGAAAATGTTAATTAATTTTTTAAATTGCAGTTTTTATTTCTGTGCCTGCCAGCATTATCTGTTGTTAGGGCTTTGATGATCATAAATATAGGGAAAAAAATAGATTTGAGTCATGTTGGTTTTCAAATTAGTGAGTTAATTATGTCATGGCTAGATATTATATCTGAACACCATATAAATGTTTAATAGTTAGATCTAATGACCATGCATGTACTGAATACAGTATTTCTTTATTTTATGAAAAGTAATTTTTTTAATAGTAATTGGAAAGTAAGTTGCTATTAAGTTGAACTAATATCAGATTGGATTTTGTTCTATCATGAATAGAATCAAAGGCAACTTGTGTCTTATGCCCAAACTTTCATTTCAGTGTCACATTAAAGATTACTTCTCATACTGTCTTTTGAAGCTCAAGTTGTTCCAGCTTGAGGAAATATCTTAGTGCTGCACATCTTTTTTTTGGAGAGGCCCGAGAGGCAGGAATGCAACACTGTTAATACAACAAAAGCCAATATACCACTGTCTGCTTTATACCAAGTGTTTTCCTCTTCACAGATGTCTTTTCAGTTAGTTCTAAGGACAGTGGTTCCACCACACAGGGGTGGAAAGGTAACCAACCAGTCACTAAATGCAGCGGGGCTAGGTGGGTTTTAACTATCCAGTTTTCTGGCATAAATGTTTTTACTTCTTTTAAATTAAGTCTGGGTTAAACATAAGACTGTTTAACAGCCATGATTTGATTCATGTAAAAGTAAACCCTCAAAATCATTAATATCTAAATACCTGCTTTATTTTTACAGTAGTCTCTTCTTTTATATCTGCTCACAGAAATGGATATAAATTTTTGTACTGCTCAGCACGAGCTATTGGAATGGCAGGCATGACCAGAGGATACTTACACTGGGTTAATGAAAGAGGAACTGTGCTGCCTCAGGGTCCAGTTTTGCTGAGTCCAAGCAGCCTATTCTCAGCTCTTCACAGGTAATGCAATTTCACTTTTACAGAGAAGGAAACTCTGAGGTTGGTGAAGGCTGAATTATCAGCTTCTTTTTAAATGGGAGTGCTTGAAATAAGTAATGGTTCTTTTGTTTTTTTTTTTTACATATTAGTGCAGAATTTAATTTAGAATAAATTTTGTTAGACCTAAACTCAGTAGTTACTCAATATCTGTTTTTTGCTTAGTTTGTATCTTAGATGTGTATTAGGGCACAGCTGTGTTCACTGCTTACTAATAGGTACTGCTTGGTGACTTCATCGTGTGTTCATATTTAGTTATGGGAGAAATGTGGACATTTTCATAGCAGTCACTCTTGTTTTTACCTGTAAGAAGTTCCATTTGGCATAAGTATATTTTTGTGGAAGGTTATTTCTTGGTGGGTTTTGAAGAAATTCATGGGAAAATGGAATGAACTTTTTGTATGCCTGACTGCACTGTGGGATTCTGTGGGGACAGTGTTGTCTTTTCTAGGTATTGAACTGTGGTGAGTGAATAATAACAGCACAGATTATGATTATTGTACCTTCTGCCTAATTCAGCGAAGCATGTCAAGTGATTACTGAAAACATTTTAAGCTGTTAAAAGCTGCTGTGACAGGATATGTTTCATTAGAATTTTTAATGGAAGGTTGTTCAGATGTTCTTCTGATTGAGTGACATGCTACAGGCTGTCTTAACAGTCATGTTCTAAATATAAGACACCATGGAGGTATGACAGTGTGCTTCTCAGACTGATTAAGTAAAAAATGCAGTGAAAGGTAGTTGCTGTTATCTTATACTCCTTCCATCTAGAAATACATTTAAAATTATATTCCTTTTGGTATCTTGTTAAGACTAAGGAATGCCCATCTTTCACTGTACACTGTTATAACTGCTGAGGTGTGTGGGCAGTAAATGACTTCACTGTCTTATTCAAAGATTTAATCCTTGTAGGTTTGAGATCAGGTATATGTGAGACTGAGGAAAAGTGGTTTTATTCATCTTTTGCACATTCTCAGACATTGGTTTATACATGGATCTGCTGTTCCAAAGGGCTGCTTTACCCATATGAAGCTTCTGTACTATTCACATCTTCCTTGACATATGTGTTGGTGCTAGGATCTTGGATTCTGAGCTTCTTAAGTGCTTTTGTGTCATGCTGGCATCTTCCTATGTTATGGGAACTCCAGACTCTGCCACCTGTTCAGTTCTCTTGCCAAGAGAAGCTGTTGTGCAAGGGCTTTTGCCCAGAGATGAGAACTCCTCTGTTCATTAATGGATTCTCTATTCTGAAAGAAGCAGCTGAAGAAAAATAGAAGATTCCTGTATTTGTTAACTTTTGCTGATGAGCAGTGGTGGATAACCTGACTGTAGCTCTGTCTTAACAGGCTGAGGTGCTTCTAGCACATATGGTGATTGCAATCCTTTTAAAAATACAATTTTAGAAAAGCACCATAAACAGTGAGGACTGATGTAATCTATGAATCATTCTGCAGTTCTCAGGAGGCAATTTACTTGATAAGAGTTTATGCCTCATAAGGATTGATTTAGCAGCTACTCCCTGTAATCCACTATCCTTGCTCAGTAGCCATCTTTGTAATGTAGGTTTTAATAGGAGTTAACCTTATTTCAGAGGATTTTTTCACTGTGCCCATTATGTAAGCTTGGGAATACTGCGTTGTCTTCATGGGCAATCTGACTTACAGAAGATTTATTGGAGAAGGGTGGATGCTATGCAGTAGTGTCCAGCTAGGTGAAAATGTTGAATAAAGAAGATAAAATGGTTTGTGGTGTATTTCATATGTATTTACTCAGCTTCCCTTTTTTATCTTTTCAGGGAGGTCATAGAAAAGAAGCCAGAAAAATTTAAAGTTCAATGTTTGACAGACATCAAAAACTTGTTTTATCCTAACACAGAACCCTTTTATGCTGCTTTTGGAAACAGGCCTGCTGTAAGTAATAGCTAAATTTACTTCTATTGCAGAGAAGAGAAACATTGCTGTTATTTCATGGTTCTGTTGTATTAGAACCTAGAAGCTTTAAATAAGAATTAGGAAAATTTGATTAGGCCCTGTAAAAAAGAAAATAGTAAGGGGCTTCCTCAAAAAGACCATGATGTAGGATTCAGAGATGGAAGAGCATCAAAGTAAATATGTTATATCTGCATAAATTATCAGTTAAGCTTGAGTAGAAACAGTGATATTCTTTTAAACCACACAGATACAGTATCAGTGAGATACTTGTGGGCAGACAGAAAATATTTCAGATTAATATTAGTGGGATTTACACTTCAAACTCTAAGTACAGTCAAAGGACCTTGAATGTCCCATTGAGGTCAGAAGGTTCTACTTTGTATGGAAAGTGATATATTGGACAGAGAAAAGGAAAGATGGATCTCTGTCACCCGTTGGAAGACTGGATATTCGGGCTGTAGACGGCTCCTGTTCCTGCTCTGGACCAGTGAATGCTGTTACACATCTAGAAAAGGAAACAGTCTCATGGGCTTGGGCTGAAGGGGGACCCTGGCATGTGACTCTCCCTTATTTAAAAGAATTGTGGCAGAGGTGACAGAGGTCCTCACTGTCCCAATGCTATATTGAATTGTTATAATATGGGCAGCTTAGTTTCTATTATCAAGGCACCTTTAAACATGTGATTATGTAATAGCATTTTAAAAACTTCTGTGATGTTGTATTATGGATGATAACTACCTCTAGTTCAGTTTTTTTGAACCTCAGGGAAACGTGCATTAAAATAATTATTTTGTTCAATAAAATTTTAAGTAAAACAGTAAGCTATAGTTTCTGAAGAAATTACTGGTAGCTCGCTCCCATGCTTGCTGCCTTCAGGTGTGCAATGTACCATTGGCTCTGTATAGCTCTGGATCAACAGCTTTCTCAATTTTCCGCACTGGGTTTTCTGTTGTTTTTCTCTTTTGGTTGTTTTGGTTTTGTTGGTTTTGTTTGTTTTGGTTTTGTTTTTTTTTTTGGTTGGTTTGTTTTTTCCAAAAACAGACTCACAGAAATTTCTATGTACATGGATGTTAGAGGTGTAGACAGTGTGTGGACTGCCATGATGCTGAATTCTTGAAGTGACTGATTTTAATTTTTGTTCAGTTACTCAGTTTTTTTTAAGAGTCTTTATGATATAGATATAAAAATAAACCTTGTGTCTTCATTAACATACCAGTTTTTCACCACCTTGGCTTTTAGAACCATGATTTATATTAGCAAAATGGAAATAATTTTTACTCTGGTCTTCTGGGCTATGTTTTCAGCTTGGCTTTTTTCAGGCTTTTCTTCAGAATGGATCAAAACCTATTGTTTTCCTTAACAATCTGAATTCTTAGAAGACATTCTGAATTCTTACTTCTAATTGTACATCTCATAGTTGATCTGCATTACCTGCTGGGGCTCATTGCTGCTGTTTCAACATATATTTCTTGCTTTTGTTTCTTTCCCCCTCGCTCTGACATGGACTATGGCATATGAATATGGCACAAATCTCAGCTTAGGAGCTAAGTGATGGCTTTAGTATAGACATATTTGTTACGAATTTTGGGACCTTGTCCTTAAAAAACAATTCCTGTTTTATGTGTCACTTACATTTTAACCTCTGTACACTGTTGTAACGTATTTGGTGCAATGCACACATGACATTATATATTCTCTGGAAGAAAAGTGAATGTGCTAATGCTCTTACACCAAATGTCATTAGTTCTTTGCTGAATGTATTGTTGTGTCAAGAGAAATTACTGAAAAAATGAACATGATTTTGATTAACTGAGGGGGCAAACTTCTTACCTAGTATTGTCTGTTTCGTGAACATTTCATTAGATTGACTTAATTTGTAACATAATGGGGAATTTCAGGTACACAATAACTAGGTAAATTTAGTAGCAGTTCTGTGTAAATATTTTCTTTTGTGTAATATATTACCTCAAGATTACACATGATTTTGCAAAGACAGAATCATGATTTTTCTTCTTTTGTATTCTTTTTAGGATGTTTATTCATACAAACAAGTGGGGGTTTCTCTAAACAGGATATTTACAGTTAACCCCAAAGGAGAACTCATACAAGAGCATGCAAAGACAAACATCTCATCGTAAGTGATCTCTTATCCCTAACATTTTATGGACTAAATTAATTTGCTGTGCTGACTTATGACTCAAGTTGCCCAAAGATCAATTCAATTTTAGTAATTAAAGCTTCCTTAGAATGCTTCAAATAAAACAAAAATTATTTAGAATAAAATAGACTTTCCACTTCCCTTCAGTTAAACTGGCTCTTTTTTTTTGTATAATATATTCCATCTACTTTATCATGTAAAAGATTTAGAAGTGAATGATTGAGTCTGCATAAATTGAGACTCACTAGTTTGCTGATGCCACCTGCCTTTTCTTGGCCTTTTCAAAATTTCCTTTTCCTGGATCTCCTATCTAGAAGAGCCATAAAACAAAATCTGAAGACAGGATCAAGTGGTTCCAGCAAGATTCTTAGTCACTGGTAACCTAACACTGGAATGTCTCTTAGTAATATTAAGTGTTGGTGTCCTTAATTGAAGGGGAGCCATATGTGTATAAAATATGAATAATCAGTTGAGCAGGGAGCTACTTGAGCCAAGCTGGACAGAAATGGAGAAGCAGAATATGGTGCTTGAATATTTTAGCAGATGATTTGGGTGTAAAATGGCATCTGTTTCTCATTAGGTAAGTATCATTTGTTAGAATGAGTGGATTAGAATGAATTTCTTATCCTAACTGAATTCTTTCTGGAAGCTGGGCATCAAAATTAAATTTAGTTTTAGTCCTTTGAGGAGGGTGACCTGTCCACCTTGTCCGTTTGTAAATGTAGTCATGCCTTCGTGGTTGGGGACATGATGAAAGTTCAAAAGAAGATGATCTGAAATGGTTCAGCATTGTTTTAATTTTTTTTATTTCCAGCTATGTCAGACTCTGTGAAGTGGTAGATCACATTTTCCCTTTGCTGAAAAGAAGTCATTCTTCAGACTTCCCTTGTTCTGACACCTACAGCCAGTTCACCTATTGGAGAGAACCTCTGCCACCGTTTGAAACCCAGGATGTACATCCAGCCTCATCCTAACCCCATCTCCAAATTGTTGGTCTCACCTCAAAAAATGGGTTGGCTTGTGTTGAAAGGACACCACTTGACTTTTGCTGTTCACAGTTGGAATCTGTGAAGTTGTGAGCATTATATTATGTTGTGGGCAAACTTAGGAATGCTTTTTCATACTTAGGTTTCCAGACAAGAGGAGTCTTGCTAGGAATAGGAGTTGCTTTTCTGGGTCCTCTCCCAGCTCCTCAAATTTTGCCATGCACTTCCACTACGTATGGTCAAATAAAAGTGCAGTGATGTTGGAGTTGCAGTTAAACTTGCAGTTACAACCATGCCATAAGGTTGTAAAGTGAGTCCACATCTGTTCTGCATCACTGAAACCATCTTCCATCCTGTCAGAACGCCTTGTCAGTAAGGGAGCTGAAGGTGCTCACCATTCCTGACATTGTCTGGTGACACAGACAGGGATCGCAATCTGTATATTAAAATTCTTCTTTCTGAAGGAGCAAATGGTTCTTCCCCTCTCTCTTTGCTTGACCAACAACTGTTTGTTTAAGAGTTAATTACTGGTCTAGATCCTCAGAAGATGTGAATCAGTGTAGCTGTCAAAATCAATTGAGCCGTGCTTGATTTATTCCTGCCTGTTTTAACATGGGACATTTCTGAGGAAATAAATTATGTCTAATCTAAATAGAAAGTAAATGAAATAGGATGGCCAGATTCTTCCAGTCTTTCTCAATTTGAGAAGTATCATGCTTCAAGAGTAGCTTCTTGGATCAAGGTAAGTGTGCAAGTGGAAGATACAGGTCACTGTGAATAGTGCCCACCTTACTGAAGTGGGTGATTTTCAAGTAAACACATCTTTCCCACAATGTGCTGAGTTTGAAGATTTGTTACTGAGCCAGAAATAGTAAGGATTTTATCAAAATGGAATAGTTTTGTTTGAAATATTATTTTGGTTAAAATGTGAATTTTGATGCTGGTGAATGATGCATCTCAGGTTTTTACTATATGGGTTTTTTTGCTTTGTTTTGTATCATAAAGAATGGATACTTTTAGTGCAATTTACTCTTCTTTAAGGTAATTAAATTCCCTCCTTTTTCTTTTATTTTTCCTTATTTATCCAGACACAAGCTGTAGATATTTTTTTTTGACAGCCTTAAGACTGAAGTGTGTGCACTAAAAGCAATACTGTGGATTAGTTGATAACATTCTCCAAATGATCTGCCTTTACACAGTGTGGTACTTAAAATACAGACTCAAGTGCCCACATGCCAAATGATTTAAAATGTGTTGTAGTTTGGAAAGAAGCTTTATTTTTCCTTTTGAAATATACTGAAAAGTCTAATTGCTCTTTGAAATGCTGAAAATGGCATCATGGACTTCTGTAGATGTTGTATTTCAGTACGACTACTCTGGTGGTTCACAAGCTGTGGTCTCTGCCAGCTTGTGCTCTGAAGCTATGGTCTGTGTTTTGCAGCTGCTTCATAATGTTTTCATTTAAGAGTTTAGTAAAAAGAAGGCAGAGTAGTCCAGGAAAAATTTTGAGATGTGACTATAGTTGGTTATTACCCAGAAATTTGGAAATGGCTGCTCTGTATCAGAATTGTTTTGTAACAATAAATCTGGTTTTGCATGTCAAGAGTGATAGCAGTGTAGATAGGTTAGTAACTCTCTGGTAGGGGTTTTCTAAGTTTTACTACTGAAGACTTTATCTGGGATGCTAGTGGGCTAATTTATTATTTCTCTGTGCCTTCAATACTAATGAAAACAAGTGCAATGCTTTACATAGCTGCAGTGTGCAGTGGAGAGTCCTTCCTAAGTCTTCCTTTCACATGAACATTGCTGCTTCAGGCAAGGTTAATGTCCACTTTGGACAAAAATGAACATGTAGACACAAAGGATTAGACACAAAGAGGAAGAAATAAGCGTTTGACAACCCAGAACTGATGATGTTCTCTTGAAATTTTAAACAAAATGGGAATATCTTTTTACTTAAAGGTGTAAGAAATATGGCGTGTATTTTCTGAAAGACAATCAGTGGGGATTGCAGATTGCCAAACTGAGATGGTTGCATCTCTAAATATAGCCACACTTTCCTTTAACGATCTATTAATACTTGTCATTAATGATTGAATAAATGGATGAATGTACTAGCTGCATCCTATTTAAATTCAGTTTTGGGAAAGGCCTATTTCAAGCCATTTATTATGTAAAATACATAAAAATGAAACAAAACCAAAACTCTTCAGTGAGTGGCTGTCAATTTTGTGTTTTTTATCATTACAGTAGTTAAAAATCTATTTTCCCAAGATGCTACCAGGAAAGATGGTCCCTGAAAGTTCTCCACAATTAAAGCCTGTGATATATTTATTTATAACTTAATAAATGGGCAATCCAGGCTTGTTTGTTGCCTTTAGTATTTAAAACCAAATGATAGTGTGAATGAGGAGCTGTTTTAATTCTGTCAGGTTGTGGCCACAGTGCAGTGCTGGTAGAGGTAACCCCTGAGGTGCTGCAGAATCTGTCCCAGATTCAAGATATGGTTAAACAGGGTTATGGCTGACTTGCTCTGGTGTTGGTAACCATCTGCTTCAAGGCTGAAGTTGGACTGTATGACCTCCAGGGGTCCCTGCTGACCAGCTTTTCTGTGATTCTGTGTTCAGCACTTCACTTCTGACTTGCTGCATCCCCCTTCGTATCCTAAATTGAAATAAAGCTGAACAGTATCAGGAATGTGTGTTGTTGTAACTTTTATCAAATTTACTGACAAAAAAGACACTTACATGAAAATCAGGGGTTTGACCGGCTAGAAACATCACCATATTTTTCCAGAAAGTAGAAGACATTTTGATTAGGTAGCTGAACAATTTTAGCGTAATAATTAAACTGCTTTGTTAATTCATGTAGAAGAAAAAGGTATGGTTTAAAAAATTGCTACTCTTTCTGTGAAAGAAAAGAAAATCAACCTTGCTTGCGGTGTAATGCTGGTTTTTTTAGAGAAAGAATATGCTAACATAAGTATGCAGACATATTAAATAACAGTATATTCTATTCATACAATATGCATAAACTAGAATATGCAGCAGTGAGGAGTGACTTATGCTTATTTTTTTGATGTTGATGACCACACCATTCTGTCTGTGTCACAAGAGGGTAAGAATGTTGTACTTGTGACATTAGTTATGCTGAAGATAAAATGTTACTGCTGTAATTTGGGGAAGGAGGAGAAAGAGATATTGGGTATTTGTAGATATGGTTTCTTATTATTTGAAAGCCTATTTATATACAGTGTTTACTCTGTATATGTATGTGCTGCTGCAGTGATGAAAATAGTTTTAACACTTCATTTTGATCGACTGAATGCAACAAGGATAGAAATATATATTGTAATAAAGGTGAAAATAAATTTTTTCCTGATTTTTCTATTTTTCTGTATTCTTTGATAATGGCAGACTGCTTTTGCAGAACTGCTGAACTTGTAAAGCATGGCTTTTGTATCCCCAGTTTCCACTGCCTCTTTCTTACTGGGACTATCCAGTGTAACTTAGGTTATTTTTGCTGTTCAGCTGCAGTGTTTTTTAGAGCTTTTTAAATCTGAAAGAGTTTACTGAGGGTGACAGGTCCAGGTTCTAGGCTCTGGCTGTTTTGGGACATGGGAACAGCACCTTGGAGCCAAGAGCACCCAGACGGGAACTGTAACAAATTGCAGCAGTCAGGAATCCTACCCCACCCCAGAATTTTTTTGAATCTTCCTTTTGTCTGATTCCTAGCATGACCTAAGCAAGAGCTGTCTATCTGTTTTGAATGGGGATGTTGTCATCCATGGCAGTGAGACCAGATAGCCTGGTTTTGGGGGCTTCTCTTCTTTGACACAGGCCATTCTGCTGGCGAAAAGCCAATAACCTTTTTTTCCTCCTGTCCCTGAGAACCTTTTGCTCCCACTGCCGGGTTTGAGCAGACTCACTGCAGTGTAGTGCCAAGCTTGTGTGTGCTGGTATGAAAACAAAGATGTTTGGGGTTGATAAGGCTCTGCAGCATCTCAAGTTCTCTGTTAAAATTACAAAGGCAGCCGTATTTGGGCAGCCTGCAGTCACTTCTTCTTCAGTCTTCTCTGTTTTTTGTATGTCTCTGTCTTGTATAAACATTTACCCTGGAGCTCTGGAGACAGACTTGGAAATGAAGGTGCCCTTTTAATTAAAAGTCAGAGAAATGGTGCTTTTTGCATCAGCAGACCGAACTTTGTAAGGACACATTCATTGCTCCTGGAATATCCCATTGACACTAGAGATACAACAGTCTGACAGTTGTATCTCTAGATCCAACTAGGAAGCTCCTTAGGAGCAAAGACCATTTGCTCCTAAGTTGTTGGGGAGAGCTTTGATGCCAGAGGGAAGGTAGTGAATATTTCCTGAATACTGCATTTTAATCCTTAATAAACAGCCTTAATTCAATATGCATTGCATATGCCATCAAGGCATACCTCAGGTCATTGCAAGAGACAGAAGAAGGTTGATGTTAAAGAGCTAGTGCCTAAAAATATAACTAGAATAACATTCAGTCTTCTATGAATACATGAAAAGGTGAAGTCTGAAGGTTGTTCTTAGTGTTTTTTTTTTTTTTTTAGTGTTTGTCTTCTTACTTTTCATAAAAGTCCAGCAATGTGTGGTGGTGAAGGGAATATACTCACGGTGCCATGACTTTAGGTAATCTCACTCTCGTGCTTGCAGTAAAATACAGCCCCTCATTGTGTTCAGTAGCATTTTGGAAATGTGCAAAGGGCTACTTGTAAATGGGAGCAGAGAGACAGTGCTGAGGAATACAGCTGCTGGATGCTTTGGGAAGAGACCTTCATCGAGACCTTTCCAGCCACTGGGAAGTGAGGGAGAAAAATAAAGGTAAGCATGAGAAATACATTTTTTTTTTCAAGGGGGAACTAGAGAAAGGGAACAAAAACAGAACAAGTGGCCAAAAAGCACCTTGTTGCTGCCTCTGGGTGGTGCTGGGTCAGGCACTGAGCTCTGCCTTGTGCCCCCTGAGCAGCACAGCATGACATCCTGTGTGTCAGAAGGCATCAGAAGGCAAATTTGAGTTCATGTGCCAGCAGAAGAGAATAACATTGAACAAAAGGAATTCTTTGCTCAACTGTCCAAGGAGTATTCCTAACAGCAAAACAAAGTTGCAATTACAGCTAAATTTTAAGCTTATGTAAGGACTAGGGCTTCTTTATAATTATTTAATGAACTTGGGAAACAAAGCTTTGACTTGCACTATCTGCACCTCAGTGGTACCGTGCGTGCATCCTCTTAATACGGTTTGCTTCAGTGAATAAATACAGATGTCATCATTTTTCAGCCTATTTTAGCAAGTGTTTAACTCATCCCTCCCTGAGCTGAAACTTACGCATATTCTTAAACGCTTTTCTGGATTAAGCCAACTAATTCCAAGAAAACTCTGTACTGGAGAGACACAGTTTCTGAGCTGAAGAATTGATCTGACTTTACTAATGGTTACCCTTGGACCAGTTTTTAGCCTCCAGCACTGTCAGGTGTTCTGCCTACTGCCAGCAATCTATTTATTGATACAGGAAATCCATTTTGCCTTGCCTTGCTTTTAATGAGTTTTGCAAGCAAGTGGCCCCTTCCTGTGACTCATTCTGTGTTTCTGAGCAGGAGATTGTGGTTTTAAGTTTCACATTGGAAAGTAACCGCTGTGTCTGCTTTCCTTGTCTGCTGGAATCTCAACAAGAGGAATACATTTTGGAACAAAGAAATGTAAATGGAGTAGAACAGTTCATGTTTCTTTGCAAAATTGTATAAACATCCTTCTTTTCAGGACAGTTAAAAACACTAGTGAAAAGTGAAAATAAGTCATGTTTTAAAATAACAGCTTTATCTTAGAAGATAACTGTTAACACAGGCAAAAAAAAGATATTTCCCCTGGTATCTCAATATGTGTTGGCCCTTTGATTTATAGACAATAAATATCAAAAAATTAAACAGTGGAGGCCTTTCTCTAATCTTACTGACACAGGATCAGCTCCTTTAGCATCTGAATGCTGCTCAAATATGCGCAGCTGTGATTACAATCTGAAGTGTGACTAGTGAGTGCTACAGATTTCTGTCCAATTCGCCATCCCTTTCATCCCTTCAGAATACTGGAGGCAAAGAGGTAGGAGCTGTGAATGTATTTGTTTTTTACTTTTTCCAAAATATGGTGACGGAAGGAGAGAATTCTCAGCAGGCTTGGTCCGTTAGCACTGAAAAGTTAGATTTACGTTAAAAACAGCCATAAATATATCAAAACCAATGACCAGGACAGTTTCCATTCCCCATTGCTTGATGCAACTATTTATATTTCAAGCTTGTGGCTATGTCTGTGCAGATAAATTGCTGCCCGGTGAAGGGTAGGGATCATTTTAGGTGTCCGCACCCATGGGCTCGCTTGGCTGGTGTCCAGCTGCCTGCCTGCACACGGGGGGACTGGACTGCTGGCCTCTGCTGATCCTTGCACTGTGCCCAGAGCTCGCCTGGGTGGATGCTGGGTGTCCTGGCTGAGGTCACAGGAGACTGGACAAGCAGCTGTGTGCCAGGGCTGGGCTCATGCCCTAACACTTTGCTCACGTGTCTGTGCTGTACCTGGGAAGAGCCAGGTCGGGGTCTGGGTCTGGCAGTGGCTCCTTTCCCCATGCACGTCCCAGCTGACTGCTAATGAGATAGTGGGACCTCTCTTTCCAGAGGTTTCGAGATGATCTGAGCTCTTCCTATGGATTCAGGAGATAATTCAGTTCATCTGTAGCTCAGTTCTGTCTCAAGAGGAGGTGCTCTGGTCCTGAACTGCTTTCACCTCTGTCTGCTGGGAGCCTGTGCAATATTAACATGTTTGAGAAGCTGCAGTGCTGCAACAAGGCCAGAAAAATCTAAAAGCTTTGCTAGCACGGGCTTCTTAGAGATGAGGTGTGGAAAAACAAAGTGTGTACAAAAACACATACCTGAGAGCAACTAAGTACATAGGGAAAACAGAAATTCAACTGATCATGGTTAAAATGTGACCTTCCAGGTTACCCCTCTCAAATGCCAAGTGCAAGCTGGCAGAGACAACAGTTGGAAGAAAAATTGTGAGGCTCGGAAAATTAAGCAGCTTTATTAGGAAGGTACTGAAAGGAAAGGAAGAGGAAGACTCAGTATTATCCTATTCCTTTCCTGTAGGAATCCAGATACTGTGTAAAAATGCAGTGCCCTGTATTGTGAACCTTTTTTTCTGATCCATGTGTTGTTTGAATGGAAATAGCAAGACACATTTCTAGTTCTTGAAGTATGATGAGGTGGGGTGGTTTTTTGAAACATTGTTTTGTGTCAGTAACAGATTGTATGGAGTTACAGTGACTTAGGGAGCAATTCAGCTGTTTGCACACAAGTTGCTTTCTCATGTACTCTCTGCACAACCTGAGAGCCTGCTTAGGTACTGCACCTCTCTGCAAAGCTCATTTCTTCTCTGCTCTGCACTGCTCTTCTGCACATCACTGGTGTGGAATCACTTCCATTTCTTTTGTAAATCAGGGTTGTAGTTTTATGGGTGGCTGATCTGATCTGATCTACTGGGGTTTTTTTACTGCCTAAAGGAAAAAGTCACTTTTCCTGTTTGTTTCTCCTGATTCTCCACCTCCACCCCCTCTCTGTACTCCTGAGATTTTGTTCTGCATTAGGGAGTTACATGGTCTCAGAGGGAAGCAGAGCCTTATGCTTCTAAGTCTCATGAAATGGTGACCTCAATTTTACTATGTCCATCCTAATTCTATATTTGACCTCTTTATTCTTATAGTAACCATCATATAATTGTGGGCAGACCTTATAAAATAACATGCCTGGCGTCCATCTTGAGAGCATGGGATAACTACATTCAGATGAGAAACTGAATTGTAACACACCACATGTAATTGCAGGATCAAAACCACCTGTCTAAAAGGGAAGGACTAATACAAATGCAAAAACCTGGTTGCAAGAAAGGAACTGGATCCAGTCTATGCCCTGGCACAGGAATCTTGTGATGACTGAGTGAATCCTTCACTGTGCTTTTTGCCTTATGTCTCTGCAGAAGCAGGGGATGATGGCAGTTCCTCTGTCCCAGGCATGCCCTGAAAGCAAGGCTTTAATGCCTAGAGGTGCTGCAATATGAAACTGAGGGATCATGCAAGAAACATACTTGAACCACTCAGCTTCTGAACACTTGACAGTCAATTTTAATCCTTGCTGAGCAAGAGAGGTAGAAGAATACTGTCTCCATTTAATGCCAGGAAACAGAACATCTTGGTAGCCTCAGTAATATCAGCTTTCGTTTCCTGAGTCTGTTGTCAGAGTCCCAGGTGTCAACCTTCAGTTTTTTTCAGAACAAGGATTGAGAGGAAGCAGGGAGCTTGGGGCAGCTTGGATCCTAATTAAGTAAAATC
The DNA here is from genome assembly GCA_013396955.1 of Regulus satrapa. NCBI lineage: Eukaryota > Metazoa > Chordata > Aves > Passeriformes > Regulidae > Regulus > Regulus satrapa. Next base: position 489,248 of record VWZN01015153.1, on the reverse strand, counting down.
TTCTGGCCTTCAAACTCATGAAGGCTAATGCCTTCTGGTACTGTGGTAGCCTGTACGATGCCTCATCATCATCCCTGTAGTAAGTGGCCATCTACAAGTAGAGCCCAGCTAAAAGAGAGCCATCTACTTACTAGAAAAACCCAGAAAAAAAGGTATTGCAAGTATAAGGATTGGATTTGCTGAAAATGAGCAGTGGGTTAGGCTGGTGCAGAGAAGCACCAAATTAGCATTGGTCCCTGTAATGGAGAGCTGTACATCCAGGGCATCCTGGCTTGTGTGAGCTAAGGTTTGCTCTTGGGGTCACTGCCTGATGTCTGTTTGCTTGCTGGTTATGTCCCAGCTAATTTTGCAATGTGAGCCTAAATCCTTCAAACCGCACATCCAGTTTGTAATTTAAGCCTGCATAATTTTATCTGTCCTTGCTTACACCCACTGTCTCCTGGTTTATACAGGCCATTGCTGGTTTCTGTAAGAATGATTGCATTGATTGATACGTGAAACAGGAAGGTAGGATGTTTTAATGTGGAACGGTATTTAGAGAGATGCAGCATCTGTGTCTAAAGCGAGAGATAGTTACAGGGTTAGACAAGTAGGCCATCAATTACCGGAGACTGAGGTTAGGACCATCTGGCTGTTTGAAACAACACCAGGTGTTAGCAGAAGCAAATTTCCTGTGTTGCAACATAGGAGCAGCAGGCAAGAAGCAGCCCTCCAGAGTGAATCTCAGCCACAAAAGAGGCCGCTTCTCATTTCCTTCTTTAGTGCTGTCTTGTGGGAAAAAAATCACTCCAAGAGCCTGACACACCTGTGTCTCCTGCTTGGTGCCTCCCGGGGCTGCTCTGGGGGCAGTTCTCAGCCAGGGGTGGGGACCCCTCCTCTGAGGAGGATGGAGCAGACCCTCGCATCTGGCTTTGCCAGCTCCTGGCTTTCAGTCACAGCTGCAACGAGACCCTCGGTGATGAACCTGAAGTGATGCTTTGTATACCCAGGACCCGTGGTCCCCTCGAGGCCCTCCTTGCTGCCAAACCCACAGTACAAGGTATCTCCACCCACAGGTATCCCTGCCTCAGTGTTCCTCCCCACCCTGAACAGTCCCATCCGCCAAGAGAGAGGCAGTGAGGGTGGGCTGGTTGCTGGTGCAAAGAGATGACTGTCACCCACAACCTGCTCAGCAAATGAGCTATTTCCAGCCATTCAGGGCTACCGGACTGTAGTTTTAAATTGTCAGTGGTTTGGTATATGCAAAAACTATTGCTGCATAGTCCAAGTGTATGTTGTTAAACCTGAAGGAGTTTCTCCTGTGGTGGCACTGCTCCAAATTTTCTCATGTATACTTGAGAATATTATTATTTATATTAAAAGGTACAATAAATCATAAGGTCAAAATTCATTCAACCTAAAAGTTACATTAATATCAGGAAGCAAGTTCCCACTACAGTTGTTCTTACTGTACTAAACTCTAAGTAAAGTGAAGACTTGATGGAGGCTCTGGCAAGGGACACTATCCAAAGCAATTGTTTCCAAGGGGCATCCCAACTCAGCAATGTCCTCTTGCAATGAGCAGGCAAGAGGTTAAAATCTAGGTAAATGCAACTCACAGCAGAATTTTAGAGCAGTTTTTCTGAAATTCTATTTCTGTCACAGAGACAAAGCCCTCACAGGTTTATTTTAAACTTTAATTATTATACCTTAATTATCTGGTGGCAGAGGGAAACCCCCTCTGATTTGGTTATAAATGCCAAACTTACATTAATTCCTTGATAAAACACTTCATTTAGGGAGCATGGCAAAGGTTACTAAGTGACAGTGATACAGGCAGTCCTGTATCAGAGCATTTCCAAACTCCTATTGTCGAGGAGAAAATGAAATAACTGGAGACAGCAGCATGTAGGCAGGGTGGGAGGCTAAAGGGTTCTGGCTTATGAGCAGCCCGTGCCTGTGTATTTTTAGCTACTTATTAAATGCAGGCTGGCTTTCAGAAGCTCTGAGCACTTATGACATCACTGAATAATGGCACCAGTGAGTTGTCCAGGTCACTGATACCCAGGTACTCTCATGAAAGGGGATAATAAGGTGTTGGTTTCAGCAGGATTGAAACCATCAGCTATTATGCAAATCAGAAAGGCTCACACTGTTCATTAAAATGCAACAAAATGAGTGTTGACCTAGGGATAATATTTCCAAAATGTCCCTGTAACAAACGGGTAGAATTTTGGCTATCAAGAATTTCTAAACATTGCCTTCAAAGAGAGATAATTTGGTGGGGTATACTGCAGATAACAGCAATAACCATTCCTGAAAATAATACTTTATTTAAACCTAATGCAATTCAAACCTAAAAAATTATAGAAAATTTCAGATGGCTGGTCAAATTAGCTTCCTACTGATTTACCTGTGAAACTGATTGGTATGTATGAGTAATAACCTCATGCGTGACCTTCCATATGGGAAAGCAAAGACTTAATAAATTCAAGAGGTGTAAGCACGTAAGTCCCATAAACCCTGCTTATTTTCAGGAGCAGAATAGTAATTTTTGTGTTCCTTTTTTTGATTAAATATTCTTTTTGTATGTGACTATTTTGTATTTCATACTTAGAGATAAAAAAGTGATATTTATTTTAATGTTGTGCACTACAAATACATATTTTAGTCCTTAACTCTTTAAAATTATTTATAAAGTTTTTATGTGACAATTTGTCACTTGTTGACTTGGGATTTTTGTCTGGAATAATTTTACTTTAAAAGGAAATCTTATTTGCAAACCAAATAAAATGCTAACTTCTAAAACTAGGTAAAAATGAGACAGAAGGTTGGTTTGACTACTAAATGAATGTATAAAATTAACACACAACCACAGGTTTCTAAGATTGGGCTAGAAAGTAAAATATCCAGAAAAATGTATTGCCTGCATCTACCCAGGACATTTGCCTTTGAGTGTTTTGCATGGCTAGGTGCCTATTATGTATTTCTCCGTTCTCTTTAAAGAGAATATCTTTAGAGATGTTCTCTAAAGAGAACATCCATCTCTTTAGCATTTCAAATTCCACTCTTTTCCTATGTGTTTTATCTTTACTTTCCTTATGAGCTGCCTGGTTTTCTGTGCAAGTATTGGGACCTGTTTCTATTTCAGAGGGACATGAGATGGCAATGTGTTGGGCCTGATCCCTCCTACATGCTCCTCTGCTCCCCTGTTGTCAGGAGGATGTGCTGTGGGGTTGTGACAAGAACCAAACAGCTGCTCATGGCCCCAATTCCGACTGCAAAACTTTCACAAGGACTTATTTTGTTTACTAACCCCTTGAAAACTGATGGGGCTGCCTCACCTAAGCAACCCTCAGTCGGTCCAGAAACCAGTTTTAGTTGAGCCATGAGGCACTGGATTTGTGCAGAGACATGGCATAGCATCACTTTATAACAATAAATATAAAGGGACCTTTATAAGGGCCTCATACAGGAGCCAGGTGACTGGCTCCATTTGCAGCTCCAGCCTGGTTTCACATGTACTTTTGACCCTGTGCAAGAGCATTCAGAAAATCTGGCTCCAGACAGCAAAAATGGTAAGAGAAGTGGAGCTCAGTCTGGCTCCTAGTCCAGCCTAGGCTCAGTTTGAGTCTTATCTGAGCTGCAGGCTGATGGGTCTGGCACAGACCTATTGTGCTGGATGAAGCGTGGCTGCTTGGGCAACCACCACCTCTTTGGCTGCTCTCATCACTGCCCAGTGCTGGTGCTGATGGTGCAAGGCAGAAATTTGTAGGTTTGAAAGAGCAAGGCCCACCTGCCAAGCAGCTCCTCTGCTCGGTCAGGTCCGTGCAGGCCAGATAACTGGGCTGGCACTGGGTTGCACAGTAGAAAAAGTCTGGCCAGCAGGGATGTGATGCTGCCACATCCTGAATGAGCTCCTGCAGCCAAACTACTGGTGTCCCAGGAGGTACCCTGGGATGTTTAAATGCCCCAGGCTGAGGGCAGTGCTGAGGATGATTTTGGCTCCTTGACAGTTGAGTCATTTGCTGGGGCTTATGGGCCAGGGGACTGTTTTAGGTACAGCTTTGGGGTAATGCTTAAACAACTCCTCTGCAAGCAGCCCTGGGAGGCTCTGTGCAATTCTGGTGCACCTTCTGCCTTTCTGGTCTGCAGGACAGGATAGAAAACTTGAAGTTGGATCTAGCTGCAATAAAGCCTCCTTGGTTTTAGAAGAAGAAATAAAGAAACCAGAGAAAGAAGTATTAACACAACAGTCTTTTGATCTGACTGAAAAATGTGTTCTCAAGAATTATATGTGAGAAAGGCATTGGAATTTTTGTCTGATTAAAATTTCCTATTGTCTTCTAAGGAGCAAATACTTTGGTGTATATTTTGTTTAGCTGGATTCTTTTGCTGTGATGGTCTGTCTACACTGACTAAATTCTTGTGTGAATGGCTCCACGATGCTGCATTTCAAGATTATAGTGCATTTATAGCTCACTGATAAAAAAATAAAAAAAAAAAAATAGAATCAAGCAGCTGTATAAAAGCCAGGTATTAGCTGTTATTAAATAAAAATAATTTACAGCTTACCACAGTCAAAATGAATGAGATTGAGTCACTCATGGGCTTTAGGATATTTTTTCTAGTTTTTGTTTTACGAGTCTGTACATGAAGGATGTTAGCTCAGTTGGAGATTTTCTCTTTTACTCTATGCCAAGGTTTTCAGAAGTGACTAATGACTTTGGGTGCTTAACTGGAAACATTGTAATAATGCCTAAATTTCAGAATGGCTGAGCACCCATCATCTGAAATTTAAGTCCTTTTATGGTCGTTTAAATTCAGCTCTCAGGATTGAGATCCTCTAATTCATCAGGAGCTCTTGAAAAGCTTAGAAGTTATGGAAATATATTAAAAAATTTAAGATGCAATTTCCTCCTTAAAAGCCTTCCCATGCCAAATTTTCCATGTCCCAATATGGGAGGAATTAGAAGAAAGAAATTGGCAATTATTGAATGCAATATGCTTTGAGTTTATGATAAAGAAAACATTGTGTTCATTTCCTTACCACAGTGTGGTAGCCCTGCTTTTCTGATAAATTGTGATAGCCATAACCTTGTTGTTAAAGAGGGTTGTGTCAGTTCTCTAGATCTTCAGCACAAATCAGTGAAGTGGTTGAGTGAATTCAGCCTTCTTTTTGTAAAGCTGAACACAATTCTGCTAGCTTTATACAGGGAGGAATTATTCACAAAACATGGTAAGCACAACAGGCTTGGGATACCCTGGAATGAATGTCACACACAAGATGACAACACTCTTTATTTCATAGACTCTCTGGTGCTGTGTTGCCAGAAACCCACATAACCCACAGTTATATAGTAGGCACATATTACCTTTATTGACATTGCCTTTGCAGATACTAAGTCATATCTCTCTTTGATATCCAGTGGTGCAAATTACCACCAGTTAAATTATGGCATCTGACACCAGGTGGGCTTAGCATTGCTCACTGGGAGGTGAAGCCTTCCCTCAGATAACTGGAGAACTCTGGCTGATCATCTCATAAAAAACAGCTATTGCATCAGGCATAGAAGAGAAGGAAGTGAATCTCTTCAAGGAATTGTAACTGTAAGCTTTTACTTTGTTTAGCCAGGCTGTTGCCCACAGTTTAGATTAGATCTCATATTTTTATGCTTCCCAACAGGTTTGCTCTGATTGTCTCCCCATTTTCCAATAAACACTCTCAGAGACCACTGGGTAATTACTGAGGAAGCCCCCGGGAACTTTTCCCATCACGTCTGATCTGTGGCATGCACAGTCTACAGGACTTGCACAGGAGCCCATGTGCTCTCAGATACACAGGGCACATGGATGGCTATTCCTAGAGGTGGATGCCAAGAAGCAAACTAGCAAGGATCATGGGAACAGCCTTGTGACTGCAGCCCATGACAGCAGTGGGAGACTGAGGGCTACAGCTGGACTGTGAGAAATGAAGCAGTATGTCTGGTCGTGAAGTGAGAAACCCAAGTGGATGTCTAAAGCATACTGGACATAACTGAGCACCCAGCTTTACAGTGACAGTGCTGCACAGAAGTGCTGCAAATCCTTTATCTCTGCCTGACTAATCTTTCATCACCTGGATGGTCTTGAAAATTTAGCTCCAGGCAAGGATAGAACAGTAAGTTCTTTTTGGCATCTTCTACTCTATTTTTATTAAAGGGTTGTAGCAACTATGAATTCTTCCAAATGCTTTTCCACATCCTACCTCTGATCCTGGCCTGTAATCCTACACTCCTTCCTGCACTGGCTCATTACCTTTCCAGTCTCTGTTTTCAAAACACTTGAGTGAGTTCTCTCCCCAGCTTCAACCAGGTGACCCACTGCCTTTGTGGAGGACTCACTGGGGAGAGCAACTTCTTGTACCTTTGTTTGTAACAGTTTGTTTTATTTCTTCTCATCCAGATGAACCTACTCCAGTCTGTTTTACTGAGATTCAGCAAGACACATAGGAATCTCCCAGTGTGCAACCCCTGCTGTGGTCAGGATCTCCAAGACCTTGCTGCCTGCATCAATTCCTCTTGTTGGGTAGGCTCCACTCTTTCTAACTATGCCAGATCCTCTCCAGCACAAGGTCTGGCCAGCCAGGCCTGTTGTGCTGAGGCTGCACTGTCTGTAGTGCCAGCACAGAATCACAGAATCATAGAACATCCTGAGTTGGAAGGGACCAACATCAAAGTTCAACTCCTGACCCTACACAGTCTCAGGAGTCATTATGTGTATGTTTTTGGCTTTTTCCTTCTGTCACAAGAATCAGATAAAGAGTGTTTTTTGTTTTTGTTTTGTTTTTTCTTTCCTGCTCTTCTGCATCCTCTGAATTACCAGCCTGGCACCTGAAGTCCTCAATAAGGTAGACACTACAATGCCAAGGGCAGCCTAATGCCACATGTCCCTGCATGATTCCTCCTTCTCTCTCTCCCTTCTCATGATGTTATGTGCTGTAATGGTCACAGGAAGCAGAGAAGAAGGGTTTGTGAAACTTTCTGGCTGCCCAGCTACCCTTTAGCTGAGAGTGTGCACCCAGAGGCCCAGAAACTTCTGTTCATAATACCTGTCCTTCAGCTAAAATATGTGATGTCTGTTTTAATAAGAGCAGACTAGCAAGATATGTATGTCAGACATCAATGAGTTTTGGGATTTAAGAGATTTGCAGGTGTAAAATTAAGCTCTTTTAATTTTTTTTTTTTTAAAAATTATTTTAAAAATTAAATTAGTCTAAGAGTTTGGACAACAGCATAGCACAGGGGAGAATAAAAGCGACTCTATTTGTACTCAAGCAAAGATACATTGTACTGAGTTAGCATCCAGGGTAGAAAATGTCGGGCAATGGACTCTGCAAAGAGGGTCTCAAGGATAACGCTGGAGGTATAAGCAAACCTGCAGCCTATTGCCTGACTCATCATCAGGGAATTAGGTCTACCTCACTTAAAAGGAACAGGACCCTGGCGGTATTTCAGAGGAATGTGAACTGTCATCTGCACTCAGCATGGTTTGATATGACCTCTAAACCTCCAAGGCCACGTCTGCTGCTGCTGAGGAAGCAGAAGCTGCCCTGGCAGCACAGTGTCTGTGAACACTGTGTTGCTGCAGCCCCACTGGCTGTACCTGGGGCAGTGAGATCCCCAGTAGAGTCACAGCTGCCAGGATAACCCTGACACCCCAACCACATCCCACCTTGTTCCACCTCTGCTGCCAGAGGGATTTTGGTAGCTAACTAGATGATTTTGTAGGTCCCTTCCAACCCAAACCACTCTGTAGCACTTTGTTTCTCTTTTCCGTCTGTCCATCGGTGGCTGTCCTGTGCCGATAAACAGCAAAAAGGTGTCTGCCTGCCAGCTCTGACACTACAATGTTTTTGGGAGGTCTCCCCAGCTCCATCCCATCCTAGCGCAGCACAACCCCCGCTTCCAACATCCCTCTCAGGCACTCAGGCGCCTGTGCCTAATTGAGGCAGCGGCTGGTTTTAATATGAGCTCAGAGCACTGTTTTGGGGTTTTTTCTTAGGTCCTGAATTGCTTTCAATGGGATGGTGCATCCTGCCCCCCTCAGCCCGGCCCGCACAGCCCCGGGAGTGGCGGGACAGCCTGTGCAGCCTCCAGAAGATGGTGCCCTGCTGTTAGGAACAATGCTGCGAGCACAGTCATTCCAGTTCACTGGCACAGTGTCACACAGAACGCTTTGTGTCTGTCAGCACATTCCTGGAAGGTCACAGTGAATGATGAATGCTCCTGTGTAGGAGCTGAGGAGGGTTTAGGGTTTTTTAAAATTTTTTTTTTGTGTGGTTTTTTTTCCTTTATTTTTTTTTTTCTTTCCCCCTTTTCTCCATGAATTGCATCACTTGGCAGTCTCTTGGCTTCATTCATTTGACTCCTGTGGTTACAAACCTTTCCCAATTGTTGTGAGCCTGCTTCCTCCACAACCCCTCTGTGGCCAAAGCAGGATATTCATGACTGACTGCCCTGGAGAAGCTGGATGGCTTCCAGCTACTTTCCACAGCAGAGTTGCTCACTTCCCTCCCCCCGAGGGCTGAAATATCCTGTGGTTCTGGTTAGCTTTCTCTCCGGATGCACATCAGCTAAAGCATATGCATCATCATGTGATATCCAAGGTTGTTTCAGCACAGCTAATTGTGACAGAGGCTTTATTTAGATGCCATGTATAAAAAGATGTGTATAGCACTCCAGTGTGAAGTCAGAAGAATATTTGACTTGATCCTGAATGAAAAGCTAATTTTAACTGGCATGTAGCATTGGAGTTCTCCATTGAGCTTTGCACATATGTCTAAGATGTTTGAATAATTCCAATAAACTATGATGTCATCTTTGTAGCTCTGTTGCCATTTCCTATGATTTGGTTCATGATTTCTTTCCACTCTGAGTTACTAATTGCTTGTGAAGCTTGTGGAATTGAATGGAGCTCTTCTATTTTTCATGCCCCCTTCCCCCATACAGAAAGCACACAGGCCCACTAGTTTTAATTGGGGAAAAACACCTACAGCTAAATTCAGCAATACTTCTCAATGGGAATTGACCAGCACCTGAGTAGCAGTAGTCACTTGGCACAGTTCAGCCAACCCCACTGAGGGGTGTTTTGTTGGCATGGGGAGTATCTGGATGGGGAGGAGGGTTCTGAAGAGCCCATGCCAAAGTGAAACTGAATGAGGATCACCTGCAAACAGTGCTCACGGGCCTGTTGATGGGCTCATGTGGGCACACATTCTTCTGACGGGTGGAGATGCATTCAAGGGTCAGGACATTTAATAGCTTCCAGTATCCCTGCTTTTGTTTGAATGAGTGCAGCAGATTCTGAGAAGGCACTGCTGGTTCTCCAAGAGTACATCTGTTGAGGATTCATGGTCTCTGAAGCCATCTGACAATGTCTTACTCTTAAACTCTTTTTGCCTCCAAAACAGGGTGCCTGCATCCAACCTGGCCACTAAACAGTCCCTAGTCTAATGCCTTAGCTCTGCCTAGGAACTGGTTGGATGATGCTGGCAGCCCATGCTTAGAAGTGGTCCTGGCACTGCTGTGACCATTCCCTGGTGCAGATGAGGGTGGTCTGTCCTTGTGTTCTGGCTCTACTGAATCTGTAGGTTGGACAGTTTCCTCTGGGCTGTACAGGGTCCACCTGTAGGACTGGGAATCCTCATTTTGGAAATAAGAGAAACATCCTTGAGTAGAAGAAACTAGATAGGGCTAAGAAAGTCAGTTCTGGGTGAGAAAAAAGTGTCTGCATTTAAAAAAAATAAAAATCAGGGATCAAATAAGTTCTTGGGAGTCAAAGTTTGTGAACTAGGGCAGGATATATATTTTTGAGAAAACTGCAAAAAAGCTCATGTTGCTGCAAGTTCATTGGCATGTAGGGAGAAACTAATCAAAACATCAAGGGGCTGTTTCAGCATCAACAAATAAGGACATTTTGTAATAGCTTTATTGAAGACAAATTGCAAAATGCTATTCAATAATGGCTACATGGTGCAAAACGTGGGATGAAAGGAAAAGAATCCTGAGGACGTTTCGTACGTCATATGTTTCCAGAGAATTCATCAGAACTTTCAAGTTGATGAAGAAATATCAGGAAATAGAAAAGCAGAGGTTTTGCAAAACTTATGAGTAATTAAAGAAAGAAAAGCCAAAATTTACTCCAGTCAGAAAAAGAAAACAAAACTTGTTTGAGTTGATTTTTGTTTCATGATTGGTTATTATTGGTGATTATTTGTTTATTATCTTGGTTATTATTTCCCAGGTCTGCATTTACAGGATCAGGTTTCTTTATCACTTCCCTTTGTGCAGACCAAGAGTTGTTCTATATACAGGCACATAAATATCACCAAAAACCTCTGGCAAAAGGTCACTTCAGATCCACTGAGCTCTGTCAGCATCTCTAGCAACCTGAAAATAGTAAGTGGAAGCAGGTTGGCCAAGAAACATAACAGGATTGAAACAATTTTTCTTTCCTTTTCAGCTGTTCTTGATGTCACTAAAGTGTGTTGCTAGCCAGACCCTAATCCCTGTATTGCTGTATCAAGCCATGGTGGGCTGCCCTGTAAGCCACTTTTGAAAAATGCAAGGAAGTACTGATGTCTGCAGGGCCTTGGATGAGGAGGTGATGGCACTTTATGGTGTGAAACCACATCTGCAGCGCGTTCCAGAGGTGTGGCAGAGGTCCATGCAGTCGTGACATAACCAGCTGGAACAGCCCAGCTTCACTGGAGGCTGTACATGCTCATGCAGGATGCTGGGTGTGCAGACTGCAAGAACACTGTGTCTGTTTTTCATGGATTGCCTATAGCTCTCTCCATTGTGTCTTCCTGAGCATGGGAGATCCTTGGGTCTCCTTGCCACATAGGAACTGTACACCCAGTTCCTCTGAGGGGGAGATCACAGAGTGACAGAAAGGATAAGGTTGGAAGGAACCACAGTGGACCATCTGGTCCAACCTGCCTGGTCTAGCAGGGTTATCCCAGAGCACACGGCACAGAATTGTGTCCAAATGCTTCACAAGTATCTCCAGTGAGGGAGACTCCACACTCTCTCTGGGCAATCTCAGTCACTTGCACAGTTAAGTTGATCTTATATTCAGGTGAAACTTCCTGTGCATGTGTGTACGATGCCCTACACGTAAGTATACAAAGTATATAAAAAGCAGTAAGAAGGGCCATGGTGCTGTCTGCACCTGTCTTCCAGGGCTGTCACGGAGAGATTTGTATAATTACCCAGTGATAGGGGCTACAGCTCATCTGACTACTCATGAGAAGAAAGCCAGCCAAATCTGCCTTTTCCATCTGTCCAAGAGCAAACCTCAGTGTGCCCTGATGCAGCCAGAAGAGCCTGTAACAGAGAAGATAAGGAAAAGCAGTCTCCTGTCATTCTCAGTGCAACACGGCTTGAGTACTCATGAGTCACAGCTTACTCTCACCCCCACTGAAGGAAAATGCTTCCTGATGTATCAGGAACTTGAGAAAAGTAAGGAGCCTAAGGGTCTTTTCAAGGTATTCTGACATGCACACCACACCATTTGAACCTGAATAACACCAAAACTGTTACCAGCATCTGTGGGGTGACACCAAAATACACTCATTACTGCAATGAGGGAAGGAAGGATTTAGTACATGCCCACATGTGTATGAGGAAAACGGGTTAGAACTTCTGGAGTTCTTCAAAGTAGGTGGTTTGCTCTGCATGCTGGTGTTTGACCCATGCAAATAAAACCTTCCTGTGTATTTTGGCCTTTGCAAATGGTACTTACATACCAATGTTCTGAGCACTTATTTGGGAATGAGATCTCCTCTACCACAGGCAGTGCACCTGGAGGTTCCCTGGCTGCCTTGATCCGCAGTGGCAGCAGAGCTGCCTTGGAAAGACAAGAAGACTTTCTCTGCTATGGCCTATAACCAGCCCTGGCAGAGGAAGGCAGCTTGGCAGTTGTTCCCTCAGCTTCTCTTGCTGCTGTCCTGGTGAAGATGCAGGTGGACGGGGACAAACATTGTCCACATGTGCTATGTCTTGCTCTTAGGGGGTGTGGGGCTTCTGTGTCTTGACTCCTTCATGTGTTCGTCATATTTAAAACCCACACTTGGTTTCAATTTTGTTCTTCTGAGGGGCCTGGGAGGGAAAGGCCAGAACACTGCAGGATGGATGTGAAAACTATCAAGCATGGTTTTCAATTACCAGTACAGTAAGTCCAGGCAAATCCACCATTGAAGTCAACAGGGGTCTTTTTAATGGCTTCAGCTGGGCTTGGATTCTTACTCTAATTGTGTGCTTACACAGGGTTTTGGAGACTAGGATTCATCAACCTGAATGCAAGTATCTGATGAAGACATCTGAGGTAGAAGAGTACAAAGGACAGATGTAGTCAGTCAGAGGGTCAGACTCTTTGATTGAACCCATCCCATGCTGTTAACTGTGAAGAGTCAATAAAGGAGCTTAATCTTCTAATTTGGTGCCTTGAACAGTACCCAAACCTAGTGGGAAGAGCAGGTTGAAGCATCTCAGTACCCAACTGAAGCAGTGGGAAAATTATTGCATAGTTTTCCTGTGCCAAAGGGAAATCTTACTAAGATGATGGTGGAAATGTGCAGGTTTTCCTGGGTCTGACTGAGGGACAAAGAAAGAATAGAATAAATTAGAAAAATTAAAATTAAAATGAAATTTTATTTTCATGCTTTATCCTAATGTAGCTAGAATGTTAAGAATTTATCACCTGAGATAAAAGACTTAATCATTACTAAACCCTCTGGCAATTGTTTTAATAACATTAATCAAGATGAGCTCATTTAGTACTAATAGGAGTGTTTTAAGTACTTTTATAGGATTTTCACTGAAATTCAGAATTAAATAATTGGGCCATTATTCTAAAGTGTTTTTGTCATCCCTCAGGGAAGTCTCAGTATCCTGGATTTTATCTGCTTGGTTTTATTTCCTCTCAAGCATTAATTCTGATTGCCCTGGACAATTTTGAAGCACTTCCTTCCAGTTATAATTTGACCACCCTCTTCTGGGCACTCTGAGGTTGGTTGCCCCTGATAATCTATTTTGTCACTGCAGTCGTGGACAAGAAAGATTTAAAATACCACGTAATTATTGTGGTGATAGATGATGAGACAGGAAGGGTGTTGATTGCCATTGGCTAAAGGTTCTGATGACTTGAGTTTTTCCCAACGCACAGACTGGATGGGCAATTGGCTAATTAATTGCCCAATTCTACCCAGTGTTTCCTTAAGTGAGCTTAGTCTTTATTAGGGGCTGTAGCCTTTGCAATCTGCAACACATTGGCTGTTGCTGAAGGCATTGTGGAAAAAGGCAAATGGACTTAGTTCACCTGGCTGAATTTATGCCTTTAGTGCCAGCTGGTACATCCAAATGTATCTGAAGCATCCACATGATGACAGGTGTAATGTAGGATGTAGAATAGACCTCTGCCTTCCCTGAGAAGCAGATAGATGCCGTGAGTGATCTGAAACATTAAATATTGTGGGCAGCTCCGTTGAGCTCTACAGTTGTGAATCCATTTGAGATTAGGACTTAATTTATACATTAACTAGGTATCTAGACTGTCACAGTCCTTGTAGTTAATGCAGTCACTGGCACCCAGCTCCTCACATGGCTGCCTAGCCCCCTCTCTCTAGTCAGACAAGCTGAGTCACCCTCCAGACTCTGGTGACTGCATTGAGTAGATCTCTGCTAACACGTGGTGAACTTGGGTGCCCCAGGCTGACTGAAATTAGACGTCTAGTGCCATGGTAGCTGCTCTAGACTATCCTGGCTGGCCTCCAGCTCTTTCTTCAGATAGAGGCATGTCATCTCTGCCAGTCCACTGAGGACGTCTCAGACACTCTATGGCACCTAAAAAATTATGAAATGGCTACATATAGGCACCAAAGTGCTGCCTTTTGTCACACAGTGCAGGATGCAATGCTCAAAGTAATTTCAATACAAATGCTAAAAATCCTTGAGTCATTTGTATAATGATACATTCATTTATATGATAGTCATATCGGAAGGTTTTATTTGACCTGGCTGGAAAGCCTGTATCAGCCATTCCCAATTTTGATAATCATAAGAAATGTTGCTGTTTCCATCTTACTCAGCAAATTTTCAGGTCATATTCTACCAGTACACTTGATAATTCAAATACCTAGGCCTTGAGAATGACAGTAAAGGTTAACTGTAATACATTTAAACATGAAATAATGCTTTTTTTTCATATTCTCAGCCTTTTCATAGATTTATGACTGCTGTTTTCTATTTTTTCTTGGAATAACTGAAAGTTTCTCATTCTAAATCCATTTTTCCTACTGATTCAAAATAGTACAGGCTGGTAGATATATAAGGGGAAAAAAGTGGAAGAATGCATTCTTACTTTATATCTTGCCTGGAAAATAAATTCTGAAATTTCTTTGCGAAGATTATCCTGAGTGTAAAGATCTTCACTCCAATCATTATTGTATCAAGCACAATAAACAACCTATATTACATACAGCAAAAATTCAGTTCCATAAATCCCGTTTTTCAACACTTTATGTGATAGCAAAGATCAAATTTTGTAATCTATTTTTTTATATATCTTGTAGAATTTTTTAAAAAAATTTTTTTTAGTTTCAGCAAATTTTCACCAATTTTTCATTCACAGAAGGGAGTTGTAAAATTACATCAAACAGCATGACTGAGAATAGTCATTTTCAGAATAGCTTAATCATTGTGTAGGATCATTAATATGTTGTATTTTTACTGTGCAGACCATCTTTATTTTTGTGTGCTTTGTGATCCCACAGGTAGGTCTCAGGTTTTGCAGCACACATTGGACATGGGTTATGACCACAAATGGCAAATATATAAGCAAGTCAGAATCCAGGCAAAAATATGTGACGTGTACCCTTTTTATACTTATACACCTATAAGAGTTCAATCCTTTACAAAAAATTGATGCATTAAGTTTTCACTTTAGGAGGTTTCACTCTGTGCACATGGGTGATGTCACTCTGTTGCAGGCTGCAGCTGACATCTACGTGTCTCCACTGCAGCTGCACGTTACTGGTAAAACAACACCCACTGCATCCACTCCTTGAAATTGCTTAATCTTCCAAACACCTAACTCGATTTGAGCTTAAAATAAGCCAGAATTGACTAAGGATTTCAGGATTTCAGCTGCAGCAGGAGACTGATGAAAAAAATGAAGCTGAAAAACTGACACCCTTTAGTTCATGGCGGTGTTGCGCCAAACAACAGTTGGAGCAGCTATGCCTAGAGATGCTAGCTGGTCATAATCTGGTGGGCTAGAGCAGAGGAAAAGCAGCTTGACTAATTGTAACATTTGCTTTCATTTAATAGCTTCTGAGATTCCAAGGCCAAAAGGGAGTACTCTGATTTTCTAGTCTGACCTCCTGTGAAACAGAGGCTTCAGCAGGTGATTCCTGCACAGTCTGAATGCCCTTTCCTGGGCCACAGGGAAACCCTCAACCAGCTATATGGGTGAGCATTACCTCATGCAATATATTGGGCTGTATCCTGAGTTCATTTCACCATCTTGTAAATTATGAGGAGATTCACTGAATGAAAGAAAAATCAGAATTCGGTTCACCCTTCTCACAATGTTTTGCCGAGTGAAAACTTTTCTTTACTCTCCTGGATAAAAAGTGTACGATACATATTTAGGTATGTGTGTATGTTGCTTTATTCTGAAGTGAAATGTTTAGATGGAATCAATGATGTTGAGGTAACTGGTCCCTTGGTCTGATGATAGATTTTGGCACTTTTAGGTGGCAAGGAGGACTCTTCAATACTTTTATTGCAGTTTATAGATGTGTCTGACCTTCTGCCTTGTACATATTTTACATTTCATCCCTAATAATAACACTGAATCCATCACTTCTCATGTAATTAGAGAAAAACTTCCAAAAATACTTAATTTAAGAACCTCCCATAACATTAAGCAGCGATTTTCAAGCACTTTCAGAAGCTATGTGCCTACCTCCTTTCACAAAAAATATTAAAAGAATGACATTACAGACTGAAAATCCTTAATTGTAATTAGATTACGTAATTATCATTCCTCCTAAGAGCAAAACCAGCATATTTTAAATACGGCTAAATCTAATGTGACAAGAAGTAAAACAATTCAAGTGTAGTCACTATTCCAGGTAGCACTCTGATGCTTAGAAAAACTCTGCATCAGTGCATCTAATTATTACTGCAAAACAGAAAAATGCTGTTATATTGTAGTCAGCAGGGAAAAGAGGGGCTAGGACAGCGCATGTCCAACAAGTTACTGGGAAGCTAAATCTGTGTTTCTGCCAGCTAAAACTTTTGGGGCCTATATTTGGTTTAGATCATCTGTTTTTTTGACACACTTATTTGCATATCTATATCTTGTGCATTATGTCGCAGTTTTTTCAAAATAAAAGGGTGCAGTTCCTTTAAGGCCTGACTCTAAAGTGGATATATGAAAATGATCCATGATGCTATTATCCCAACCACACTTCCCGAGTGATACTTTTTAATATCAGAAAAATTTGTTGCCATGGTGACTGGCTTGACCTGAAACAGTTCAGTTGATGCTGAGCTTCCTTTCCCTTCCCCCCAAAATTGAGCTAAATATAATCTTTTGGAAAGGCAATTTTTCTTTTGATTAGTTAACAGCAATCTCTCTCGACCTGTTGTTTGTGCCATATAGGCTTATTAACACTCTCAGTTAGAACAAATAGAAAATTTAAAGAGAAGTGAGCTTGAAAGCAGGCTATGGTTTTAACTGAAAATTATCCTTGTAAAAGGATGCTGTGCCCACCTGTCTCAGGTCACCATCTAATTTAGCTTCTTCTGAATGGAAACTGAAAGTTCAAATGTGCCATTAAAATCCAAGAATTCCACTACTGGTGAATTCAGCATTACCTGCCCGCAGTTAAAGTGGATAGTGGCACGTTAAATGTTTCCTTTGATCCTCAGTAACTTAGTTAATTTACTCCATCATTCGCATGCATCGTGCTTTAATCCTCTACTGAATTCAAAGGTGACCTTTGCATGACCCTCAAGCGAATAAATTTTTTTCTGAAAATTTAATTTTCCTTGAAAGGTATGCTGAGAAGTCAGAAAATTCATGAGTGTCACCCTTCTACAGCAGCTGGACCAGGTTGCATTAATGGTGAAACGGGCTGAAAGCCACAGCAGGCCACAGGTGTTGAGGGAGATGTCTTAACAGTTTTTAAAGGCCAAGAATGAAAATCACAAGGCCCATAATCAGCACCAACTATGACTTCACTGGTTAAGTTTTCTAGGTGCCTAAGGAAAAGCTCCAACTGTTTAGTGTTGTCCAGCTTGCCTAAGGGGCATACCTGGGGTTCCTAAGGGCAATAGTTTGAAGAAGCTTATATATATAATCTGGAGGTGAGGAAAGTCTGCCTCTAGATTTTAGACCAGACTTCTACCCAGGTATCTCAGACTTCCTATATTTCTCAGATTTACTTTTTTTAATAACTTCAGTCATTAAATATTATTAAATTTTATTAAATATTTAGTAACTTCTGTTCAAGGATATCAGTTGCAGTCCAGGAGTGGAGTTTTGGGAAAGGATTTTGGGAACTTTCTTGGCAACTACTTCAGAATGAAGCTTCATTTCCCACTGTAAAAGGATATTTGGCCTCTTTTTCCTCACCTCTCCACTCACCTCTCATAGGTCATACTTCTCATACTCCTTCTCCTGACTTAGTGCTTTCATCATCATGTTCCAGACTTGGTCTTGCTTTTTCTTTTTGCTTCAGGGCTTTTGCAGGTCTAGTACAAATGATATTCTTACTTTCTGACAGGATTTCAAATCGTGAATTTTACCCTGTGCTTTAGAAACAGACCTACTGACATTTACTGTCATGCCTTTTAGGAATCAATTCATCCAGTGTGCGAGCTCCAGGTCTGAACAGGGAAATGAGGGTCTGCATGCAGCATAGTGAGCTCAGAAAACCATGGGAAGTGTCCCCAGGTCTCCCTGTGGGATATGGTGTATGCTAATATTGGGAAAAGCAGCTAATTTGCTCTGTGTTGTTGGCACATAATTTCACCCTTCCAAAGTCTCTTTCACAAGCAACAAAAGGGGGCTCATTAACTGCTGCTCAGAATATGTCCACTGAAGCAATGCCTGAATAGAAAATTAGGTTCTTAGCTGTAAGACTTTGATGAAGAACTTCTGCATTGCTCTAAATTTTCCCCTTTTGGTTGGAAAAATTCTAAAGCAGAGTTGTTTGGCTTTCAGCCATGTTTAGCTTACAAGATTTTTGCTTTGCTAGATATTTTTTCAGGAAAAATAATTCTGAGCACCAATATTTATATATGACATTTCAGAAACTAGCAATGAAAAATGATCTTGAAATGCAAGAAGCAGTAGTGTTGTAACTGGTGACACCAGTAAAAGAAGATTTGCAGGGAAAATAAAGTTTTTCAGTATATCATGTTATATAATTGGGGAGAAAAAATGGGGATGTGAACCCCTCCTCAGACCTCAATAACTTACATAAAGGTCCTAGCTGGTAATAAAGGGCAAAGAAGTACGCCTTCAGCTTCTCCAGAATTGCTCTCCAGAGTCTCTAATTGCTCTCTTTCACACACACAAACATACACAAACAAGGCTTAAAACCACTTATCTTGAACAGGTCTGCAATCTGCCAAATACCACGTTCTCTGAAAGGTTACAAAGGAACATGGGATTCCTCTTACCTCAACAAACTAACTGACTTTGACAGCTAAATTTCCCTTTAAATATGTTTAGAACTTCCTTTATATAGAAGTGTGAGTCATTCTGACAGACCTAATTTGTACTGAAAAATGAATGTGTTAAACTTATTAGCCATTCAGGTTAGAAAGACTGTAAACAGTAGACTCATGACATTTGCACTTGGTGTACTACACCCTGTGTGCCTAAAAGGGAAATTATCAGAGTCAGTGAAAGACATGCTGAAGATCTGCTGGAAATTGTATCTTAATCCTTTTATGCTCTTGACTTGATGTTTCCTTGATATTTCATTCTCTGTAATGAGGAGAATAAGTATGAAAAAATGGCCTTTTAAAAGCAGTGTTGTGTTTATGGCAATTCATTCATATTTCCATCAGGACTAAAAGAACAGTATATAACAGTTTGTTGGAGCTAATAAAACACTGCATGATAGACCAAAAAGATCTGTTTGAGTCTGAAG
The DNA here is from genome assembly GCA_013396955.1 of Regulus satrapa. Taxonomy (NCBI): domain Eukaryota; kingdom Metazoa; phylum Chordata; class Aves; order Passeriformes; family Regulidae; genus Regulus; species Regulus satrapa. The sequence goes on along the minus strand of VWZN01015153.1, from coordinate 470,053 downwards.
ACCCATTAAGTGATACTTTTAAGGAGATGTTGAAGCTTCAACCTTTGTTTAGAGTCCTTGAAGGTATCTGGATCTGCCCTGGTTTCTGTGCTAAAAACTTTCCTGACTTGTAAATAACAGTGAGTGGAAAGGATGTGGTATTCACAAAGTCAAGTGTGAATTGCTTGGGAAATCAAGTGTGAATTGCTTGGGAAATCTCTCAGTCTCTCTGTTCTCTGGTAAGAAAAGCTCTCCAGATGGTAATTCAGAGGTGAAGCCTGTCTCAGGTGCTCACAGGTGATGTTCAGTATTGTTGGATGTGCTCGGGGTGTGGGAGGACTCCCCAGTCCAGCCTGCACATGCCTCTGTGTTGGCTTGTCTGGGGAGAGCTGGCAGGTTCTCCAGGCAGGGAACCTCAGGCAGGAGTGCTCACCAGCTTTCTCCAAGCTCCGAGTCTACTAGACCATACTATTGGATTGGGCACTTCGGACCCAAGCATTGCTATGATGGAGGATAGAGATCTTATTTGAACTGTGTGAGCCAGCTCTTGGCTTTGAGTGGTCTTCTAGGTTACTAACAGGGACATATAAAACTGGAAAATTAGGTTTAAAAATGCTAGAATTGACTCCTTTGTACCCTTCATAATCAAAGAGTGGACAAGATCATTCAGTGTGAGATGATGTGCATGTTGCACTATGATCTTGGATGTCTTTGGAGACTGGTTGATAGCACTTCAGATCCAAAACAGCCATTGTTGCAGTAGGTCAGGCACAGTGTGGGAGTCACTAGCTGAAGCTGAGGCTGATTGTGTCAGTATAGACCTTTCCCTGTCTCCTTTCCTCAGCAACTAGCAACTAGCAGCTCAAGAAGCTTTTAGAAGCCTAAGCATATAATGTAGGGCACAACATTTCATTTTCCTTCATATTTATATTATGGAAAATTCTCTATTGCCATACAATTGAAGTATGGGGAGTATGGGGAGATATCTGTAAATTACAGATGTTTTAAGGGTCTGCTTAGAAATCATAGCCTTGCCACTGATATTTCAAAAAATTTTCACAGCTCATCATCAAATCAAGTAAGTATATCTGTAGTCAGGAAGGAAATGTTTGCTGAGATTATTTTCTAGTGCTATGAAGACCCTCTTCATTTCTCTGAATTGTGTCAGGAGTGTGAAAGAGAAGATAATGAGAATGAAGATTCCCTGTCAAATAATAGCACTGGAACAAAAGAGGATTAGGGATGTATGAAAATGAGCACTCATCTGATCTGAATGTGCCAATTCTATGAACCCTTGTATGGTTGACAGCTTTGGTGTGATGTACTCTGCAGAGGACCTTGGTTTTCTTCCTTTGCTGACAAATTTCTGCTGGGAATCTAATGCATTATTATATTCCATAGCAAATGTTTGCAGCCCATGGAATGAATAGTGAAAACAGGTGACTCATTTGCAGCATTTCATCCTCTTTGTGTGTGTGTACTTTCAGAACTGTTCCATGTGTTGTGCATCACATTTGCCATCAGGCCAGACTGCAGCTCTCTTAAGCCCTCGCGGATTAGGACTCCTGTAAAACCATTTATCAGAAAAAAGATGCAATTTTATATACAGGAAGAGTAGAAACAAACCAAGCTCATGTAGAAATACAAATGAATCTAGGTATTTTGGATATATTTTCATCTGGTTTTGACTATCTTTTTGGATAGAACTACAAAAATTATTAGTTTCATATTTTTACTATAGTGAATCAGGAAAGATAAATCCAAGTGGATCTTTGTGCTCTTGCTGCCCTGGGAATATAAAACTGATTTCATGTGATGCAGTCTGAGATAGATTGTACCAGAAAACAAAATGAAACCAAATAATCCACCCGATATCTAACAACCCTAAAAGAACATTTCTAGGGTTGCAGATGCTGAGATTTTAAAAAATAACAACATACCAGAATTAATGTCATCTGTGGTTTTCCATTCACTTTCTTAGGTTACAATATTGAATTAAATAGTTACATATGATTTTTCCCACTTTGCCAGGGGGGTGAATCAGACTTGTGCTGTGAAGGCATCTGTTGTCTGTTAAATCCCCTGACTCATTTGTTGCACAAGTTGGAAGATGTGAGATGAATGAGGCGGGGAAGAGTAGGGAGAAAGAGGATTGTCTGGTGGCTGAGGTAGATAGATATCACTCAGGAGAACTGAATTTCATCCCTGCCTCTGGCACAAAGATCATATGAGGAACTGCAAATCTTTTAAAATGCAAAATCTTTTAACTAATTGTTTTGCTTGGCCATGAAGAAGAAGAAGATTGATCTTACCATTGCACAGATATGGATTTCAGTTCCTTCATGGACTTCGCTGTTCCAACCAAGCTTTTTCTGGCCCTCCTGCTTTGTCCTGGCTCCAAAGAGCATATTAGTGAGTTGAATCCCCTCAATTCCATGCCAACATCTTGGCCTTTACCTTTGGCATACCGAAGCTCAGGACAGGGCAGATGCTTCCCAGAGAGGTGAGGGTACAAACTATACACTGCAAACAATGGAAAACCATCTACCTTACCATTCTCATGATATTTTCTTCAAGCTTTGGGAAGTAAAGAAAATCAGATTTTTTTTTATATTCAAGAGGCTGGAGCTGATGTCTTCTTTCCAGAAATTTCTTTGTGCTATCCCATGGGGGTAGCTCAATGCTTTCCAGCAGTACTGCATGGGAATGAACTTGGCTGCTGGATATAACAGGGATGATGCAAATTTCACACATGTACACTAGCAGGGGATGAGATGTAGTCAGCGAACAGGCTGAACTGAAAGATTTTCAGCTTAGTTTGCAGATCTGAGGATGGCTGTGTTTGTCTTTTCTGTCCTTTAAGCAGAACTCTTGTTGTGCCTTGTTTTAATCCTGTTCCAGTCCTGTAACAGTCCCATGCCTAACTCTTCACTTAACAATGTGGAAATCTCAGACAATTTAGGTATGCCCCATTTGGGGATTCATATCACAGTCTTACTCTTTCCCTTTCCCAAAAGTTTTCCATTGCCAAACATTCAGTCAGTGCCAGTCAGCCCTCAAACTTCTTTTTGTGACTTTCAATCCTCTGCACTGGTACCCAGTTCCTGCAAGGGGCTTCTTCTCCCATCCTCTTGCACCCCTGAGCAGTTTCTTTGCACACAAACAGGCCCTTCTCTTTCCTCAGCATGACTGTGGCCACTGCTTGGAGCCATGGCACACCTTACTGCTCCTAGGCTCTAGCCCCTATTCCTCTTCCAGGCTTCACAGTGTGCTGGATTCTTCCCGGAACAAACTTGAGGACAGAATTTTTAACAGGGCATGCAGCAATAGGACAAGGGGTAATTATTTTAAACTGAAAGAAGGAAGATTCAGACTAGATACATGGAGTGATTTTTTAATGAGAGAGATACCCAGAGAAGTTGTAGATGGCTCATTCTTGGAAACATTCAAGGCCAGGTTAGCCAGGGCTCTGAGGAGCCTAATTGAAGATATTCCTGCTCATTGCAGGGGCATTGGACTGGATGGCCTGTAAAGCTCCTGTCCAACTCAAACTATTCCATGACTCTGTATTTCTCTGTATCTCAGTCTCTATTCCTTGGTAACACCTATACCTAGAGTCCTCCTTCAGAAAAAAATCACATTTTTCCACACAGTTCCTTTTCCTGACAGCCTTTGTTCTCCTCTCATCCAACAGGGGGTAGTTATCTCCCTTCCCTGCCATGCTCTGTTTCAGCAGTGGGTGGACTGACAAAAGAGGTACCTGTTCCCTGGGGCCACATCCAGTGCCCAGGACTTCTCCAGACACCTGGGGACAGCCATTACAGAGGAAAACTGATTTAATTCCTGTAACCAATTCTGCATAATGCTATTTAAAAAAAAAAAATTCCCATGACTATGAAACACATACATATTAGAGAAATTTCATATAGAGAATATACAGAATATAAAGAACAGTATATAGAGAAATTGTAAGGAGCTGGGACATGCTCAGTGAAGACAGACTGCCAGGGGATTCTGGCTGTTAAATTCTGGCAAGTCTTAATGAAGTATGTGCAAACAATACTTGACAAAGACCTGTACATTTTTTGGGGTGTGTATGTATTTCAGAGAGAATGAAAAAGAGTAAATGAGGTTTATCCTTAACATAAGCCACACTCTTTCACCCCACAGGGGTTCTAGCAAAACACAGAATTGCAAAGCTTTTCAGCAGCAATTTTTGAAATGTTGTTTAGCGGGGTTTTTTTTGTTTGTTTGTTTGTTTTAAGTCTTATTTTTTTAAAAATAGGGTAGCATGGAAGACAACAAGTGGGAAATCTCAAAATGTTTCTCCAAGCTTTGAATGAAAACCTAGTTATAAGAAATAAAATGTTAGGCAATCTTAGCTGGGATGAAAGGATAGACAAGGAGCGTAAGCACAAAAGGACCTGTTATGTATGTTCATGTCCATTACTGAGTCAAAAATTGTCTTGGAAGTCAATTAGACACTGTCTAACGCTTGTGCTTAAGTAATCTGACTAAGACTACACAGGCCTGCAGATACAAAGCAAATGCCATCCCCATTCTTCAGTATCTCTATTAGGAGTCAGATCCTTATTCTCATGTTCACTGAGGAGTAAAACACCTTAAATGGAATGGAAAAAGTGAACATAGGATATCCTGCTGCACTCACCAAACTCTGAGTGGTGGTTCAGAGCATCTCAATGGCAGCGTCTGGCTGTGTGTAGCCTTGTGGAGGAGTGGCACCCCCTCTCTGGCATGTGCAGCTGAGTTCTGGGAAGCCACAAATCGGCTGTTCACATCTGTCTGACTGTGGAGCTCATTTGAGAGGAAGAGGAGAGGGAGATTTCATAGCTCTACCACTAAGTAATTTTTGTTATGGAAACTTATTTTTAATTTGTTCCATACGAATCTTGGGAAAATGAACCATTCAAGAAGTTTATCATAATTCTAGTCTAGATAAACAGCTCAATAAAGAATGGAAAATATGTATTTTGTCAGAAGGCACCACTAAAAATATTCACATATGGCAATGATTTCCTCAGGATTCAACAAAGGGTTGGCTCAGGAGCCCTCTCCTGTAGATACAGATCAGATTTATCACTGCGGTAATGTCACCTGACTTGTACGATGTTTAAGCTATGAGTCAGTAGAGCAGAAAGACATAGATCTCCAGCATGTACAGTATTTATCCTCTCCTTTTCCACTCACTGGCGCTGATTTTGTTTTTAACATTATTAAGGAGTGATTCTTCATATCTAAGGTTACAAATGAGTTTGTCTTAAAAGTTTGTTTTGGCTTCTTCCTAAGACCTACCCTGCCACACCAATGCTACAGGACCTTGGAGACCATAATCCCAACTGAGAACAAGATAATCCATCTTTTCAAAATGTGAATCAAATGGGAGGCTTGCTGGATTCTAGTTCTCAGAAAATGAAAATGCTCTCACACCAGAAACAGAAGTTTTCTTTGCTTTGCTACTTTGTCTGTCTTCAAGGAATTAGCACAGACTTTCTGTACTTCTCTGGATGTTTCCCCATCATCCTGAAAAGAGATCTGTTTTATTCATCACAATTTAAAGACAGACATTGGCTAGAGTAAGAAAAAAAAAACCAAAAAAAACCAATAAAAAATAAGTCAGTGTTAGTTCTTTGTAATGGATGAGCTGCACAAACTCTGGATTTGAGCTCTTAAAGTCTGCAGGGCAGTGATAGATTCACTTTTTAAGATCCAGTTTTTAAGATCTATGTGAAGAAGATGATAAGCCTAATAAAAAAATTGACTAACTAAACAAAAACCTTCAACCTGAGGCCACTGAGGTTGCAGACTCCTCTGCTGAGCCAGTGTGGCTCTGTATGTGTGGTGCAGCTCTGTGCCCAGCATGGTTCCCGCTGAGAGCAGCTGGAGGAGGAGCAGGGTAGAGCAGCAGCCGGATCCTGCGGGGACCCCTAACACCCTGTCAGCACCTGCCTGCTCCTGACACATTCTCATGGCAGCACCCTTCTGCTCTCTCCACTGAAACTGACTGCCAAGTGTGAGGGTAGCACATGGCCTTTCTCCACCCCCTCCTTCCCACACAGAATCAAAAACTTCTTGTGCCTAGGACTGAAGTGCCTCAGTGCTGAGGAAAGTCTGGAATTTAAAAACTTTCAATCTCTCTCTTTTGTTGTTGTTCTATTTCCTTTCACCTAGCGCTGTCTGTAACAGGCAGTTTGAGAGGGCAATTATTTTCTGATCTACCAGGTTTAATAGAAAAACTTGGTCGAAATTGTGGGAGCCTAATACACATATATCCTATTTGTCATGTACATAAAAATTGGCTGTTGTGGTATATAACATACAAGTAGCTTTTTACCAGCTTGTTTTCCCTGAACAGCAATGGAGAGCATCCAAATTCAGTCTAATGTTTAAATATTTTGGTGTAGCTTAGTATATTACTGTTACAAGCTGCAGAGGTCTCAGTCTAGGCTTGCAAAAAGTAGGGGTTTTGTATCTGAGGGCTGTTCAACCAGCACAACCCTCACATCACCCCTTACACTGCCACTGGTGGACTGACATACCTGGGACGTGCCCCACTTACCAGGTACAGTTCACAGGCAGCCTGTTCATAAAGTCACAGAGAATTAGGGCAGAAAGTATTTCAGGAAATAGTATATTCCAGCCTCCCAGCCCTAGATCACCAACACATTTGACTCTTGTGAGCTGTTAAGGTGACCTGTTTCTAAAGATGCCTCACAAGCATTCCCAGACAGTCCATTACACCAGGCTCATAATTTTTTTCTTGCTTCTTCTTTGCGCTGCCATTTAAGCTCATTAGGTTGTTTTTTCCAACCCTAGACACAGAGAAAAGAATACTCCTTCCTCTTTGCAGCTTCTTTTTTGTGTTTAAACACAGTTATTCTGAGGCTTCTCCTCCCTCCTTCCAGTCTATGCAACTACTTTTTTTCATTCTTTCCTGATAAGCCTGGTAGGCAAAGTCTGAAACACACCTTCTGAAGGTAGTAGATCTTGAAGTAGATTAAAAACCTTGGACATTAGTTAAAAAGAAAATAAAATGGCACCACCATTGGGATTGGGTCAGCTGGACGCTGCTCAACCAGAGAACAACTTCAGATGACTACTTCAGGTGTGACAGATTAATTGATGTCAAATGAGGCAGCACTACAGATTTTTAGCCCAGAAAGGGATATCTTACAGTAACTGGGTTCCCTTTGCAGAAGTGGGAAATGGACACTAATATCAACATTAGAGTTGAAATCAGTATAGCTGAACAATATCACAAGATAGACCAATTCAAGGCATGTGATTGTCTTAAAATAGTGAGCTTTAGAAATGAGGAAGCATTATTAACTACTCTTCCTTGCCTTTGGTTTGTGGGCCTGCAGGAATAACATAACATTCCAAGATACCTCCTGGAAGCCTCTGTGAAAGAGACTGAAAACTGAGATAGTTGTCTAATCACTTGGCTCTAGAAATAGAGTCCTTGGGAGAACACCAAATGTTGTAATTACATTACTAGCATAGGTGTCATAACATTTTCTTTCTTTCTGTATGGAAAATGAGAAATTTGCAGTTGTTGATAAGTTCTTGGATAGGAAAAAGGTGATTCACACAGGAGCCTGAACAGCCTTTTCTCAAACATCAAGACTGAATCATCCCTACTCATTGCTGTGATGGATTTCAGATTGTTGAAACAATTGTTTGACATGAAGCCAATTCACATTGTAACACTCTGTGTCACGCACAGCAGGCCCAGGGGCATCTTAAGATTTGTCTAGGCATAGAATCAGCAGAATCTAAGCTGAGCTGAAGCATCAGATGGAAATGAAACCTCCGAGGGTTGTTCCAGCTTATCATTAACTTCCACCAAGTTCGCTGTGAGATGTCAGAACCATCAATAGTTAATATGAGAAATATCAGATAACCATTAGTGAGAATTTGTGGGCATTTACACTGGCATATCAGATTGCTGCAGCACTAACTTAAAAAGATGTTTTGCTTGCTATTGATTGGAATTTGGAGGAGGGAGAAATACTCAAGACAGAGCTACAATTATGTGTGATGGATCTCAAAGTAGCTCAAATATTTACTTAATACATGATAATTTAAATGAATTAGACATTAGTTTATAATTGCAATCAAAATGTGTTTTCCCTAAGACTTTAGCTGTTCTAATGATTCTTTAAGTGTAAAGAAAAGCCTGCTGCTTGATTGAAACATGTCCAAAAGACATCACAGCTGACAGGAGCTTGAATTGGTCTTCTGCATTCATTTCTGATAGCAGAGGCAACATAATCTGACAGCAGATGTTAAGCAGGCAACATTTCTCTCTTGCTCCTCAGAGCAGCTGACAAGAATCTGTAGCCTAACTTAAAATAAATAAACAAACAAAACCACCACCATCAAAGCGATCCAATTAAAACTGGCTTACATCTTTGTAGAAAAAAATAGTTCAAAAAATCAGCAGGGGCAATTAACTTGTCCTGATAATTTGTAGAAGTGAGTCCTTAGATATTTTGCATTGCTTGACTAATTTTAATATTTTTGTTCTCTCTATTCTATTATTCTTGCTTGACCTTACTATTCTCTTTAACTGTGCCAGAATGATCTACAGTTTCTGAAGCTAAGAATCCCTGACAATGTTTTTTTTTCCTTTCAGGCAGGAATATGTGAAACCTTTTTTTACCTTAAGAGCCTCCTGAACCATTCTTTGAGCCTGAGTACAAATCTCTATTTATCTCACAATTGTACAATGATATATTTATAATTTTTCCCCTGTAAAATGAGTTTTCTTCTAAAGGGGGAGGGGGGTTTAAAACATCTTGTCCCAATCCTGCTTTAGTCCAATAACCAGAGCAGCCTATGGCCTAAGGGTAAGAGATTTTTAGCTGTCAGCAGAAGATTTTGCCTTCATCTTAAGACATCTTAAGTGTCTACACCAAGGTGTCTAATTGTGTTGGAAGAGTATAGCTACAGTGATAGTCTGTGGAAAGACAGTGTTGTAAGAGAAGCCTAACGAGCAATTTAGATACCCAGGTACTACTTGCCTGCTATAGTGTGCACTAAGTAACTCTGCTGGGTGCACTTACTAGCTCCCCAGTGACTACAAAGAGAACCTAGTAGACATCTACTTTCGTTTAGGTTTCCTATGCTTGAGTAGAATTCCATCTGGAAGGCTCCAGATTGTATTTTGGACAAGACACCCACTACCATTGGAAATCCCCTAGAATATGCATACACAACATCCATACGGACTTAGAGGGCATGATGCAGGCCATAGGAGAGAACTCCACCTTTTTGGAGTAACAGCAGCAGTGGCAGCAGGCCAGGTAGGTAGGCAGCACTATGTCCATGTTTGGGCACATGAACTGAGCAGGAAGGATGGGATTTCACCACCCAGGTGTAACTACCCACTGCTTTTTGAGACGTCTTTTGCCATTCCAGGGATCACAGATGAGATTAAACACTTAGGGGAGACCTACATCCTTCTGGAGATATGGGTTGAAACATGGCTTAAACTCGTAAAATGTTATGAGATGCCAGTGTCCAGGAAATCAAGCCCTAGTCTTGAGAGCTGATTTAGGTAGGTTAGTCCCAGTGTAATTCCCATCTGGAGGAGGGAGAACAGTAGCCAGGTTTCCAAGGTCCCCATCCAGAATGTAACTCTTCAGTCCTAGAAAGAAGGGTTTAACACACATCTGTCTCAGATGGATGTCCTACAGAGCTATTTGCAGAGGCTCCCATCCAGGACCAGCTTCGTCTGGAGCCTTTTAAGCATGATTTGTCATAATCTGCTCTGTGAAGTACACAGAGGCATCCAAACTGTGTGCCCTTTTTCTCTGAGATTCAAGAAAAATGAGGATTTTTTTTTGTTTATTTACTTATTTACTTACTCCTTAGGATGTATTATGATCTTTCTGGTGTCCCAAGCACAGGCACAAAATTACTGCATTAACACAGCCACAATTTATTATAAATAGGAGAAACCATGGCACATGAGCCACAATGAGTATATGGAAGAGAGCATACTTCTAGGATCAGGAGATGAAACCCAGTTTTTTAGTCCATACTAGAAGTGGTGCTGATTTAATTTACAGTAGATAAACCATCTGACTTTGGTTAATATTTTATTATTCAAAAGACCTGTTCCTGGAATCCTGGGTATCTTTTAATTGCTGCAAAGTGTTTATCAGCAATTAGTTCATTAGTCAAGAGTAGACTAACAGTGACTATAGGGTACAGGAAGGTTTTAAAATATTTTTCTTAACTAAGATGGCAGAGACAGAGCATTTGTACCTGTGTCATTGTTCCTTATTTCTTAGGCCTGGTTCGATACCTTCAGAATATGAGTTTTGTCTTGCAGCTAAAACAAATTTTTCCTCACCTAAAAATATTTGAAAAAATGCAATTGGATTTTGGTTGCAATTGCAGCAAAATATTTTTATTCAGGAAAATTCAAACATTATAAATAATCTAAAATAGATTTCATTTTTCACATTAAAAATTAAAATCAAATAAAAGAAAAGACATCTGACAGATATATATAAAAAAAACCAAACAAAAAACAAAAAAACCCCAAAAAACTTGAAATAATTTACACTCTTCCTCCAGGTCCTAAGGAAAAGAAAAATCCTGCTTTTCCTGGCTCTCTCTTCATGTTTTGAAGATGGCACTTCCCTTCAGTTGCAAGGAAAGACTCTGAGGCTCTGAGCAGCATTGAGCCCGGGTCGTTAATGGTGCCCTTGCTAGAAACCTCCTTCCTTTGTGCACTGGATAGTGTCAGAGTACAGAATATCCAGGGGGAGCACATGCTGCGGTTGGCAAAATGCTTCAGTTATGGGTTTGTGCTTCTGCCCTGGGTGATTCCTTTAGGTATATTGCTCTTATGAGTTCCTGCAGGAACACTGGATCATTACTTTTTCTCTTAGCTCACCTCTGCTGCCCTGGAGCCACAATTTACAGCCCATAATGCCTGCACTTTGGTAATGGAATGACCCAGACACATTAAATATTACTATTATTACTGTAGAGCATGACCATATGAATAAACTCAGAAAACACCCTCTTCATTCTGTGGTGACAGATCATGCATTTTGGGTGATTTCTCCATTCCAAAATCATTGTCTCTAAAAAATGATGATGGCCATGACGACCAATAGCCATACAGTGAGCTATTCATTAAAATGCCTTGCTTCATTACTCCACTACATACCTTCATGCAATTCCACTCAAAAAAACCTTAGACAACCCCGTAAACAAGGGTTACACCCAGACCAGCAAAGACTGTTTAAAATCAATGGCTCACAGTACATCCTCAGAGCAATTTTGGCATGGTATTCATGCTTCATTTAGTTCTGCATTTCATTCTCCAAGAAATTCTAAGGAACATACTCAGGATTTAACAATTTCCTTTCCAGGAAGGAGTGATGTCAAGATAAGAAAATGTAAATATTCACAAAAAAACAATGTCCAGGCTGGTCTCTTTAAGCAACAAGCCTCAGGTTGCTTTCATGACAATACTGCTGATCTTGATTTAATGGATCAATTTAAAATATTTAAACTTTGACAGTAAGCTGGATAAAAATGTCTTTGTTTCCCATATCTGTTCTAAGATAGCAGCACATTACCACAACTGAAAGTTGTAATTATGAAATTTTGATTAGGATGCTGATCTAAAAATGTAGGGAGTTAGCATTGTTCTACATCCCTTCCTTTGCCTGTAGAGACTGTACTGACCAGTGCTTTAATCCATTAAGTCCATCTGAGGCATTATTGTTTAGAAACAATAAAGTTTTATACATTGCACTCTAGCATGCTGCACATACATAAAACCTAGAATATTTTCCACTGCCTATAATAGTAATGCTCAGCAAATGAGCAGTGAGTGTTGTAAGTTCTCATTCACTCCGAATGTCCTCAAGAACCAGATAAGGCCCCCACCTATCCTGAGAGTGAGTTCAAATAAATTTCTACACATGTATGCAAAAACCAATTCGCTCCTTCTAATAGTAGTCACATAAAGGAAGTGTTTAGGTAAATCATCAACAAGAAGAAATACTTCTTTACTGTAACTATCATCATGGACTTTTCATGGAGAAGTCTAATTCAGCGTGTTTTCAGGGAATATTTGAAATAAAATGGCAAAAAAAATGGCTAAACCCCCTTCCTTCTTCAGATGTACATCTAGAAATTTTTATGGCTGGGTCTTCATATGAATTTTGAGTAAGCGTACAGCCAAAATATCTGAGAAAAAAATGCAAATAGGTCTTCAGTGACTTTATTAAAATTAATTTAGTGGAAATCTGGGTTAGGCCATATCAGACCAGTGTAAGGATGTATGAGAGTCATGGGGAAAAAATTCCTATAATTAAAAGCCTGATTTAAGGAAAATTCTTAATCTAAATGTCAGTAGTAAGAGTTCTGAGACTAAGGTTACACATATGTTTGTGTGTCTGGTTGAATCAGGACTTTGGGTTTATATTTATAGGACTGAATTTCAGTTATTTTTTCTCATCTTTTTTGTACAGTAAGAAATAGCCACTCAAACTGATATTCTCTCCAGTCTCCATATAAATGTCAAAACATTTTTCTTGCAGACTACAGAAAACTCATGAATATTGAGATGTTATCCAACTCCTAAATGATATACAAACTAAATACCAGTGAAACTACCAGTGGTCAGACACCTAATTGATTGTGTTGTTATGGTCCATGCAGTCTGTCTTTGTGGCATATCACTGACATGATTTTTTTTGTAAGAACTAGCCTCTGTGCACCCAAATGAGATGACCATATAATAATTTCTGTTCACTTTAGCTAAGGTGATCTCACATACTGTAAGATCTCCATCACTGTAAGTACAGATGATGAAAAAAAAACCCAAAACAATAGAGGAGATAGTGACAGAGAGGCATTTTCAAAATGTTCTCCTTTGGAAAAACAGAAATATTTTTATTTTATTTTTTACTCTGTTCACATCTGTCATCTCAGTAGAGATGATGCAGCAAAACAAATATTCTGACTCATTTGAATTCTGTGCTCTAATATTTAGCGATGACTCCCTGGCTAACTCCTACAGCAAGGGACTCCCAGCTGGTCTCTCAGTGAAGCACAAAATTATTTAGTTGTTGTGGTGTGATCAGGCTGGGTGCATTCAGTCTGACATAGCTAAAGATAAAATTATATGAAAGAGAAAAGTCATATGAACTCTTGGACAGTGAAATTGTCAGGATTACATGATTCAGCACATTTTAAATTATGCTCAGGATTTCATACTACTGATTTACTTTTCACTTTACTTTCCTGACCAGAGCCTGCAGCACATAATCTACTAGATTAAATAGCTATTTGTTTTCTTAGTAGTTCAATCATTTAGATTTTTTTTTTTTTTATCTCTGGAAGATTAAAACTGCAGCAAATCACCAACTTCGGCTTCAGTTTCCCACCTCTGTTTCTCCAGGTGGATGGAATTTTTAAGATTGTTGTGATTGTTTGAAAGATCCTCCTAATTTTCATTTTAGGTGTACTCCTGACTAGCATATATAAACCTGTTGCTTTAGAGGAGCAGCGATGTAAACCCTAAACATCAGAGGTGTGTTAGGACTTCAGAAGTTGGGACCTGTGCTCCTTGCAGTGCTGTAGCTCCTTTGAAGCTATCACAGGACTTGCACCAACCTCAGTAGTACCATCCAGTACACAGATCATCACTACCCAGGAAAACCAAAATGGCCTTACGACCTGACTGAAGTCCAAATTACTTGTTATCAAGCCTCATAAAATGTCACAGCTCACTGACATCTCAAGAAAACATATTCACTTCACAATTATTATGCCAGTAAAAGTGCCACCCTTCCCAGCAGGCAGGCAAAGGATTGGATGGACATTGGCTTGAATTGCTCCTTGTTGATGCTGGTTTGACAGTCAGTAAGGCCTCCTTTGAATAGCGTACCAGAAGTCAGGAGAGAATAAGATTGTCAGGGCATCCCTGTCTCTTCCTCTGATAAATTACATTTTTGAACAAAACTGTGTGGTGGAGAAAAACAGCTATTAATTCAAGATGTCATGGAACCAATATTAAAGAGATGTTCCTTTTGAGCAGAATGGCTTGATCTGAAGCCTGACTGCAGGAATGCTCTTCAAAATCCCCTCTGGGAGAGACAGCCCTCGAAGCCAGGATCTCAGCCTCCCAAGGCACCTACAGCCTGTAGCCTCGGGGCACAGCTAGTTTGGTTCACACAGCTCTTCTCCTCAGGGCTTTTCTTCAGAAGCTTCTTCATCAAGTAGAGACCAGAATGGTCACAAATGCATCAAAATTAGAACACAATTTTAGCCCTACTTATTTAATCTAGCTTCCTGCCCATAATTTGAAAAAAAAAAAAAATTAAAGAAAAGAGCCCAGCAGCATCCAAGCTGTAAGAACAGATATTTATTTTTTAATTATTTTCCCAAGTGCCAAAATACTTGTGAAGGGATGGGCATAGTTTCATACTTTAAAAACAGAGAATAAACCATGTAGGCAGTTTAGCAAAACAGGAGCATGGTATGAGGGAGAAATGATAAAGAGGAATGTACTGATCATGATGCATCTTTCTTATTGATAGAAGATGGCTAGTGATACCAAGTAGACATATGTCTGGATAAATGGTTAGCATCAACATATTTCACTAGTACTTAATTGACATATCATTATCTAGGCTTCTTTTTATATCCCGTTGCTGTTAGGGATGGGTCCTCTAGGAAAGAATTTCTATTTTTTTTTTTTAGTGCTACTTATTACAGTAGGGGAAAGACGAGTCATTTGGCACCTTAACCTTTTCCAAACACATGAACAGCTCAGCCTTCCCATTTAACCAGGAAGTGAGAAGGGGCAAGAGAAGGGAAAGTTATGAGGCAGAAAGTGGAAAGTTGGTAAGGGGTGGAAAAAATGACTTAGCTTAACAGATGTGGCAGAAAAGAGAAAGAGAAGGGTTTCTCTAAGAAAAGAGAGAAAACAAAAGGTTCGAAATAATTTAGTGTTAGAGTTTCCTATTGTAATTTCAGTAAGGTATTCAGACGCCATGGTGATGAGTACAGCTGAAATATCTAAGCACTCTGGGATAGAATATATTCAAACAAAAAGGATAATTAAAATAGTGGTTATTTAGAAAAGGGATAATGTCTCGGTTACAATGCAAATGAGCATAGTTAAAGGATCACTTGCCTTTTTTTGAAAATGAGTATTGAAAATTTGATGAGAAACTTGGGAGAGAAACATTCTGGAAGTCAAAGCAAATGCAATCTCTATATGCAAATGGAATCAATTAATTTTTGCAGCCATGTATGAGTGTAAATGAGAAAATCAATGATTTTCAAAATCTAGTAATTTGATAGCCATTAGTCTCATTAGACTTCCTTTTTAAAGCTTAATTATTCAAAAATACAACCCGATTGAAGTGTGGTTTAAAAAGGACACATTCTTAAATTAATTACAGTAGTGATTTTCCCTGCAGCATGAGGATACAGTGCCAGTACACATATTTCTATCTTTGTAGATAGAAATATGCATTCTTTTGCTGGATTTTGATGAGGGGTCCACCAAATCTCTGCAGATCACCTAAATGCCCACAAAGAAGCATGTGAGTCAACCCACTGAAGCCCATGGAAGACATACTATTTGTACCTTATGTGGATCAAGTCCTTGATTTCAGGAGGGGTTTTGATGAAGAGTCCAAGCTGAGCAGAGAGGTGACCAAGCTGGCCAAGCAGCACAGCACCCCGAGGGCTGTGAATCCAGGCACTGGCTTGCAGGGGGGTCACCTCTCCTCAGCTGGCTCTGGGGCAGGAATTACTGCCCATCATCTTCATCATAATCTCCTGGCAGCAGCACTTACCCAGGAAATGGTGCTGTGACATTTGTGCTATCTGTCAATCTGGAGAAGATTTAAACAGATTATGACTGTAAATTTGGTGGTTTTGAGAATTGTCTGTGAACTTGAGCTATAAAGACATCTTTAGTCCTAAACAGCACAGTACACATTTTCTCCCTTTTTTAAACCATTCAAGATAGGATTTATTGTTTGTACACTTCCATCTGTAAAGAGAATGCCTCTTTTTTGAGTGTGAGATTCTGGTCTGGTTTAGCCGAGTTCATCCCATTGAACTCAGACACAGGCTAAAACAGATGACTGCATCCAAACTGCCAGTCAGCCATGGGTCTTGGCCTTTGCTTACTCCAAAACTGTGCCAGTGCACAACTGGGAATTGTTTGGATGAATTCTGCCCAGATCAGGATAAAACTATGCCAAGGCATTTAAAAAATTTGTCAGTGTTTACAATGAAGTTCATAGTCTCAAGACCTTTACTAAATAAATTATTCCCAAACTTTAAAAATCGATTTCTCATAGGAAGAGTGTGATTATCCAGATTCCTAGCTACGTTTCTTCACCCTGTGTGAAGATATGCCCTAAGGCATTTCTGAGGACCATGTTATGATAACTCCACTGCTGCAACACTTGCTCCACTCCACTCCACTGCTGCAACACTTGCCTATTGCCCCTCCTCTTGCCATCTTCCACTCCTTGTAGGTCTCCCCTGACTGCCCTCCTCTGCTCTCACCTCCTACTTAAAATAATCGAGATACAAGGAAGATGTACTTTTAGAGGCCAATTAAACACAGCAGGGCACCAGCTGAGATGAGGAGCTGCAGTGAGTGAATTTAAATCAAGCTGCAGTTTCTAAGAGATGATCTCTGTACCGCCACTGGATATTTGTTAACAGTGGAAAAGGCTTCAGGCGGATCTGCACATCACCAGGGAGGCTAAGCCTTACTCAGATCATTGTGTGAGCCAGAAGTGTGAGTTTAAAAAAAATTAAAAAAAAAAAAAAAAGAAAAATGTTTAAGTTATAGCTTGCAGATCACAAACATGTCTGCAAAATTTTGTACTGAAATCTTCCACTTGACAGGCAAATGAGGAGCAGAAGAGAAAGAGGCACAGTTGGTAAATCACAATGTTCACATTCATATAACGTGATCATAACAGCTCAGGATTGGGGAGGATTTAAAAAATAATTCTCTTTTATGTAAGGCAGCTACTTTTCAGTAGTGGCATTACCATCTCATGTCTGTACTATCTGCTTGGCAGAGACAGTTTTCAGACACCACTCCACTGAACCAGAGACACTCTGAAAAGCAAAGAATCAGCACAACCCAAGGCATTTTATTCTGGTCACAATATTGAAGACAACCAAAATTTCATCCCTTGCCATAGAACGTGTCCCCCAGCTCCACTTTCCCATTCTTCTGCCGCAAAGCCCTTGATCCCCCATGGTGTGAGGCAGATCAGGAGAACTGTGTGCCCGAGTGTGTTGCCACCGCCGCCTGCACTGTCCCTGACCCCAGCTTGAGCCCCTGCTGCTGCCTGGCTGCTGGCCAAGGGGTCAGCTCCCATCTGCCCTGGCCTTTGGGGCCAAAGCTGCATCTGTGCACAGCAGAGCTGTAGGGTGGCTTAGGAGAGGAAGTAATTAATTGATCGGCTCTGCAGTGTAGAGCTAGGAAATAAAAGATCTTTTCCCAAATATCATCAGGCCAGCTGGCCAGAGGAACACCCTTTAGGGTTGTTCATGATGCCTAATGGCATTCAATACAGTGGGAATTTTGCTTTTGTCTTCTGTGCCAGTAAGCACAGAGACTGAACAGACATGGGATCCTCCAAATTAGTGTCTCAGTTTGCAGTTTCCTTGACTGTCTCGTGGTGAAGGATGTTTCACATGTTACGTCTCCTGCACCGCCCATACAGAGACACATTTACTGTGGGCTGTGGACGAGACAAGGGCTTTCTCAGACAAAAAAGGAAAAATGAAATTGTAGTGGCATCTCTTTTCCTGTCTCCTGTGATGTTTGCAGGGGTCATGGCAAGGGAATGTATTTCCAGAGCATGGACTGAACCAGAGCTCTATGTACAAATGCCACCAGGAGGCTTTGCCAGTGCATGAGAAGAGTCACAGCAGGACTTTTATCAGCCACAGCAGAGCAACAGACCACTTTGCAAAATGTTCTAAACACTGAGCATGTGTCCCTGTTAGTGCCCTACCTAGCAGTAATAGCAGCAGAAGGATTTCAAGGTTCTGCCTCTTTCCACAACTCTGCCCTTAATAAATGATTAAACTCTGCACTCACTATTAAGTGCTGCTGGAATTTAAATGGGTTGCAGTGCCCAAGCTTGGCTTCTCCTCCTTTTTGGGAGCAGGACTTAAGACAAACTTATAAAACCTGAAGAAATGCAGCTGTGACTAATTCTTGGCTGCAGCTGGAAGGAAGAGAGAGGGAAGGCAGAAAGGGCAAAAAGGGTTTTCATGAGCACTCACACTAGCCTGGCTTCTGTCTGCTTATCCTGTTGAAATTAGACAAAGTGACTGAATGGCCCATTCCAACAAGATCTACAGAGAACTTCAGGTACATGGCCTAAGAGTTATATGACTAATAATATAAATCATAAAATTAAAAACTATGATTTCATTCTGCAAATGATTTGGAGACAGAGTCTAAAGGAAAGACAGAACACAAAGAAAAATTGTATTGCATGGAATAATTCTTTATGAGCTTTTTGTACTTTAATATGATATAAAATTCATATTAATAGGTGCCATTTTTATGAAGAAATTTATAGCCAAAATATGGCAACTTCTTTGCTATAAGAAAGTTAAATTTGATTAGTTCAATTTTTTTTTTTTTTTAAAATTTTATTTGCATGGATATTTTGGTGTGAAGCAGTGAACTATTTAAACTTGAGACCTTTTTAAACATATGCCCTTTTATTAGCCACTTTGTTCATGATCAGTTTTTCTATGGCATCAGTTAAAAAATGTGGTATCTGTCCATGGGCCAAAATGACATCTGCACTTTTTCACTTGCATCAGCTGAAGAATGTGTAGCCTAGAGACACAATTAATGCTAGGCTGGCCTCTTCCCCAGATTAGTGGTCTCCTATGCATAGCTTTATACACCATATGTGAAGGGCCAAATTAGTCCCACTTGGGTCACACTTTCCTTGATCACTTCAAGAACTAACTCCACAACAGTGGGCGTTTGTAGAGATGTAATTTTCCATGACTGAACTGGCATTTACCTACAGAGGGATTTTTCCATTAAGTATTCTGTGTAAGATGTTGGGACACAAAACACACCAAGATGTATCTATTAGTAAAAATCTATCAAGAGTTAATATCCTTTTTGAGACAAAAAAATCAAGGTGTTAAAGCTGCGGCTATTTTCCTTCTTTTGCCAGGGCTTGTTTTTTTTTTTTTTTTTTTTTTTTTTTTTTTTTTTTTTTGTGAAAAAAAATCCCCAATGTAG
>VWZN01015153.1:396389-446338 GCA_013396955.1 Regulus satrapa | reverse complement strand
TGTTGTTGTTATTATTATTATTATTATTATTATTAGTAGTAGTAGTAGTAGTAGTAGTAGTAGTAGTAGTAGTAGTAGTAGCATTATTAGTATTATTATTAGTGTGTTTCCACCTCAACTAATCTGTTTTGTGATGTTAAAAGGAGGAAAGGATAGTGGCTTTAGGAATGGTTTTATTTCAGCTTGGATTATGGCTTCACAACTATGAAGAATGTCAGTATCTCAGGGGAGCTGGGAGGGATCAGAAATTAATAGTATCTAGTTAATTTGCAACTTAGCAGTTGCAGGAGTCCAGATAGTCCTGGGGCACTAGAAATGACCCACAGATGTCAGGCATTCAGCTGCCAATCCCATGCCTTGCTTTGCACTAATGATGATTAACAAACACTGAAGTGTGTGGCCAGATAGGGAGGCTTGAAGGGTCTTTGGGCTGTGAGCAACTAATTTTCTTTTCATTCCTGTTTTGAGTGCAGAAATCAAGGAGCTAAACTAAGGCTCATTTCTACCACTGTCTGTGCTCCAGAATTGTGTCTCTGCCCCAGCAGGTCTCAGCTCTGGTCCTGCAGTGGTCACATACACTTCTTGTTTTCAGATGAGTCCCTACCATGTAATTGGCCCAAACTGCAAGCTGATACACATGAAATTATTCTACCATTTCCTTCAGAAGCCAGGGACTTTCAGGTCTGACTTTAAGCTGGTTCAGGGGAAAAGTGAAGAAACTCTGCAATAGATTAAGCAATCAGAGTAAGACAGCTGGGTGAGAGGAGGCAGCTTTATGGAATAGGTTGTACTACAAGTTTTAAAGGCATTTTTAGAATTAATGTAATTTAGCACAGCTTTGACAAAATTAGACTAAACCCAAACCTCAGCAATAGGTTTTATAGCAGGATTTCCCACCCTTTGAAATAAATCCCATATAGAGAGGACCTTCCTTAAAGTTTCCACATCACTACCTGAAATGCATAAACATTAGTTTGCATGAATGCACAGTGTTCTGCCAGTCAGCACCAAGTTTATACAAGAAAAAATAAATAATAATAATAAAAAATCAATAAATCATGGACAATGGGAAGATCAAAGGGATTTTAAACAGTCTATAAATATCTTCCATTCAGTGCTGAGTAGCCATGCTCCTATTTCTACATTTGGCCTTTAAGCCCAGAAGAATAAAGTTGTATATTAAATATAAAGAAATGAATAAACAAAGCGGGAAAGTTTTTTTTTTCTTGTTATTTGAGTTCAGCTCTCATATACATCTTGTTCAATGTCTAAGCAACTAATGCAAAATGAATATGGATATTAACAAGTACAAAGCCAAACAAGGTCAGCAACGCCGAAGGGCAATTACTTGTAGATATTTCTTGGCTAAGTGGTCATGTGCACGGCTCTTTGAGCTCAATTATCTTTTACATTAGACTTTTGGATGCAATTTACTATGTTTATTTTTAAAAGCAGGTGAGAAGTTTCCTGCTTTATTGGTGCAGGTTGAGCCTTTCAGACCTGCTTTCTGGTGTGGCCGAGGGGCTCCCAGCGCCGGACGCCTCCAGAGGGGACCCGGCACTAGAGGGCGATGCAAACACACACTTCTGTCAGCAAATTCGTCTAACAAATGTGCCTCCATTTGTTAGAAAGCAAAACTAGAGGAGCATCAGATTAATCAGAAAGTTCTTGAAAGGAGGGTTTGCTACTGCTCTGGCCCTTGCCTTCTCTTCTTATACCTTCTCTCTGGATTCTGCTTATTAAATTTTGTACCCAAGGTCCTGTGGTAGTTCTCCACATTCCTCCCTTCCTGTGATTATCACTTTTTTGCCTTTCAGCCTTCAAGTGATCTGAAATATTTTTCAATTCCTAAACAACAGTATTCTTTTCAGGAGTCTTCCTTCTCTTTTCCAGTCCTTGCTTTTTGCTTTGGCCTTTTCCTGATTTTATTCATTCTTCATCCATCTTTCTGTTTTGTCCAATTCCCTTCCTCAAGGAATTGCTCCCATTGTACATACTGCCCCAGCCTACACTTAAAAAATGCAAAATCCATGAGGATGAGAAAATAAGAGTAGGAGGTACATCATCATATATACTAGTGATTAAGATAGAGGAAAGAAGAGGCTGGTCTTTGTGTCTCAAGTATCCATTTATGGTGCAGTAAACAAATAATTCACGAGTAGGTACCATAGTCAGGCTTTCCTCTAACCTGGGTAAGTGTTGCAATCAGGAAACTGCAGTGTGACGCAGCAAAGCTCCTTCAGGAGGAGTGGAGTGTCTTTAACTGGTCCAGCGATGATCTGAGGAGCAGGTCAAAACAGCCTGACCTCTGCCTGAGCAAGGCGGAAGCCTGGGCCGTTCACTGCCTAGCTGCTAAGGTATGAAACAGGATGGGGTTATAGGAGACCATGGATAAGCCTGTCAGCTCCTGAGCTGGCCGTGAACTGATGATCTTGAACTCCAGAGACAATATCAGAATTCCCTGCACGGACCTTCCCCGTCTGTCAGCTCACACAGTGCTCACTGCTGTGTGCCAAGGGCAGATGGGATGGAGGAAATGGTTTTCTGTGCTGCGTGCAGCAGCTGCCAGAGGTGCTCTGGTGGTTGGGAGGCAGGAGAGGGTTGTGCCTGGCGATGGGAAGCTGTGCCCTGGCTCTGCATGGCATGCTCTGGTGCTAGCAGCTTTCTCCTTTTGAGGCTACCAACTTTTCTTGTTTTGAAAGCACCACATCCCCTGAGAAATGTTGTAAACTGTGCTGATTAAGGAGTGTTGGATTAGTTGTAGGTTAGGCTGCTCTCAAGGAAAATTTCTTGTGATGTATATAGGCAGAAAGAGAGCTGTCACTCAGTCATCTGCTTCAGTCCATGCAGTTTTTATTATCTGCCCATGGCTTCTTTAACCTAGAACTCTAATGTCTTAGAAAAACATCCAGAATTTGTTGCTTGAGAGCCCTTTCCTCTTTACAGAAGATTCAGGGTTATTCCAGGGAAAAGGCAGTCTGTCTGTAAATCTGTCATCCAACCTGAAAAATTCTTACTCTAGAAACAGACATGCCACACATCCCCCACAGGGGACTCCAGGCTAGACATTGTCTCTATCCTCATAACTTTGAAAAGCCACTTTAAAAGGATGTGTGAGGGGAAAAAAGAGAGTAATGGGAGGGATAGGGAAATAAACCCCTCTAAGCCACTATAATTTTTTTAAGATCATGCTGAAAATTGCATCAATGAACCCCATTGTCCTGGAAATGGATGATTCATCTTCCATTTGCTTTTTCTGGCTGCATACTTCCAAATATCCCCACTCTCTCATGTCATGCTGCCCTCTCAGAGCCTTATGGACATGTTCTCAGTTGCCATGAAGACAAAAACTAGGCAAATGACACAATGCTGCCAAATTCAACGACACTGTAATGTGGACAGTTCTCAAAAGCATCAATTTTTAAGTTATTAAGGTGACAAATATTTCTTCCTCCTCCAGAAAAAGCAATCTCTCACCTCATCACTGTGGGATGTGATTCCAACTGTATTTCCCTGGAAATGACATGATGACAGGAGGGTATGTGATGGAGAATGAGAAGGTATTATACAGACTCACATTCAAATTCATTATCAGACAGTGAGACTGATGACTCAGAGCTAGAGAAAATGAAACAACCAAAGATCATGTCTCAGTCAGTGCTCATAACAAACTTGAATTCCCATTTGCACAGCTCATATACATGGGAATTACACTGCATGCTTAGAATCAATTTGCATATGCTGTTTCTACTCAGTCACACTACAAATAATGTATTAGGAGTGCATGTTAATGCACTGTATTATCATAGAGCTTGAAATGCTGTCTTCTGTTAATGTGCCTTTCGAAGGCTGTGTGCGTGCATGTTCTACTTGCTCCCCCCTCACTGTTTCTGTTAGCATAAGGAGGTCTTCTGCCTGAGGGGCCAGACTGAAAAGAATTTGGGAATCAAGGACTTTGGTAGAAGTAACAGAAAAATATGCAAATTTCAGAGAAGGTTTATATCCCTTCTTTTGCATTGGAGAGTTAGCTAACATACAAGCAGATTTCAGAATCTGGGCCAGAGGCTCTGCCAAGACAATTACACGGTCTCCACTTGGTCTTATCCTCCAAAGAGATCCAGGCCCTTCATTGACTTCAGAACAGTGATCCCAGAACAGACCAGCCCAACCAGACCTGCTCTGACAGTAGAGTGCTTCTGTTGTGATGATTCACTAGTTCTGCACTTGCTAAGTACAAAAGAACTCCAGAATGTGCTGCATCATTAGCTGACTTTTTTTGATCGCCGATAGTAAAAACAAAGCATGACAAATATATCTGCACTGTGTTTTCAGTGAGTAGAAAAGTAAAAACCATCAGACTGAGCCAAAAAAACCTGCATTTTGAAGTTCTCAGCCTTTCTCTTGTCGTAATTTCTGGAAGAAAACCTAGGAGTCATGCAGGGGTTACGTTACTTTCTATTCAGCTATTTTTAATAGCCATTCTTCCTCTCCTTTCCACAAGGTGCTTGGAAAAAAAAAAATTGCCTCATGTGCCTAAAGACATGTTGACAGCCACACAGGCCTTTTGAGCTGTAAGAAGGTGGGTAAGTGATGGAGGTTGCTCTCTCATCATTCTGTGCAAATGCTCCTTATGCTGTCCCTGCAGTGGCGCTCTTCCCTCCCAGGACTGTGCTGTTGTCTGGTTTCTTTCCTGTTCCTCTTCTTCCTGGGAATGATGGGTGAATTTACTCAGACACTTGCACATTGTGTCTGTGCACTGAATTCTCTTCTTATCACTGTATATCAGAATTTCCAAGCTCAGAGGTAAATTGAATTAAATTAAAGAGCATTTCAGAGATGCAAACCAAACTGTGCTAGGTCCTGTTTTCTAGCTGAAAAGCCAATAGGCTTGTCTTGTGAATTTGACCAATCTGGAGTCTGAATATATGTTCATCATCTCTGCCTGTTAAATAGCTTGTCTGTTAAATTTGACTTGGTATGGATTTTATTATTCCATCATCCATGAGTTATTAATGATCAAAAGTGATATGCTAAAAGAAGTGGTGGTTTTCCTTAATATTGTATTATACTAGTATTTACAAGACACAAGCTTGAGATAACTTTTCTCTTTTTGGCTTTGCTTGAATGTTTTTAATGACTTGGACTGAGTTTAGATATTCAATGTACAATAGAAAAAAACCAAAGAGGACCATCAAAGGAGAAGAGAGAAACTTGGTTGTTCCAAAGATTACAATAGACATTGGTATCTTTGAGCAGCTAGCAGGCACCTTAAAAAAGGACCTGACTGTAGAAATTTTAATAATAATAACATTCTATTGTACCCTCTAAAATCTGTAAATCAAGAACACTTTTGCAGAACAAACATGACATTGCTCTCCTGAGAACATTGATGTCACAGTTTAAATTCTCAAATATTCTTTTCTATATTATTTAAATAATTTATATTAGCCTGGGTCCTCCCAGGGCATACAGGAAATACTAGTTATTCTAGAGACAGTGGAATGACAACTTTATTGTAAAATCTCTCTGCAGTCAGAATCTTGCCCTAGAATAAAACTGAATTTCTGCAATTCTTAAACTGTTATTTAAGCAGATCCACTCTCAAAAAGGTAATTCATCAAGACAAGACCTGAGCAGAACACAGCCAACTTATTGTGTATGTCAACCAGTTTCCTAATGTAGAATTCTCTCATTATTTATATTATTTTCATAAGAAGAGTGCTAGTCTATGTCTGCATTACATAGTGCTTTATTATAGAATAATAAAAAATTAGTCTTAAACTTTATTCCAGTGGTATAGAATTGCAGAATTAACTTATACAGTCTACTACTTGAGTGCACTAAATGCCACAATATATAGCAAAATATCCTTAGAAGGAGGGTATGCACAGGTAACACTGAAAAAAACCAGATGACATATACTGACTGTAGGCATTATATTCTCCACATTTCTTCTTGTGTACTGGCTGCTATTTATGTGGATATCATATCATGGTGACACATGCTGCCCCTGACCTGTAGGTGGTAAATAAATAAATAAATAAATGTCAAACATGGTTGCAGAATTTACCCAGATAAGTCAAGAATGGTGAATATTGAATGGGAAATCCATTTTAATTCATTGAAGAAAAACTTCTACAAAAGATAGCCTGTTGACTGTATATAATATTTTCTTTCCCACAGGCTGAAACATATGGGGTTTAGCTGCTACACTAGGAACAACACATCCATACTGCACATATGGCACAATGATGTGAGCAACACTGAGCTGGGACACCATCAAGGAGGATGTAGAGTGGTTTCATTTAAACATGAGCACGCAGACATGTGAACATCAGGGCTAAAATATCAAATGTTTGTATAGAAACTGCTATGGGAAGGCAATGTCTTTGCTGGCCCTCATTGTATTAAGTACAAGATGAAGGGCAAGAGCTCCGATGGGCCTTGTGTTGGTGCTGACCAGGACAGATCCTGTTCCTGAGAGACTGGAGAAAAGGAATAAAGGAGGATGCAAAGCAAGGCCCACTCTGGGAATTGCTGCAATTACTGCTTTAATATGTTACTGAATTCAGCCCTTTGGTTCTGGCAAAGATAATGTGGGCAATTAGTTCTCTAGCAGTAACACATTCAAGCAAGAGAGCTTGATGGCCATTAATTGATGGGAGACCATCTTTGGGTGAATGTTTCTGAATGGGAAACAGGAAAAAAATTCCTCTAAGTTTGAAAAAGAAAGAGTAAAAAAAAGGTAAGACAGACTTTTCTGCAGGAACTGAAAAGCGTTTTGCAGAAGGAGAGCACCTATTCTCCAGAACTGCTGTTGACCTGTTAAACAAGATTAGGGAAGTCATGTAGGGTGGCATTTAATCTACCTCTGCTCTCTTGTCTATGCAAGAAAAGAGCTATCAAATGAAGATGCATAAATAAAGATTCAGAAGAAGCAAAAAGAGGTGGTTCATTAAGGTATTTGGGAGAGTTCTGATTATTTAAAATATGCCTATGTGTAAGGGAGGACTGAGCAAATTAACAGAAGAGATATTGCTTCAAAACACTTTAAAATGCTCATCATAAAAATGTTTATTCAAAGCAGAAAATGCATTTGCATGAGTAACAGAAGGATGTTGTCAGGTATATCTGATGAGTGAGAGGGGATGAAAAGGCAAAGCGGACTCCTGTATCCCTGGGAGGGCCTGGGAATCCAAAGACCTCTGTTCAGGTGAGCACAATGGTCCTCGTGGACACTTCCATTGTTTGTAGAAATGGTTGGCTGCAAAGAGGTCTAAAACACGGCCTCAGGAGTTGGCCAGTGCTTACAATCATTCCCCATATCTCCCCCATACTTCTTGAATATGTAAGGTTTTGACTAACACTTCTTTGGGCATTCTGCTAAATTTACCTGTGGGTCATATTAAATATAATTAGAATATGTATCAGCAGTAGAATTAATATAATAGCTAAGTCTGGTGATGCCTGATTGGAGTAGGACCCTGATTTTCCATCCCTTTCTTAGGTTATAATTCTATAAAGTTAATTTTACATCCCCTGTCTTTAAGAAGTAAATGCACAGGAGAGCTGAACACTTTATTTTTGATCCGATAGATTTGATTACAAGAAGCAAGATTTAGGGAGAAGTGATTGATTTTTCAAAGATGCAGGTTCATCTAAGATGAAACTGTTAATGAATTTTAATTGAGATAAAGCAGCTACATCTTATTGGTGTCTGGGTTTTTNCCTCTCTTTATAAAATGGAAAAAAGTGCCACTTTTTTTTTCTCTAAAAACTCATCCTGCCAATATCTTCTTTGCACCCACACAGCTGATGGAATATAATGTGCTGAATATCCTTAAATAGTGTTAACTTAAATATCTAGAGTGACATGAAAGGCACCTGCAACATGAAAGGAAACTTTAATATTTTTCCCCAAAACTTACATGTGCAAAGGAAAAAAAGGTGATTCATTTACCCTGGAACAGAATATTTCTTGGAAGACTGATAATTTTTAACAGAAAGCTCAAGATCACTCAGATTTTTCTTCTCATAACTGTGGATTGTCAGTGTAAAGCTAGTTAAAGTCAAAGTTTAATGACCATACTGATTCATCACCAAATGTTTGTTTACCATCCTTAGAAGAAGATTATGTCTGCTGTTCTTGGCAAGTCATGCCTCTTCAATACACATTTTTCTTTCCTCCCAGAAATTTACCCCACCCACTAATGAGCTATTAATCAGAAATCAGTGCACTAGTATAAGTCTGTGGGAGATGACATGAAGATCTCTGGAGACACCTTTCATCCCATTTTACTTCTTTTAAACAGCTCACTATTTAATAGCCACTGTCACTTTAGCCTGGAAGTTCAAAAGACCTATAAATTGCTTGACACAGCTTATCTGTCACAGAAAAGGAAGACCGCAATAAAATAATATAATAAATTAATAATCAATAATAGCTGACAAGGTTACTTCTTGCTCTCCCCTGTGATACAGCTTGTGTAGTTGGATCATAGGAGGGTTTGTGTCTCACAGCAGAGGACTACAAGGCAGAGCTGGAGTTTTGGGGTTTTCTCCTAAAATGACCTGTAAAGACATTTTTCATGCCAGCTCAACAGCTCAGGCTGTTATTTCATAGTTTTAACCTCTCTGTATTTAGATTAAAAAGAGGAAACCCAGAAGGGTGAGAACTTCTCTCTTCTTTTACAATGGCCTGTTAACTTAGGAACCTGGTTACAACTGCTTAAACATTTAAAGCATTATTACTGTAATTGACATAACTTTTAGCTAATCTGAGGACAATGAATAGCTTTTAGTATGAGAGGGGAGTATTTTTCTTAAGAAGGAAATAAAAAAAATCTCAGCACATTTTCTTTTAATCTCACACAAATGTAGAAGAGGTTAGAGATTTCTGGTTATGGTCCTGCTTACAACTACCTTCTATTTTTGTCCTCTCCTGATTGTGGTCTTAGGATCTAACGATGATACAGAAGTGAATCAAAGGCTTTTTCCGTGGGCTCAAGAAAACGTAGCTTGAATTACTTTATGCCATCCCTTGTGATAACTCTTGCTATCCCAAAGCAGTCTTGAGGTCAGCCTGGGAGACTGGGCAAGGTCGGTAGTTCAGTATTTCCCAGATGGCACAAATGCACAACACTTCTTTGGATATTTGAGTTAAAACCAATTTCTCTTTATCACTGACGCATCTAGCACTATATTAAGTAGCATGGCAAATACCTGTTGCATAGACTTCATTTCCTCTCTCTGATTTGTTTTGCACTCAGTACCTAAACTGTATTAACTTCACAGCCTGAGTAGATTTCCTTCTCTGTTTTATTTTTTCAGAGACCTCTAGGCATGCTGGGTACAGCATACCTATATTGCTACTGCTGCCACTGTCATATCTTGGAACAATAAACACTGCAGGTGTAGGGACAGCAGTTAAGGAGTGGGACAATGACTTATGAAGCATCAAGATGCTAACAGAGATCTTCAACACTGCCTCTGCCTCTTTCAAGCTCCGGTGGCTTCTTTATACCAAAGAAGTGGCACAAAACCTTTCCTTGGCTTTAGTGTTGTGTTCCACAAGGTGTGAGTGATTCCCATGCGTGAATTAAAGCATATCACTGGCAGAAATGGATCACAGAATGCCTCTGTGGAAATATTTTCCTGTAAGATTTAAAATATCTTATTTACTGCCTTACAAATAAAAATCAATGCAATTCCTCAGATTCCAGTAGGATCATTAAAGCCTCCTGTATAGGTGGGTGCTATGGTTTTCATATGGGGAGGAACATGTCACTATCTAATGGTTTGATCAAGAGGACTGCTGTTGCTAGGAAAGATGTCTAAGCCAGATGATTTCAGTTGCTGTTGATAATAAATGAGGGCTGTAAACCTTTTGAAAGTGATGGTAATGGCTACAAGTGACACTAAAGCTGACCAAGCTCAGAGGTGCGTCTTTCACCAAGACAAGTTTATGGTGGGTAGTAGAACATAGAGATTTTTTTTTAATAGAAATTACTACAATTTTTTAAAAAAGACTGTTGTTTGCATATGTACCTCCTACATTAAAACCATAAATTCTTCAATGTTATAATTTTTTTGAAATGTCAAAAGCCAAGTAGAGAATATGTTAGAACTGAGTTTGACTCTGAAGACTTCAGAAACAATGGCACCATGGTTGTCTAAATGTAAGCACTGCTTTTTTTCTCTGCCTTGAATTAATTAATCAATTAAATTGTTAGTCTGCATGATACAGTTTGTTCAAGTAATTTGCGCTGAGTTAAGAAAATTTTCAGCTTTACTGTAATAATTAATTCAAAGAAGGGACCTATTATTTTGTTCAACATTTTCTTCTATGCAGGGAATACTTAATAAGTCATTAAGTAATATCACCTCTATTAAGAGCACACTGATCCCCACATGTGGGTTTCTGCTGGAAACACTGCATGTTTGTAGAGAGGTGGAAGGAATTGCAGGCACCCTGGAGTGATCCTCAGCTCAAGCAAATCGAGGTGTGGATTTATCCAAATGGGTGCTCAGTCAAATGCTGAATTCCAAGCATAATACTGCACATTCCCCACATTTATAGATGTGGATACTTTGAGTGCTTCTAGAAAGAGCTAGAACCTCTGTGCTTCTCTAAGCATCTAAGTCAAGACCCAAGATAATAAACTGAGCTGAGCAAGGCTCTCTCCTCTGGGTCCAAGGCCACATAGCACAAGGTGGCCATGCCCATGCCATTAAAGACTCTCTCACTCCTTTTCCTCTCCCAACTGAAATAATAATTCAGCTACTCAAGAGGTTTCAGGAGCATGCCAGTGCCTTAAACAAGGCTGAAAGTTCACTACCTTTCTGAAAGTGTTCCAGAGTCATGCCAACAAAGACCAAGGAGGGATTTCTGGATTCCCTTGGTCATGCCCATGCCGTAGCAATGTTTCCTTTACAGCCATAATTTGAATTAGGAGGACTACATCCCACCTTATTAATACAATGGGTCTCACCTCTCCAAACTTACCATGCAAGTGATTATGATTCACATTTGCTTGTAATTTCAGAAAGTTAAAGCTTGAGAAAATTGTATATACTGCAGCTACACTGGTAGCTGAGCACACTAACCTTAAGGAAGTGGCAGTTTTAGGATGCTGCTGCTCCTACAGGGCAGGGAGACCACGCCTTTAAACTTTCTTTGGCTCTTGATTTTTCACCCAAATGACTCTGAGACTTATCATATGTTGCTTCTCTGCTCACTTTAAACTTTACTGTGAATTATGAGGCATTATGAATGGCCTCATTTTGCTCTTTTTAATTTCACCTGATGCATTTCTTCTTCCAGCTGCCTTTCTAATAAAATCCCCCAATAACCCTCCTGACATTTATAAAAAAAGAAACAAATGAAATGTTCTGGCTTATTTACAATCATTCACTATGTGCTGGTCCACTGCCATTCCTTGCAGGGTTGTGTGTGAATTAAACTGTACACTACTCAAGACCAGTGTATTTAGACAACTACTCACCCTATGCTGAACTTACAACTGCAGTGTTAGAGTCTGGGTTGAAGCCACACAGAAAATTTGGCCCTTAACAGTGTTTTAGAGTGAAAGATGATGTTTACAGAGCAATGCCGAGACATTGGACTCCTTTCTATATATCCAAAACCCAGTTTTACAAACTACAGAAACTTTTATTATTTGAAATTACTCCAGCCAAGAGTTACATTATTGATGACATAACTTCAACACAGACAGTGGCTTGAACATTCCCAGCTGGAATTCCGACTCCCAACAGTCAGACATGAGGCTTATGTAAAGATGATAATCACCTCCTGACTGCTGACTTTTCCTGTCGACTTAGTAAAGTATGTTCCTGCAGGGCCTGAGTTAAAACCCATGTGAAGTTTATGGGACACTTTGTACTGATGCTTTTGAATGTTGCATCACTTTTTTTTAATCCCAGGCAATCTTAAGGTGTATTTTTAAACTAATCACCAAGAGCCTTTACCTGCAGCTACAGCTGGAGTGACAGAAGCAGCCAAATAACCACAATGACGTATTTTGTACCACTGACTACAAGTACCACTTTGGCCATAGGTCATGACTCATCGGAGTCATGTGAAACCTGCCACAGTGTGTAAAGTTTACCACAAGTAAGAGGACTTCAGGTTTTAATTCCTTTGGCTAGCATGCTGCAGCTGCTCCCACAGTGAGTTCCACAGCATCCAGTGGAACCTTGGAAATCTCAGCATCCAAGTCAGCTCTTCCAGGAATCAAATTGTTCCAGGGAGTCTAAGTATTTGACCATGAAACAAGTCCCACTCTCCACTTAACTGAGGCTAGACGCTGAGAATGTTTGTACCTTTTGACTATGTTCCACATAATAGGCCATATTAAGCAGCCAGCTTACTGCTTTGAAAAAGTTTTCTTCTGAAGTCTGCCTGTGTTCTGGGATGCTCTTTATGCAGTCCCTTTATGGCAAAGCAGTTACAGGGGGGAATACGACCCAGCAAAATACAAGTCAAATGAATTACATCCAGATTGCCTAATGCCTTTGAGAAGTCACCATGGAGGAAATCATGTACTTTAGGCTAGTGTGAGAGACTGTAAAGGAAAACACATTGCTTACATTGCTTTTATATGCTGTCTATCATACTGCATGACAATCTTTAATGTAAGAATGAATATGAAAGCTTTCCTTTAGTCACAGCAGCCTTCATTCTTCACGCCTAAATTTTAGTGACTGTCTGAAGACCTAAAGAAAATGTCTTAGCACAGCCTGCCTGTTTATGCATCATAGAATTATGTCTGGTATATATCATGGCATATCTCTTTTAGGGTGAAATTGCATATCAGTACTGGACCTCATGAAAGAATAAATAGACAAAGATTTCAAAATGTGATCCCCAAAACAAGACATGAACCTCTTAGAGTGGGTACAGAGGAGGGTAAGGAAAATAGTCAGAGGTCTGGAGTACCTCTCATATAAGGAGAGGCTGAGAGAGCTGGGATTGTTCAGTCTGGAGGAGGGAACATTCTGTGGAGACATTATTGTGACCTTTTAATACTAAAGAGAGGTTAAAAGAAAGATGAAGAGAGACTTTATATTGAGACCAGGACAAAAGGGAATGGTTTTAAATTGAAAGAGAGAAAATTTAGACTGGAGATAAGGGAGAAATTTTTTACTGTGAAGGTGATGAGGCACTGGAACGGGTTGCCTAGAGAAACTGTGAATGGCCCATTCCTGGAAGTGTTTGAGGTCAATTTGAGTGAGGGTTTGAGTGACTTGGTGTAATGGAAGAGTTCCTGCCCACCACTAGACCTTAATCTTAAAGGTCCCTTCAAACCCACACCATTCTATAAAATGTACACTGCTTAACTGAAATGGCCATGCTGCTGCTGATCAAACCATATCAGCTTACATCCTGCTATTCCGCTTATCTTTTCATGGTTTTTGTTTTATTTGAGAGTATTTGAGAAGTTTTCTATTGGATCTTGGTTGTATTGCAGTTGGTGCAATGGGGACAATGCTAAGTAAGACTGAAAAACATTATTAATATTCATTTTTAATGTCAGACAAGATTTTGAAGTAGTTACTCTTGACTCTATTTGGAAATGCAGGAGAAAATTTCTTGTCCTTAGCAGAATGTCTGCAGTCACTGGTCAGCTATGAACATTTCTGTCACACTGGATGGGATTCATCTCACCTAGTCTAGGGCCATGCTGCAATGATAAATTCATCACAGAAGCTGGTTATATAAGCTACAGCTATTCCAGTGCATAAATTGAGACAGGCACTTTTTTATTTGTCAGTATTGGGAAGCAACCCTGACTAGCTCCTGAAATACACCCAGACTTTGTTTTGGAGAGTGCTGGCTGACCCAGGTCAAAACTAAACCAGGGATCACGCTAAAAGTTTGACAGTATGGACAACTGCATGCCAGAGGATGAGCACATACACTGGCTTTAATGACTTAACTAATTTCAAAGTAACTGGAGGTATTGGAGTGAGATGGGCACTTCCAGAGTCAGATTCATTGCATCTATTGATAACTGTTTACAGCAGAAGGAATTAAGCTGTCATTGGAAGTATCTGTACTGACTGGAGTGAGGCCCTTTGGAGGTGCTTAAATGTCCAGTTTAGCATAAAAACATAAATTTTCTGCCTATTGTTTCCCATGCATTGATGGAGTATTTAGTGCCATCTGCTGAAGTTGGACAAATATAGCACATAGCAGCTCAACACCCTTCTGCAGCAGCACCTGCCAGACAAGCAACTGATCTCCAATGGTTCTAGAAGTGTATTTTGGGAAAGAGACTAGTGCTCCTCACAAAAACATCAGTTCTGGCATGAGATGAGGTCTGTGCTTAGCAGCAGCTGTAAGGTAAAGATAGGCACAACAGAGAAACAGAGAACAGTGCAAAGGGAATAATATCAACAGGAGATATAAGTTAGATTCAGACTTCAAACGTGCTATAATATATATATGTAATATGCTAGCTGAAACCAGCAGGATTGGTGTGAAGTGATGGACTGCACGACTGCATAGAAGAAGGTGCACATGCAAAGTTTTACTTTTTTAGTGTAAATGTGCTTTATTTCACTCTTGGTGAACTGCATGTGGATATCTGCACTGTATAATTTACTCATGTGTTTTGCATTCCTCAGTGATATCAAGTAAATTCTTTGGTCAACTCCTATAAACAGTGCTTGAATCATAAATGAATCAGACATCTCAGATGGCCATTAAGCTTGTGCCTGTGAAAATATGAACGTTTTATATTTGCTGGCATGTGGAAAAGGTCATTATTTATTCTTCCTAGCCAGATAGATGTATGAAATTTTACTTGCTGGAATGATTCCTTGGCATTTCCTAATATCATGGAACATGCTAAGTATTTCTTTTTTTAACAGAAGACCAAAAAGGAATATGACTGTGTTGCAAATGTTAGTTGGAAACAATTTGAAAGAGAGA
This sequence comes from Regulus satrapa, assembly GCA_013396955.1. Classification (NCBI taxonomy): domain Eukaryota; kingdom Metazoa; phylum Chordata; class Aves; order Passeriformes; family Regulidae; genus Regulus; species Regulus satrapa. The sequence goes on along the minus strand of VWZN01015153.1, from coordinate 431,382 downwards.
ACTAAATGTCCATGTTTATCCAGGAGAGGTAGATGGAAACTTGGAACCACAAAGATGTTTTCAACTGAGGAGGTCTGCATGATCCATTAAGCACTACTGCATCATTTTCTCAAAAGACTGGGGCCTCATCCTCTTCCTCTGGAAATTAATGGCAAATCTCCCATTAACTTTGATGGGAATAGAGTCAGGTCATAAGTCCAAAACTCTTCTCCTCCCCAGGTATCTAAAAAGAGCTAAATTATTAAAGAACTGCTTCTAATCCCTCTGAAACTGATTCTTATGTAAGAAAGAGGTGTAGATCTGTTTTCCATGAAACTGACTTCAGTGGATAGATCTGTTGATAAACTTATAAAAACTAAGATGTGTTTTGTCTGTGGCTATCCAGGGAATAAAGGACTCAGTGAGAACCATATATTAAATAAAATAATTTAAAATTCTGTACTTTCTGCCTGTGGATAGGTGAACATAATGACAAACAGACAGAAAAAGTCTGCAAGTCTTGATAGCTATAACATCCGCTACTAAATCCTTCCCTGATTATTATTTGGAGTGGTCTCACTGAAGCAGAAAACTTCCTATTCCAGAAGAAGGGGCTCTGTGGTCATAGATCTTAATATAGTGGCAGAATCTTGGGAATGGATTCAGATTTTAGCTGCATTGAATTACTCTCTGTAGAAGCCTTTTATTTTCCATTAAGGAAGTAGGGATCCTGGAGGGTTGGTAGTCTTAATTTAGCTCTTAAGAACTCAGAGTTCAGTAGAATATCTGTATTAGTATCACCTGAAAAATGAAAAAAAAAATTAAAAAAAAAATTGAGGAACTATATTTACTTGAGTAAATATACAATTATTCCTTCGTTCACCCCATGCACCTCATATGCTGTTTCCCAGTCTCCTGCTGCTTTTCCCTCTGTGCTTGAGACTCAGGTGGCATGAAGCAGTCCAGGCGGGAGTGTGTCAGCCTGTTTGCTGGGATATGAGTTATCCCATGCCCAGCACAGGAGGAACAGCAATGCTGTGCTGCCTCTGAGGTGTGTGCCAGCGCTTGCGGCTCTTGGGAGCAGTGCCTTGTGCAGTCCCCAGCTGACAACACCTTGTGCATCAAGTAGACTTTGGTGGAAACAGGCCATTGTGCCACACCACAGCCTGACAGGAGACAATTTATAAAATGACACAGCTAAAGAGGAAGATAAAGAAGAAAAAAAAAGGTGCTGTTTAAAATTCCATACTTTTTTTAGGCATTGAGATTGTCAGACTGGAATTTGTAGATTTTGAAGTCAGAAAGAATGTTTAGGAATGTCTCACTTGGCCTCCATAATAATAGTCTTGAAGACTGCACAGGCAATATTTAATCCACCTTGTATCTTAAAGAAGAGATTTATTCTTAATAAAATACTGAAAGTGTGGATTCTTTTGATATGACAATTCTATTCACTGAGTGTATCCCTTAAAATGTATCCTAAAATATAAAAACAAAGGTATGAGAATGTGACTCTTGATCTTGGTTTTGACTTGGCATAATTTTTCCCTTTATACTTACAAATCTGACTGTGTACTTCCTTAGAAATTTCTATGATCAAATCTTGGTAGGAATTGCAATACTCTTCTACAGACAAGCTATTAACAGCACAGGTAAATAGGAACTTTGATGTTTTCGTAATGAAGACAGTAAAATTAATTAGCCTCTTCATAAACTCAATTTTAACTTGCAAAGATTTAAGAGTATTATTAAAGTACTCATGAGAATGCTATTATAAAAGTTAAATAGTGGAAAAATATGCATTTCACTTTGCAATGGTGAGAGAATTAATTATATGTGAAAATACATTGCTCTTTGTATGTGTTTAGCCAAAGGATAACCTTAAGTGCTCCTCTGAGATACTTTTGCTATGTTCCTGTGTCTGATATACCTATTATTTTTCAACATATGATATGAACATTAAGTTATATAACTTTTACATGCTTTTACTGTATATAACCCAAGTTACATAAATTCCAGGCCTTCTGACTGTTTGCAATCTTTAAAATGTAATGAGCTGAAAGATTAGCTTTGAGCCCTGGGGCTGGATTGATGTTTTGCTTAACCATTCAGCTGAGAACAGCTTTTAGAGGGATAACTCATGCTGCATCACATCAATAATAAAACTAAAGACCTAGATCCAAGCAGCTATGAATGGGAATTAAGTCTCTCAGAATGTTATAAACTTAAATGAAACAAGTCTTAAACAGAAGGCAGCTGCAGGCACTGGATCTAAACTGTATTAAGATGACATAATATTCTTTTGGAAACAATAAGGCTTCCATTGACGTGTCCTATAAGACAATTCCTCAATGGAAACAAGTAACTAAATTAACATACTGTGATGAAATATGACTCATACTGAAATACAAGTCTCTGTGGGGTTTCCGCATCTGAGAAACAGATTCATAAGTAAGACTGTCAAACTGAATGCTCGGTTTCAGGGATATTCTCTGATTAGCTACCATTCAGAGAAATACAGAGGAAAGACTAAGATTTTCCACTGATGGCAGTGGAAGTAGGACAGGGAGAACAGGAGAAGGCTTTTATTAAACACATGTGGTTTTGTTGAAGATATCACTGTTACTGATAATGTCTGTGCAATACTTATCCAAAACTAATGATATTGGTTCTCTGTTCTTACCAACATAGACTATTAAGTCTATTTTAAACCTTTTGGTGTGATAATATAGCTGCATGCGGTGTCACTAGCATGTCACACATGGGGTGTTACTGTCATTGCTTATACTTCTCAGTTTTGCCTTTATCAAGCACTGTGCTGTACCAGTGTAGAGATACTGCTGCATGGGAAGGAAGGCCTGTCTTGAGAAAGCAGAACTTTGAGGACAGAGATCTGTTCCATGTGTTACCAGCTCTGACCGGCTGCATTCAACCAATCAAAGTCAGACTGGATGTGGTCCTAGGCACTTAATCTAGTGGATGGTGTCCCTACCCATGGCAGGGGGTCTGGAAGCAGATGAAATTTAAGGTCCCTTTTAACCCAAACCATTCTGTGATTCAGAGCATGCCTGAGAAACACAAAAATTAGAGAGAAGATGTCTTTCCTCTAGAATTCATTTGTGTGTGAGAGCACATGACAATAGAGATCAGCCAAGACAAAGACACTTCCAGGCCTGTGTTGAAAAGGAATGTTAGGTGCCTGGGAAGCTTCAGTGTTAAGGGTAGCAGGATTCACACCTTCATAGTTAAAGGAGAAAGCAAAGGGGTTTTTTGCATTTTATATTTTTTAAGGAAATCTGAAGGAAGAGACCTCATGCTGTGTTGTGCCAAACATCCATGTTTACAACTATTGCATTTAGACAGGATATGAATTCCTGACCTTTCAGGTATTTGGGGATCACAGGGGACATTTTATGGACAAAATTATGACATTCACAAGCTAAGTATATGAAACTCTTGTCTCCAAGTGCACTATCCATCATCTGTTAAAGTCAGGTTGACACTCCAAAGGACAGGCTCCTGTTGTTAGGGTGTCTCTCTGCACTTTGAGCTCCTGTCTTCAGCCCTTTTCTCCTGGATTCACACAGTTTAGCTGGTCAGTGACCTGTCTGTGACTACTTCATTTAAGTTTGTGGTGGTTTGACCCTATCTGGTTAAGAGCTACCCATAAAAACCACTCTATCACTGCCCTCCACAAGGTGACAGGGAGAGAAAATATAACAAAAATTAATGACCTGAGCTAAGGGGCCAGGAGAGATCACTCACCAAATGCCATCATGCCCACCACAGACTTAGCTTGGGGATATTAATTGACTTTATTACCAATAAAATCAGAGCAGAATAATGAGAAGTAAAATACATCTTAAAATCACCTTCCCCATACCCCTCCCTGCTTCCCAGCTCAACCTCCTCCCTGAAAGCAGCACAGGGAGATGGGAATGGAGGCTATTGTCAGTTCATCAAATGTTGCTGCTGCTCAGGGAGAAGCGTCCTTCCTCTGCTCCTCCTGCCAGGATCTTGCTATAGTGTGGATTTGCCACAGGTTCACAGCATCCACTTGCTCCAGCCTGGCTCTCTTCCATGGGCTGCAGGTGGATCTCTGCATTCCTAAGGTCCTCCAGCATGGAGGGGTGCAGCTGCTTCACCATGGTCTGCACCATAGGCTGTAGGGAATCTCTGCTCCAGCACCTGGAGCACCTCCTCCTCCTCTTTCTCTACTCACCTTGGTGTCTGCAGAGTTGTTCCTCTCACAAATTCTCACCCTGCTCTTCTCTGGCTGCAATTAAAACTGTGCAATAACATTTTACTTTCTTAAATGTGTAATCAGAGAGGCATTGCTATCATTCCTTAGCGGCTTGGCCCTGGTGAGCAGCAGATCCATCCTGGAGCTGCTTGGCATTGGCTCTGATGGACATGAAGGAAGCTTCTGGAAGCTTCTCAGAGAAGCCACCCCTGTAGCCCACCCTCTACTAAAACCTGGTCAGGCAAACCCAAAACAAGGTGCTTAATTCTTGCATGCAGAACTCAAGAGTGTCTTTGGTCAAATAAGATGCAGCATGGACTGATGAACAAGGTCACAGGGATGGCCACATCTTTGCATACTGTTGAAATTTCTACAGCTTGTGCAGGGGCTTGGCAGGGACCCTATCTGCTTCTGAATGAGCAGCATGAATGGGTCCTACCAGGATCTTGGTGCAGTCAGCTCTGCTGTAATCTGATGGCCTCATTCCCAGAATCAACTGGGATCCCAGGATCATGACTTAGAGAGGCTTGAGGGTTGCTCTGAATCCATCATCAAAAGGAAGACTAAGAAAATATGGTCACACTGCTCAGTGGGGTGAAGGGCACGGAAGGGACTATTGCAATCAAGGCTTATTGCTTTATGCCCTCAGGCCTTCCATGCTGCTGAGCACAGCAGTGCAGCGTGAGCTTGTGAAATATTGTCCACAGGTGAGGAGGGGGTGAATAGGGAGCTTGCAAACAATTCAGAAATATTCTGTCCAATGCAGCAAGAAGAAATATAGCCCGAGGAGAGCTGGCTTGATGTCATTGCCAGGTTGCTCTCTGCTACCACAGGAAGACTGATGATTAGAGGAGTCTACTCTTGACTGTCATGCCCAAGCAAGGATAACCTTGGGAAATTTAGAAATTCACATGTCAGTGACTTCACAGGTGGTACCTAACAGAGGAGGGCAGTCAATTTGCTCTAGGGTGGAGCAACTTTTAAGGATTGACATGCTCTTAACCAAGTGGCACATAAATATGTGCCACTTTAATGGGGGGAAAGCAAGAATAAGCAGCAATACAGTGCCACAGCATCCTTCAATTCTTTCTTCTGTCTGTATGTGGATGCTGTTCATAATATCTACAGAGCTTATAAATTTGGAGTCTGTCTCGTCTTTACTGTAGGACTCCTTAGATAGAAGTACTGTTTGTGGTCTGGTTTCTTAGAGCAAATGGAGCTACCAATACTAAAATATGAAAACAAACAAGATTTTCATTTTGTATTCTCAGAATACAGTGCTGTAGAGCTAAAACCTGGTTTCTGCTGGTTTTTTGCTTTTTGTTTTGTGGATTTATTTTATAGTAAAATTTCACATTACTAGAAGTAATGTGAAAACTGCAGCCCACATAAAAATCCCTTGAACAAACACCACAAGAATATTTTGAGTAGGAGAACAATGAGGTGTCAAGCACAACTGTGCTTTATCTTCAGGTTGGCAAAAAACTGAACCAAATTTACTTTCCCTCAATCCAATTACATTAAATATAAGGAAATATGTATATGCTACCTTGAATGCAGATCAGGTTTGAATGCATGTTATACATGAAGGGCAGAAAACTAGTTCTTTCTTTGCAGATCTATTGCCTTGTTATCTAGGAATAGCAGGAATTCTCTTTCTGGACTATGGAAAGTACTATAATGATTTCCTATCATTTATTAATGTAATCACATCACCTTCCACTTTAATTTACAATAGATACTATGCAGAAAACCACTGTTATGAAGAATTATGACCATATGACTAATAATATTTGTTGCTACTTATAAAATATTTCAGTATGTAGAAGAATCAGCCAAACAAAACCAAAATCCATAAAATCCTGATTTGAGACTATTTTCAAACATAAAAAGCACACTTGATTACATTAAGGGTACTGCAACTGCAACAACATTTCTTGTAATTCTTTCACAGGTTGTTCTGTCTCTAGATCTTAACATCAACAAACTTAGTGAAAATGAAATGTAGCATTTGGTATGCTGACAAAACTTTGCAGCTGTTGAAAAAACCCACAAGATCACTGTTGATCTTTGCATGTAAATGCCTGCATTCCCAGTTCCCCACAACGAAATGTGGTTGGTTACTGAATTGTCAAAGGTTTTACCCTGGAATTAAAGCTGCAACAGATAACTCTTTGTTATAAAACCAAAGTAAGCTAAATTGCATCTTTCAACTGTATTTCAACATATGGCTGTTTGCAGTAGGGTAGAAAGCAATTTAAGCTGTCAGTCCTTTTCAGCTCTAGGTCACTGGCTCAAATATGACCTAATCAGTAGAGACTGTGAATCATTTCCATCTGATGGATGTTTAGTAGCTTGTGTAAAATGCATTGGTAGACACAGTGAAGTTTATTGGGAAAAGGTGCCCACATCAAGAAATCCAATAGCACAAGTCAGCAGATCGGCTTCTACTTTTAGGAGGAAGAAAGAACTGAACAGGGCTGGAGGCAATTGAGTGTTTCTCAGATAAAAACTCATTAGATTAACACTATGTAATGTGGAAGCACAACTTCTTGAGACTGAGGGATATAGACTCATAAGATCCAATTTTTGGTATTGTTTCCATTGCTGATTTACTATACAACGAAGAAATAGAATAAGAATAATAATCAGAAGTCACTTCAGTACTATTTTCAATCTAAACCAAAATATTTGACTGATCTAGGGAACAAGTTTTTCATGACAGACAATTTGATATTCACATGTTTTTGGGCTCAGATACTGTGTAATATTTAAATTTAGAACATCTACATAATACTAATGATGGGAGATAATATAATATTGCTGTTTTGCTTGGCAAAGAAAATAACTGTATAGAGCTCTTTGCTTATGATATTACAATTTTCACATCTTGCTCACTGATAAACTTTAATTATAAATAAGATTTTCTCTGGCACACACCATTAAAATTGTGGCATTTATCACAAACTGCAGTTGAATTTAAAATGGGACTTTTATGTTTCTGGATATATTCCAGTACCCTGGTGGTATGCTGAAGACTGTTGTAGATATAGTAAGGGGATATTCACTCCTTAGGTTTGCTTTCTGAAGCTTCCTTGAGGTAAAAAATGGCTTTCTTCTGTGTTTCATGTGAAAGTACTATTTTTTGTAATGTGTCTTAGTTAGCACAGAGTAATATGTCTCATATTCCAAACTGAGTAACCCCATTGTTCCCAGAGTAATCATCACACTGAGGTATGGTCTTCATCTTTTCGTCACCACAAAAACATTGAAATAAAGACAGTTTTCAATTTCTCCTTCCAAAAGAAATTAATTTAAAAGCATTTTCCCTATAAGAGAAATGTGAATCACCAAATGCCTTGGTATCACATGGGAGATACAGTAATTGAACATTATATTCAACCAACCTCACATTTCTACAGAACATAAGCAAAATTGAATGTTGTCATCTGGATGGATAATGCATTGTCTTGGCTCACAGTTAAATATCCACACAGCCCCTTGGCCAGTCCCCCCACCCAGTGATATAGGGGGGGAAGAGGAGAGAACAAGAAGAAATGTCAAACAAATAAAGATAAATCATTTACCAATTTTAATCCTTTAGCTATTAGTACAGGTGAAAAAGATTCAGTTTGGGGAAATATTTGGTCTATTGTCAATTGATATAAATATTTGAGAATTGGTTAAGGTATTAGGAAAAACAACTGCAAGGAGAAACAAATGTTGACACACTTAGGGAAACATCCTTCTTGCTTTATGCCCAGGCTCAGCTTCACTCCTCCATTTCTAAATCCTCTCTCCTTGCTTGTTATCACCACAGTTGACACTCAGTTCTTAAATTCTAACAATGAGTGTTATGGAGGTGTTATGGTCACAATAAAGCATTTCCTCTGTGCTGTTCCTTCTTTCTCACTCTTTCCATCTGCTCTTGCACAGGTCTTCCATGAGCTACAGTCCTTTTGGGATTATGTGGAGCTCCTGTGGAGCATCTCATCCTCCTATGGCCTTGGTGTTGACTCCTCAGTTTCTTGCTCTTTTGTATTTGTTTTGTTCTCTCTCTCTCTCACTCTTGCCTGCTGCCCAGTGTTTTCTGACCTTTCAGGTACACGTTTCCACAGAGCATTGCAAGCTTTCCTGATGGTCTTGGTTTCGGGCAGCCCCAACCTCTTCCCACAGGCACCACATCTGTGGTGCATGGGTCACCTTTCATCCTGCTGCCCCCTTCCAAGCCCTGCCATGTTCATATAATTTAGCATCTTCTTTTAGTGTTGGCAGTGGCAAAATTTAGTCTTATGGCAATGTAAAAGTGGTGCATGAAGGAGAAAGATGAAAGGTTCAGGAAAAGTCAGTGGGATTTGAAGAAATATCTGGCATGTGTGATTTGGATTTTTTTTTTCTTGTTAGTCTCCTTCTATTCGCTTCAAGAAACGAAAGGTACTTTTCATGTTCGTGCCTCCACTGGTTCATTGTTTGTTGACTGGGACATTTAATTTGGAACAGGAATAGCTGAACAGTACCCTAGAGCCTTTCTTAAGCAAAACACTAGGGCACATGCTGAAGTCAAATTGTTATATTACTTTTTAAAAAACGTCTTTATTAAAAAGAGATTTCTCTGTGAGTCACCAAGCACAGTCCTTTTGGTGTCACTGAAGCTTATCTCCATTCAGCAAAACTGGGCCTGGCTCCATTCTAAACAAGTGCTTAATATTGGCTGGAGATGTGGGTCTAGTTGCTTTAGTGAAAGAGCAATGCAAAGCTTGTGTGTATATTGTGAAGCAAGAATATTTTAAGAGGTATGTCATTTGAAACTAGCCCAATATATGTCTTGTGTAATCAGTCTTCCTTCTGCAAGGTGAGCTAGGAAAATCTCTTGCATAGTGGCAGATAAGGATTAAAATACAATCAGTTCAAACCTCCAGGAAAATAAAGCTTTGAAGGATATGTGGCAGAAAATGTGAGAGTAGGAAAACCAAATGTTTATCTGCCTTGAATGCAGAATGGATGCCACAGGGAGAAAGGCTTTAGGCAATGTTATTCTGCCCTGTGGCAGTCAGTTACTATGACACACTGAAACAAACAAGAAATCTTCTGTCAAAATATTTTTCATGGCAAATTACTTTTTTTTTTTCCAGACTGAATATCTCTATAGAATAGCATTGGGTTTATTGATTAATATGTAGTAGTAACTAACAAGCTTCATTTTAGGCATGTGGTGTATTTTGGGTGCCTCACGGATCTGTGTTTGTCAAGACTTTGTGGTCACCATGATGGGTAAATGTTGCTGTGGGTCACCATGGTCTCCTCTCTCAGTCCTTTTGTACAGTACAGCATGGGAGATGAAGTCCAGCCAGGAAGCCTAATTTAGAGACAATACTAATGCAGTTGCTTCTGTGCCATTTGTGCTCAGGATGACTCCAGTTTCTATCCCAGATGAATTTTGAATTAATACTGTAATGTCACCCAGATTAAATTGATTTTAATATACAAAACTGTGTAAGGGAACAAGCACAAATACTGAAGTTAATAATCAATTTATTAGCTGGATACTTGGTATATCTTCTGTAGGGGGCAGCTAATAGTCACCTGTACAATTCCCAGTCATAGACTAGGACCAATTTAGCCAAGACCCAATTCCCAACTGGGAGTTTGGGTATGACATCTTGTTTTGGATTTTGAGGATACAGACATGGCCAAACTGTACTGTTGTTTTCTAGGTAATATAATTCACTCTAATGCCATTTTTTTTTTTTTTGGTGTGAATATAACCTTAGTCTTCCATGCCTTAGCCTTGACAATCCTACATTTCTGAAATAATCTGTCTTGACTTCTCATCTTTATGTAAAGGAGAGAAGAAGGAATGGCTGAGGAAGATTGAGAAGGATTTACTTATTTTAATAACAGCTCTGGGCCCTTGCATGTCAGCAGCATGTGCTTTTTTTGCTTGCTATCTACTTCATACCAGGATGCCTTTCAGGGATGGCACAGGAGCTCAGACAGGCTAAAAATACAGACCTGAAGGGTTTCTGGGACATAAAAATGATGATGTCTGTACTCTGAGGGTGAGCTAAAATTATTCTCTTACTACAGTTTGGTCCATAACTAAATGCTGAATAAAAGTGCCCTTGAATTATCTGTGATATTTTGAAATGGCTGCATATCAATTCAGTCTGATTGTGAGGCTGAAGAGGCAAAGCTTCAAGCTAAAATATCTCCTGAAGAACATCAAAGTTGACATACTGTCCCAGGCTGAGAAGCTTTGCCCCTGACCTCATTTAGATTCCCAACAGGTGTTGTTCAGTAGAGAGAATTCCCGGAAAGGAAGCCATTTCCTAACTGGCTTTACAAGAAGCAGCAGTCTCTCTGTTCCCTTTACTTTATCCAGGCTGTCTCCTTCATAGCAGCTGGGAGCAGACTACCTTGCTGTCTAGGTCACTTCACTTGCTTTTTGTACCTCTCTTCTCCCTACTCAGTTATTTCATCCTATAGTAGGATCAATCATGCTCCAGCCAGGCTCTTTCCTTCTTCCTCAAGCTGACATAACTAATTTCTTTATACAATGCTGAGAATACTTAATATGGGTCTTTTGTAACAGTTCTCTCCTCTAGGGTTAGCAACACTTTCCTGAGCCTGGGAAGAGAAAGTATTTTTTCTTTGTGAACAGTATTTTTTCCCATCCTTATCTCAGGTCATTTGTGATCCTAAGAGTCAACAATTTGGTTAGTCTAATACAGACGTGCTTCAATCTATGCAACTATTAAAAGTCTATCTTAGTCTAAAGGTGGAAGCATAATTTCAAAGGTGCAATGATCCTTTTCCTTGTACAGTAATAACAGTGTCGAAGCACAGTTGGCATGAAGGTTAGGGAAATCCACACATTTGGCAATGAAGGAGCTGAGCTACTTTACTTAACAGTGTTAAAAGAGGGCGCCTTCTCTGAGTAGACAGACCCTTAGATTAAATTGTATTGTGTTTAATTTCAGAATAATCATTCTGATACTTTTTTCTGAAGCTTTTATTCTGCTCTCTTTTCCCAGGATTATAGGCACCAGAAATAGTTTACAAGTTCCAAGTCAAAAAAAATCAGACCTTTTGATAGCTTTGCGCTTTACAGAAAGGAAGACAAAGAAATGAAAAAGGATCCTGGGTGAGTTCCTTAAGAAGAAGGAATGATATAAGAACGGCAGTATTTTTTTGTAAAAAGGAAAGCAAGAAGACAAAGCTATTGATCCTTATGTGACTAAAACCAGACTTCAAAATAATTTGAATTTGGGGAGCCATTAGGTGGTAAAAAACCAGAGAAGCACCTAAAATTTTATCAAAGCCATTTGTGGCAAGAATTTAGAGCTGGATTGTAAAAGGGGTGATTGTCAAATAAATGGCCAGGAATGAATAATTGAGGAAATAGAGAATAATATCTCTTTATAGTCAGTATACTGAAAGACTTCCAAACATTGCAGAGATTCTCATCTACTCCTGTTCAGTGATGAAAGCACAAGCACAGCTTTAAAAAGACTGTGTGGGATATAAACATTGCCTATTAGCATTATTTCTGAGACAATTCCTCTCTGATCCTATTCCCCTGAATATCAACTGCATGCATTAGGAAAACAACATCTGAAGAATGTGCTTTAAACTGCAGATGAACATCATTCCCCAGATCCTTCTGTGCTAGTGGACATAAATTTTGGGTCCTTGGTCTTGACTTTCTTGGAAGGCTACTGCTTTTGCATCCCTGCAGAGACACCTGCCCAATGCAAGCTCCCTAATCTGTCTCAGTCAAAATGAGGTTACCCTGACTAGGAATTTGATAATTTGTCTTATCTCAACTGCAGCAGGTGCAGTAGTTTCCCCTTCAGCAACTCTGCTGTGAGATTGGATAACCTTTGAGATAAGGGCATGATAAGCAGTTGGTGACAGGCTGAGAATGGTAACTTATTCCACCATCACAGGGCTGCTTCTGCATAATCCCCATCTGCTTATATCTCTATTTGTTTCCTACAGTTACCATTTACAGGCAGCACTTATGGTATGAGTTCTGTTCCATATTTTGGGAAAAAATATGCAAGTACATGGCAAGTATAATCCATGACAATGAATGATGGCATGAAACAGGCTGGAATCCATAAAATTAATCTCGTTAGTAATTTTTTTTTTTTAACAAAGTAGAGTTTTATTTTCCTATTACTGCCTAAATTGCATCTTCTTTAATAATTTATGGATACACTTGGTTCAGCATTAATATAATTACAGTGGATCCATTGCTGCACACATAAGGAGGTTTTCAAAGCTGTTTTAAGAAACTGAATTACTGGTTTCTTTTGTGCACTGTTCTTTTCCTCTTTGTGGCAAAGGAAAGGCTATGTCTAAAATCCTTAGGTGCCTTTGAAAATCTTTTTGGCTGAAATAGTCTAAATTTTGTTCATTTTTCTAAGCAGACCTAGGTGGTTTGTAAAGTATTTTGATGGAACTTGCATTCTTCTGTTCAAAAGCTCAAAAGAAAATACTTCTCTTGCATTTAGAATTAAAGTTGTCAGAAAACTTTCTAATGATAGCGAGAGAACTCAGAAATCTGAAATGTCAGGAAATATAGTTGAGTTAAACTTTGTGAAACAACTCAAAGCATTTCCTTATAATTTCAGTATTCATTGTACCTTTTACTTTCTTTCTGTGTTTTTAATGCCATGAACAAATTCTTAGTTATATATCACTACATTGTAAATTAGCTTTATTTCCCATTTTCTTCTGCATTTTGAATATCTGTCCTCATAGTCTGTTTATTTATGGAAACACAATTTTGGGTGAATCACACAAGCTTTAGGTGTGCATTTAAATTTGGGAATGATCCCATATGTGTTCGTATCCAAAATTAATGCATTAAAAAGAAAAAATAAATTATCTATTTAAATTAAGCTTTAGTTTGGTTTGGAGTGTTTGAATTGCCTGTGGGAGTGTAGATTTTCCAGTATTGTTCGTCAAAGTCTGTAATTCTCCACCTGTTCAACACCTTTTATTTAGCCTGAACTGTATAGTCTTCTTTGTGGAGTATACAGAGAAAAAAAAAATAAAATCACAGAGTTCTTTTGACAGAGAAATATTAAGAACATATAATAAAATTGCAGTTATTTTTAATTCCCTACATTAAAGTAATCTGTAATCTGTTTGTTTTGAGCTTGTTTATGGGAGTCTGAATAGGTAGCACAGTTTCTCCAAGAGAAACTGACATATTTTCTGGTGTATGAGGCTGAGAATTCAGAAAGTAAAACAAAGACAAAAATATCAAGGAAAATGAAAATAGCTTAGTGCTCATAGGTGCTTGGTTATGCCCTGTATGTGCTAAACATTTGGAAATATTTTTCGTAAAACCCTTCCAAGAGCCAGTCCTGCATTTTCCATAATGGCTTGAAAATTGCTCCTTTCTATTACAACACCTTTTTTTTTGAACATTTAAAAAAACAGTTACTTTTTGAACATTTAAAAAATCTTAATGCGGGACTGAAACCCCACACTATCTACATGACTGAATCCCTAGCAGTTACAGCAATTCTCTCTTTCGGTTTTGTAGGGGAGAGGAACTGCCTTGGTCTAGGGCTCTTTGTTTCTAATCAGTTTCTAAGCGCACAAAGAAAATTTATTTCCTTGTATTCAGGATGCTGTGCTACAGATGTGTACCTCTCAAATTCCTGCACTCCAGGCATGGGACACTCACACAGCTCTGGAGGGTGTCAGTGATAGCTGGAGTGCCAGTGCATGAAAGGCAGGTGGAGCAGAGGGAGGCAAGAACCCTGAGGTTGGGCTCTACAGAGTCACTCACCTTCTGGAAACCAGATAGACTTCTTAGATCTCTAGCTGAAGTACAGTTTGACACCTTTATAACAACTGCATTAACTGGCGTCCAAACTGAAGTATAGAGGCACATTGTTCCAGAGGTAGCAGATCACCAGCTACTGTCAATAGTTTAGGCTTCTGGTTTAAAGAGAGGAAAATATAAGGAAACAAAACTTAAAACTTCTGTAGATGGCACAAGTTGATAAACCAAAGCTTGGTCCTTTGTAATTTATGCAGTCTTTATGCCTTAAAGGCACTTTGCACAGATGTTTATTGTTTGGGAATAAGGGATGTTAGTAGTCAAAGATCTGTCTGCAAAGAATGTGTCTGAACCAGCCACTTGCCAAAATCCACTTTTCGGTGGTAGAGGTTGAAAGTCTGGGCAAGTATAAAACCTCTATCAATGACTGCGAATGGCATAACTAACTTTTACATTGGTTTTCCATTTCCATTCTGAATTTAAAAAAGCCCAACCAAATAATGAACAAGTTTCATAAAATACCTGTCCTCTTTATTTGCACAGGACACAAAGACAGAATAACAGTTTTCTTCTGTGCGAGATCTTGTTGCTGAATCTTGCTTTGTATTAGATATTTCCAGCCTTGGATCAAGCAGACAGATTCAGGACTATCTCTTGGGAATATTTGTCAGCCAAAGTGAGGAACTCCTTCTAGTTTTTAACATACGAAAGAAAGTCTTAAAAATGTCTGACATTGAGCAATTTTCCAACACAGGAATGATCAAAGGAGTTCAGGACTGGAGATTGGGAAATAAATGAACAAAGAGGTGCTTGCAGAGTCTTTGGGATTTCTGGTATGGATCTAGGCTCAAATTACTCATTTAGACACCCCAAAGTTAATTGTCCAAATTTGAATTAATATAAAAGTTTGCAAAAGACTAAACACCAAAGCTGGTTATATAGAAGGAGTACTACTGTTCTCTGAAAGATGACAAAAAGCACATTTGCCCCCAGGCTTCTATTATGATCTTCATTATCTGTAACTTTTGTGCAAACATCTCTGACCTTTTTATCAAATATCATGTTTCTAAGCTACCACCAAGAGAGAGAAATACATTTACCCAGGTGTTCATTTGTCTAGAGGTCCCAGACTTCAGAAAAGGAAGCTATTCATAAGCTTGTTAAATTAATCAGATCAGTAGGAAGGTGAAAAGAAAATGAGGAAATAGGAAGAAGGAACCAGAAATTCTTTTCCCACATGTCTAGTTCCTATTTGAGCCACACCAAGAAACAAAGCACTAGGAGTGGCTGGCCTTTTTCTTCTAAACAGCAGAGTTGAGTGTCCATCTAATAAGCATCAGCTTTTAAGAGTAACATGCGGGTTGTTCAACAGGGAAGAACACTGAACCTGTGTACAACCGTGCCTTGGGAGGCTGCCCAGTGCCCCATTTTGGGTCTCAAGGACAGGCATCATCTCTATAGGTATAAAAGGAAGAGGTTTTCCAGAAAAAATACCCTTGTAGAGAAAACATTTCCCTGTAAGGAAGAAATTTGTGTTACTTATAAGCATTTGAAAACCCAAATCCTTTGGTAAAATAAGAGACATATTTATGTGTACCAAAATATGCAACAAGCTCATTGGATTGCTTAATGCAAGAAGATTCACTTTATCTCTTTCAATAGCTTTTCTTCAGAAGTCATCTTTCTCAAATTTGTTTCAGATCAAAAGAACTAGTCATTCATGTACCCAGATTCAAGGATAGGGTTATTTGGCTGGCTCCTACAAAAATATCCAAATGTCTAAAATTTCATGACTCCACTGTCCCAGTGCAGTAATTCACCCCTTGGGTCATCCCACTAAAACCGAGTGAATACTTTCAAATTAAGCATGAATAAGATTCTGACCCTAAATGGCTTGCCAAGAACACAGAAGGAGTCTGTGGCACCCAGCCCAGGTTTCTCAGAGAATAACAGGCTAAACTGACTGAGCAGTGAACGTCTTGCAAGGAGACAAGCCATGGACAAAGACTGCAAGGGGTCCCACTGTTGGAGCATATCAAGCTTAAAACGTGAAAATGTTTTTATAAAAGCTGGCTGTCCCAATTAAAATAGCCCTTGGTCTGTGTTTCATGACCAGCACTTGTGCAGTTGGTAGCGTGAGCTGACACTGATTTTGGTAGCCAGGATAATACTGGGATAAGAAAGGATGATTCATGAATGGTCCCTCTATTCTGGCATGGGTGTGCATGCTTCTTTCTAACATCAGCCACAACAACTTCTCTCTACCAATAAAAGGGAATTTACATCCCCTTTCAAGAGCTCTTTCATATCCCAGAAAAGATAAATGGTAAGCAGCAAAAGTTTTTCCAGCTCAGAACATTTTCAAGGGGGAAAAAAAAAAGGTGTTGATACTCAGACTTCATCTGTTCAATGAATAAAATTGGAATTTGAGAAATGTCCCATATTTTTTATGGAGCTGATAATTGCAGTCAGTGAAAATACCTTTAATTTATCCCTTTTCTGGTGCTGTAGCTCATTCTAGGTATTAATCACAATCAAGTCAGAATGAGAAATTTCTTAGGCTCTCTGAGAGATGACAAGCAACATCAAAAGGCTCAAGGTTCTGAAGAGTACATCCTTATAGTCTCAGCTTCCCTGTGGATAGATGGTGACCTGAACTATATATTCACACAAAATGTGAAAGACTTCTGTGCTGTTCAGACTGTGAATTGGAATTTGTGAAAATGATCAGCAAAAAAGCAAAATAGAAATCTTTCAGTTCACTGCTTATAACATCCTGATGCACAATGGCAGTCCCAATAAGAACTATGTGAGAAAAAGCAATTCTGTTTTGTGAAGAAATTAGTGAGAGAAATTATTAATTTTTCTACTAAAGTAGACTTCATACAAGGGTGATCCTTCTAATAAGCTGACCCAGAGTCACCAGTCCTGGTGACTTGCGCAATAAGCTGGAGCCATAAATCCTGGAAGCCTGTGGAGGTTCAGGTGTGAGGAGCAATGATTTTGAAAGTTAGCCTCTTGTGCCCATGTTAACTGGGAACCTCTAAGCTGTAGGAGTCTATAAAATTTCCTGAAAGGCCATCTGTGCAGCTCTTGAGACCTGATGAGGTGAAATCCAGGATTCTCACAGTCTCACTTGTCTGCCAGTCCCTCAGGAGCATTGTTGAAGGAGAGGTGAGGTGGCCAGAAGCTGCATGGTTTGCAAGCCCATCTAGCAGGCTTGATCCTGAGGGAACCTTTGCTCCATGCTGTTTTGAAAGGGTCTCCACAGAACATATTTAGTAGTGTGAAAGAATATTCTTTGGTATAAAAGTATTCTGCTGGAGAATTTCTGATCAGTTCAAATGCTTTTCAGCTGATGCAATTCATAGATCTTTCATTTTTCAAGGCACTCTAAAAGTAAAAACCTTATTATAATGCTTCTGTAAATGAAGAGTAATTCCAATGAAGTCAGTAGAATTGCACTAATGGGGGCCTGTTACAGTAAGGCTCACACTCTGATTTCAAAACTGCTGCAACCCTCAGAGTAACTTTCAGTGGGACACCTGTCACTATCTAGAAGACAAACAGGGCTGGCAGGTTATGAGAGGGCCATTGAATGGCCAATCCCCACTGAAAGTTGCAGTCTGTAACATCTTTTCAGGTAATATATAGTGACATACTCATGTACTGATGAAAATCTATTGTTTAAATGAAGGAGAATATATTGCTATGAAACATTGGAAGTCTTACTTCTGACACTTTATCAAAGTTAAGTGACATCAGGAATAAGAGGAATAAAGGACATGGTGATAATAAGAAATTAAGAAATGATTTATTGCTGGAAACTGAAAATATGTTAACTAAAGTTTGTAGTAATTAGCCAAATTACTGGGTTTGATAGTAATAAATGCAAATAATTATAATTATTTATAGATGGACAGAAGTATAATCATTAAACATGCCATGGATATTGGACACTGAAGAGTAATTTAACTGGATACATCCTGCTTTATACTTGCTCTTCATTATATTTATGAGTCATTAGAACAGTGTTTAAAATTATTTATGAAAGCATTTTAGTCCTATAATTAGGATTAATATTGAAAGTCACAATAATTGCTCATGCAAAGTTAGAATGAGAGTGCTGTGCAACCATATATGCAGAGCTCAACCAAACAGCCACTTAAGCTATTGCTCTGCCAAATTAAAATGACAATTTTGGCTTTGGGCTTGACTGGTTTTTTTTTGTTATTGTTGTTTCTTTCTTTGGTCAAAGTGGAGGTGAGGATGGGCAATTTGGGGTGGAGGTTCCAAAAGTAAATCTGCTTTGGATTTTCACCTAAGACTCCTCAACAAATTGCATTTGCCTTGCCCCAAAGTAATACTTTCAGGTGGAAAATAAGGGTTTTGCCGGCTTGCAAGAAATGCTGGAGAAATCATGGAAACACTTGTAAAGCTGCTAGAACCTGCTGATGCTTTCACATGTTCCTGAATATTTAGTTCCTGGGCATTTGGGATAGAATAGATCCAGCAAGTTAGCAGGTAGCACCAAGTAATCGGTATGAAAGCAGGGCCTGAGCTGTATTTTTCTGGTAGTAGCTGTTCATTTGTTCAGTAGGAATAAAGATATTTTGAAGCAGGATGGAAGGAACTGTTCTCAAAGTATATCCAGGCTGCTGGCTGTGTAAATCACCTGAGAAGTATGCTTCCTTGTAAATTATCTGTCTGATTTTGGGTAAGAAACTGAATTCAAGTGAGTGGCATAATGATCAGGCAACAGCATCTTCTGCTTGACTATGGCATGTCCTGGCTCCGAGGAAAGACAAAAATATCTGTAACTTAATGATAAGGACACTTGTCAAGTGTGCGGATAATCTAGGAGCCTGTTCCCATACCAGGGAAAGTTTAGCAATGGTGTAACGTAAAGCAACCTCAATCGGTAATATTTGGAACATCCCCTCTTTTCTCACCCTCTGGGGAAGGAAGATGCCGGTGATTTGTGAATACAAGAGCAGGGAGAGCCACATTCCCAGCAACCTCCATCAGGCTTTGGTTATAAGGTGATGGGGACACAGACTTGAATATTGGTTGTTAAGTCACTACAATCTTGTGAGGACACTGTTTTGCAGTTACAACTGTTAATGCTTATTAAATCCAAATATAAAACAATTTTGAGTTAACCTGATCTTTACTTATGGTGAAGGCTATTTCTCAAAGATAAGTACAGTGTCCAGATGCAGCTTAAAACATTTTAGCAATTATGTGCTTATATGCATAATAATTATTAGTTTAACATCACAAAGTAAAACAGTTTCAGCAGGCAGTGTCTTCCTGATATTTAAAAACTTCCATCAATTTTTTTTACCTTTTAATTTGTATTTATTATGTGAATTGCATAATAATTTGAGCATTCCTTATTTCTTTGCACTGTCTACACTGGTTAATTTTTGTACTTAAAATCCTGCTGAAGTTAACAGCATCTTACCTGCACTTGGGTTTTTTTGAATGAACCAGAGTTTTTTTATGGACTGTATGTTTTCTATTGTGGTTTGACTGTTCTTTATGTAGTTTCTCTGTTTTTTTCCTCATGTGAAATATATTTATTTTTAAACTGAAATTTTAGCTACCACAGTGAATTTGAGTTAGAACAAGTAGATGAAGTAACATGATAAAACATTACCACAAGAGAAATAGAAACATATTTTCCCCTGTAACGGTGAATTCCTCTTTTTGTTGCACTCTTATATGTTTACATAATTTAGGCAATAAAAGCAGTGTGATAGAGATGGCTGAGTTCTCATAAAGAAAATCAGGCACAATTCTTGACTTTGATTCTTGGGCAGGTTGTTGTTGGTACCTTGCCTTGAAGAGGCCTCTCTGTGAGCATTTTTACCATTGAAACTGGTGAATATGTTAAGCAGGCTCTAATCACCAGCTTGTGCAAGCACATCTTTTTATGTAGCTATACCCTGCCACTGGCCATATCCCCTTGTGATCACTTTTGGACTTTATTTTGTAAAGCGTGGGGGTGATTTGTAATATTCTCAGTTTAAGATGGTTCAGCTGAGATGAGCCAGCTACCAGTGACATTAAATCCCTTCCTCAGGAAGCATCTAACACAAGGCTTGGTGCCTTTTTGTGAACTCATAATAGGCAGCAGCTGGCAGCCTGGATCTCAGCATCCAGATCTTGTCATGGTGTAACTACTGCTGTAAACACTACTGGTTGTGTCCATATGTGAAAGGCAGCCCACGGCAGCCTGACTCTGCTGGATCATTCTCTGGAGTATAGATGGAAAGAGCCAGTGGTATGATGTCACCACAGGTAGCCCTCATCCTCCTGAAATAGCTGTCCTTTGCCACAATTTGCTGTCCAGCTTTGCTTTGGTGGCATGTTAGACACATCTTTTGCACAGATGCATTCAATCTATTGGGGGTAACTAATAGCATTTTTCTCTTCAGTTACTCTTGGTTTGGCTTAGACTTTTTTCTTCCCCATTTCCTTTTTAACTTGGGTGTCACTCATTGAGCCTTATGCTGTTGGTGTGGTTTACATTCAGCCATTAATATTTCAAAAACTTGAATCCATTTTCACTTCCCATCCTCATTGTGGAAAGATCAACATACACCCATGGGGGATTTTCTGCTCCTCACCATGTGTATAATCTTTTTCTTTTTAGAACCACCACACAAAACAGGATGTGGAAATGGTTCTGTAAAAAGAAACCAAGTAAATAAGCAGTTCCTTCTACTCTATTGCTGTAATTATAGACTGTGCATGGAGGCTTTCCTACATTTGCAGATTATTTTTCAAGACAGATCTTCAATCACATTTTAAATTTGAAGTAGAAGTGAGTGTAAAATGTAAAGCTAGACTTCTGCCAGTCCAATCTTATTTTTCAATCAGTGTTCTTAGCAGTAATGCATCTGAAGAGCTGATATCAACCTCTGGCTTCAAAAAATTCCAAGTGAAATGCTTTGAATCAGAGTCTTTTATATATTCCACATGTTATGTTGGATATGAATACTTGGAAGTGCCATGGGCTGGAGTTTCTGAGTACATTTTATATCCACAGATAATATAAAATTCAGGGCAGTTGTATCAGCCCTATGTGCTACCCAGAGGTACATTCTATTTCCAGGAGGCCTTTCCACCAAAACATGCTAAGACATGATATAAGCTGTGTCTTAAATACTAATAAGACATCATCTAACAGTGTTGCAGACCCAGATATTTAAGGAGAGAGAATATTTATTTAAGGCTGGGCTTAAGAGCAAGGAAGAAAAAGTAGAATGTCTCAGATCAGAGGCCAGGGCATTCCAGAGAGCAGCAAAACCAATGGCAACACCTGTTGTGTGGAACCCCCTCCTGCACCGCCTTCCCCCTGGCTCTGGGATCAGAGTCTCAGGGAGATCTGTGGGCTCTAAGCTATGAAGTTCAGAGATGTAGCACAAGAAGTTGTCAATAAAATAACTGGTTTTCCATTCTGATTGCAATAACTGTCCAAAATCTTTTCCTGGCTTCCTTAGACTTATTTTTATTTGCTTAGTAGATACATCATACAGTGCTAACCCAACTAAAGTAAATATTGATTCCAATCATTGAAATATTAATCTGAGCTTCCTATGTAGACTGTTTGATTCACATATTATTCTTTATCACTATTCCAACTTAATATTGACATTACTTAGGCATATCTAAATGAGTGCCTTTGAAAATTGACATTTCATCTAATTCTCTAAGGCACCATAATTTCTTTTATTTTGCTCTGGTACCATAAGATTGAAATTGATTCTTTCTGGCATGAGATTAAAAAAAAAAAATAGCCAAACAGGATATCACATCTCATAAAGCAACTATGCATATTACACAAGGTTTCAAATGTAGAAACAGATACTTACCGCTTGTGTCTCAAAATGTAACAGAAGCATTTCAAAATAGCAGCAGCTACATGCACCCAGTTTGTGTTTCCTCAATATCATCCAGAGGCAGATTTTTACAGAACAGGCTATAGTGTTTGCAAAAAAATATGGCACTGGCTCTTGGTTAGGACACTTTACTGTAATCTACTGGAAGCCTATGTAATTGGTTCCTACTCAAAACATGAGACCTTCACACAACCTTCAGGTGCTATAGTCATAATTTTTTACATGCCCTGCTCAGTCAAGCAAAATCTAGTACAGTGCTGAAAATCACCAGATGGTGCTGTTAAAGATAGTCATGCAAGTTCTGCTCAAAGGAGTATGTAGTCAATCACATCTTGGAAGAGATACTACGCAAGGAATGGAGAGGGGTTTTAAAGAATTTTACTTCTCCATCAATTTACCTCATTCTTGATTTCTGATTTCTGTAATCTCTGTACTGAATGCATGTCAACAGCAGACATGTCCTACTTCTTCTGTGCTATAAAAATGCACTGCAGAGCACATCTGCAGGAGTATTTATAGAGTGGGAGTACTCAGTGGCCCATGCCTCTGCTGAGAAGGCCATTGAGAATGTTGGTTTGCTCGTCCCAATGCTTATGGACCAGACTAGGAAGGGAGCTGACAGTGTTTGCCTCTATCATGTGTTATCTCTAGCACTGCAAACAAAGAGGTTCAGCTCATTCCAGTAACACTGGTGTTATTTTTTTGTGTGATGTGAAATTAAGTAATTAATCTTTTTATTTAGACCACTGTACTGCCTCCAGTGGTGAAGGACACACAGGACTGGGTCATATGTAAACCATTGTCCTACAGCAGAAATTCTTCCCAGTTTGTGACTGTCTTTTGGAGCTATCCTTCCTTTAAACCACTTAAAAAAAATTGTAAAAGGGAGTTCACAGTTTATTCCTGCTGTGGAACACTTATATCAACCTCTGAACTTCCGTTTTTCTGGACTGAGAAAAATGGGTGCACTGTTTCTTCTCATAAACAAATTGTTCCCATGGTCTGTGGGAATGTTTATATCTCAGAACGCTCCACGTGCAGGTGGTGACTTGCAGGAGTAAAGTACTTCCCACTGCACTGAAACTGACCCTTCACATATTGGCCACATACATCTTCAAACTGTGAGTTTTGTGTCTTTAATTTAATAGTATTTCTCTTGGCCCAAATACTGAATCCTTTAGCATCTGAAACCAGGCTAACTCTTCCTTGGTCTGCTTCAACACTGGCAATATTAAATACTCAGAAGCTCGATTTACAAGACCTGTTTGTGTTCTGACTTGTGTTATTTTAGCAGATATGTCTTGAAGTCCTGTGGTCTTCTAGGAAAAATATTATTTACTTAATGTAGTTCTCTAATTTAATAAATTCAGAGTGATTAATAAAAGGAACAGCAAACGGAAAAATTTTCATATCTTATGAAGTAAAGTTTGGTTGCAGACTTCAATTTAGCAGTGTGTAAACTGAGGACAAACCATGTTAAGTGTCACAAAGAAACATGAGAATTCCTAATAACCTGGAAAGTTTTGATTTTCAAGTCTTTTGTCTAGCCAATACATTTACTGGAATCAGATTCCCTGTACAATTCTGACTGTTGAAGGAAAACAATTTTTAGCAGAAAACAAGCTATTAAACTTTTTTCTTTATCCTGTTCATTGTAAGAAACAGTGAACAGTCTTTATATCTTTGTTAATGCACTTTTTAAGTGTTTTGCAAATGAATGTTCACAAAGAGGGATGTGGAACACACAGAACCAAGCATAACTCTCGTATTTCCAGAAGTGAAATGTTGAAGAGATTAAACCTTGTTCAGCATGTGTGTCAGGGGAAAATGAGTCAAGTCCCAGCTCAACACACCAAAAATTCTAGATGGTCTTTCAAGATCTGGTGTTTTCACTGAAAAGAAGATTCATATTTTGCTATAAAATAGAATTTCATAGTCTGTGTCAAAGGGAAGGAAGCTGAGCACCAATTACTGGTGATGGGGAGGATATTTGATTGCATAGGCTTATTCCAGAATGCTAAAGCTGTACTTTAAGTGGACTTTATCAATAGTGGATAAAAGTAATTTGCAAAAGAAAGGTATTGTGTTTATCTTGAACATGAGCAGGCATATAAAATACTTGCTATAAATAATTAAAGAGTTATTGTGTGCAAATTGTCCCTGTAGGTAACAAATAATCAACTATCTTTGGAAAATTTACAATATTTCATTTGGATATTGAATTTTTCCACCTGGAAGAAAAAGAAATATAGATGACCATTTTCTGAATTTTTTTGTCTTCTCCAAATCAGGGTCTAAGAAGGATGGAATGAGCTGCCATTTACATTAACCTGTCTCTTTCCACTGGGTACTGAAGCAGCCAAAGAGACAGACATGATAAGTAAGTGAGACACATCCCACTCTCGATTAAGTCCTAATGTTATTCTGTTGATCATTGTGTTCATAAATCTTACATGTTTATCTGATTTGATACTTGGATTTATATATACAACTGAGGAAGTAAAATTCTGTAGTTTGAAGAACACTTAATATTGTGTGAATTATGAAGGGAAGGTAAAGAATTGTTACACATGGCCACAGATCTGGGAGGCAGCACAAGGTCTGTGTGTCCCATCTTTTTCTGCTCGAGGTATGAATATCGCAAACATACTAATACAGTTGTTTCTTTATTTTTAGCTACAGTTTCCCACTCTTGTGATCTTTTTCTTTCAAGAGCTTTGTTTGCTTAGACAAAAAACAGTACGACATTCATCTTCATTTCACAATGTGATCTTTTCCTTCTAAGAAAAACTCATTTTGTTCCAAAGCAAGTGAGACATTTTTATGGAAACCAAACTGCATTTCAGAGTCAGACCTACAGCACTAGAAAAGAGAAGTAGTATTCTGATTATTTTTTGCTTAAGTTAAACAAATAACTTATCCTAAGCAATGTACATTTTGGTGTTGAGGCTTAAAGAAGACATAGCTATTGGGGGATCAAGGGAGTTAATGGCTAGAATGGGACTTCTTCAGTCTAGGCTAGGGCAGAACAGTTTGAATCGTAAGCCTACTAGATTCTGTCTGTAATTTCATCATGACTTAAGCATTACCATATGTGCTGGAAGACAAGTGAATGACTTGAATAATGAAAGACTTTAATTAGTTTAAACCATCTTTCTAAACAGAATCAGAATCATCCACACTGGGGATAGTCCCTGGCTTGTGCTGAACCCTGACCTCAGGCTGGGTGTTCTGTGCAGCTTGGAGGAATTGCACTGGGAGGGCAGCAGGCAAAGCAGCAGCAGCACGGGTCAGGCGTGAGAGCTCAGTTCCAATCTCAACCAGACTTGATTTACTAATATTGATACAGCCAAACTCGCCAGGTCCTTCATGAGAAGTAGTTCACTTATTGAGTGATGAGGGACTATGAGTCAGTTCTCAGTTTGTGGGGCTCAGACTCAGGTGGACAAACAAGGAAGGAAAATAGAGACATTCAGAATTTGAATAGAATAGTTCACTTATAAGGGAGCTATGATGATCATCTAGTCTGATGGTCTGCTTGTAACATAGGAAGTTTTAAAATTGCCTTTCTTCATCAGATGAAAATAATCTTCCCAAAGTTTGTTTTCATACATCTCCACTTTTTTCTCAAGATGTGAAGAACACATCACCTGGGGACTGTTGCCTGGTTTGCTGGGTTGATTGCGGGCTTTGCAGTAGAGTTTCTTTGAGATCTCTAAAGAGAGATCAATCTGCCTGATTTTTGCCATTTTCTGTGCCAGAAACAGTATGGGTAAAACTAGCTGCATTCAAGCCTGTATTGAATTACTACTAGACATTTTCATTAGAAAACAGAACTGTAAGATATCTAACATCAAGTATCACTTGAGGGCTGGATAGTGCTGATATTAAAGGAAACAGTGGTATTGGAAGGCAGGAGATGATTCATTATAATCTGCTTAAAATAATAGTGATATAATTTTATAACATTTGTGGGGACTCAATACACAGGATACTGTGAGAATTGGGCTCCTGGAGCTGTGCAGAGCAAAGAGACAATATATAATTCCTGGATGCTGACAGAGATATTTGATCTGGCTTCCTAACATTCAAAAACTTAAGGAGGTTTTTCAGAGATAAGACTTACAGCTAAAGATGTCCTGGAGCAAAAATAAGGATGCAATGGTGAATTAGCCACCACATTGACCATTACTAAAATCACTGCCACACAGTTAACAAACTGGAGGGCAAATTCACATTTACACCAGAAGACTTGGAACAGCTCTGACAACATAGTGTCAAGCTCATTTTGAGGAGGTCACTGTAATCAGTTCCAGAAACCTGATGGTGGATGTCAATTCTTTGCTTACAAACTCACAAAAAAATAGCAATGTGAATGGATCTTTTCATCAAGACCCCAAACTGCAGTTCCAGGTTACGTAGCAGATCTGTTACAGCCTCTGCAAACTGGAGGTAAGATATAAGATGCAGAGCAATGTCTATTGTTGTTCTTGCACTTCTTTTATAACCTGGTGAGGGAAGGTGCCTCCCATGGGGCTGTATGAACATGTAATAAAAAATGTTCAACAGAAAGTACGAGTTTGTTCATGTGTAATAACAGAGGGTGAGCCATGACATTGTATAGGTGCTCTGCTGTGTCCATGCTTTCTACAGACACTAAACACACATTTTGAAATGTGCATCTAGTCAGCTGAGTGCTCTTGATCTGCACACAGAAAATATCTAGGCCATGATTTTTTTTTTGTTTGTTTGTTTTTTTTAAATTTAAATATTTCCACATGGGTGTAATTTTTGAAGACACAGTGGATTCATACATACAAAGTCAGGCATGGGCATGAACTATGAGTTTTCTTGAAACTATTGATATAGGTTTTTTTATCTTTTCTGTATCAACCATGCTATTTAAATAATTGCCTTATGGTGGTAGGTACTTTATATTTATATGCATGAATATATATGAACCTATACCAAGGAGAAGTATGCTCACTCTCAGCTAAGTTCTTTGGACAAGACCAGAGTGCATATTAAACAAAGTAAGATGCCATCCCAAGCTCATCACTCCTGAGAGTGAAGTACTCAGTGTTACAGCTACAGAGAAGGACCTCTAGTACTATGTGCTGCATAACATAACATAAAAAGTGGGTGTTGTCTCAAAAAAAAAAAAAAAAGGGAGCATCTCTGACAGTTTCTTCTCAATCTTGCCATATGTAAATAAATTGTATCTTTGATACAAAGACTGATCATTGACTGATATATAGTGAGGGAAGAGAGTGCCAATCTTGTGTGAGTGTGAGAGTATGCAGTGATCCAATTTTATTTTTGTGTAACAGAGAGCTCAGCCCTAACTAGGTCAAGTACAGTCATCCCTGCATATTGGTTTACAATCTTGGTTTAAAGGGACGGCATCCTATGACATTCAGAAGGATTATTTGAAGGGTAAAATCTAAAGGTACATTAAATCAATAATAAATCACTGGAAGAGATTTGAAGTTCAGAGCCCTCAAAACAAAATAAAATGAAAAATAAAAAGTAAAAAAGTCCAGAAGGATGTAAACAAGGATAACTAAATGAAGATAGATTGCTTCCACATTTTTTTTTCCTATCTGTGAACTATTTTTGACCTGGAGGATATTGTAACCTAAAACTAAAGTCTCCTTTAGGCAATGATTTACACCTTGCATACAGATAACTTGCTTACAGTTTACTGTGTTGACACACAATATGTTCTGTCCTTATCCCTGGCATGAGATGATTTGCTGAAATGCGACATGCAGGCTCTGAAAGTTAGCTGGAAGCTATGATTCCCATCAAGCAGATAAATTATAGGAGGAAACCAGATGGAAGTTCTGCAGGTTAACCACAGGCATAACTGAACTAAAACTCTCAGCAGCAGTGATGGTCCATTTTGATTCTGCACTTTTTAGAACAGGCATGACAAGAGCAGGAGTGATGCTTGTGCTTTTTTGTCACTGCCCTTTAATATCATGTCCACAGGGATTTAGTTAGGGCACTAACTATGGTCAGTCATTTTTTCAGTGTTGTGACACAGCTGAGAACACTGCCCAAAGGATCTCAGTATCTGAGAATACATTAGTGCAGTTCTTCGGTGCAGGTGGGAGAACTGAGAGCCCTATGTTGGAGACTTTCGAGACCAAGTAAGTTTTGCTTCCTATAGCAGAATGAACTTCAGCTCTCTGAGCTTTCATGTTCAAGCATTTAATGGATTGAATGGATGTGGATTGTAGTTTATTACCCTTGAGTATTACTAGAAAAACTGCACATGATTTCAAGATTTCCTCATATTGCTGTACAGTTGCATTGACCAGGAGCCTCAGTACTGTAATGCCAGAGATCTAAGTTTAAAATTAAAATATGGTTGATACTGCACTGTATCCCCATTCATCTGTTTAGCCCAGAAATAAGTTTTGCACCTTTAAAACTGGATCTGAAAGCAAAGGGGGGAGAAGAAAAAGTGCTGGAATGTCTGAGGTGGTTGTTTTCAAAACAAAGAAAAGAGAGTTCAGCTTTCCCTCATACAAGCCTGTGTTGTCTGCAGTGTGGACAGCGGCCGAGAGTTCTCCCTTGCTTTCTGTTAGTTTTTGGCTAGCTGAGGCAGAGAAGTTCTCCGGACTGTGTTTTTGGTTTTTTCCCTGGAACTGTTCAAACCTGCTGTGGGCTGAAATCCCAGAGGAGCACTGGGAGCTCACACACCTGTGGCCCAGCGGGGCCTGGCCTGGGCCAAGGCCATTTCCAGCATTAGAGGGACTGATAAAGACTGAGAGAGCCAAGCTGCAGCCCACAGAGGGGACTCTCTGGATTGGTCATCTCTTGGAATGGCCAGAGGTTTTGTTCTTTTAGTATTGTTTGTGCCAGGAATTGCTTCACCTGTTAAATAAAGTTTTTTCCACTTCTCTCTGAGGAGGTCTTGTTCCTGAGCCAGCTGGGGGAGGGGACTACTCGGGTCTGCTTTCTAGAGAGATCCCGTTCAGAGGTTCTCTCCCAGATTTGCCCTAAATCAGGACAAATAGAAAAAAAATATTCTGACTGAAGTGGTAAACATTGAGATATAAGGATGGAATGTGACCAGTTCTGTAAATGTAAGTAGGACTATAACAGATTGAAGACACAGAAGAGTAAGGACCTGTTCTGTAAGCACATAGTCAAAGACAGTGTTAACAACTGCTGGCTCCAAAGGAATATGTAAGAAAACCCTGTGGAATCCTGTCTAGTGCTGTAAATTTGATGCTGATGGATATCCAGAGCAGAGCACACAGTCACAACAGGCCCCTGCAATATATCTGAAAAGAGTTCATGTCTACCTCGAAACAGGACATGCTCATTCTTTTATCAACTACTTGTATAACTCCTTTCCCTCAGATATAGCCTTTATCTTCAAAATGTATGAAAGGAAAATGAGAAGTTGGCCCTAAAATGGTGATATCATTATGATAAATTAGGGCAGACTCCACAATGCCATTTAGATGAGCTTTCCTAGACATGGATACTTGGCTGAATCATTACAGTCACATAATCTACATTTTGGACACTTAGATGTCTGCATTTGGGCTACTTAGAGAGTTTCTTAAGGTTTTTTTTGTTGTTGTTGCTGTTGTTGTTTTTGGGTGGTTCTTTTTTGGTTTTGGGTTTGGTTTTTTTTTCTGATTCTTGTTGTTTACAAAGGTACTAAGCACTACCCGTAAAATTTTATATTAAAGAGATTATCAGCAGTCATGGTTTTATGGTGACTCTGATATAATTTCCAGATGCCTGAATTGCCATTGATCAGCGAGGCTGCTCCTTTCCAAACAATAGTAAATGGTGGAAGTAAGACTGGAAGCTCTTCTGAAAACTACAGAGCTCCTCCTGAGCTCGCTCCAATTTTAACGTATTACTTCTGTAGACAACCAGCTCTATATTTTCAGTTTCTTAGATGAGTTCCCTCTGTAATATTTCATTTGCAATATGCTTCCTTAAGAGGCTGCCAGCCCTAAAAGAAAACAACTTACTTTTTTTTTTTTACTTTGCTGATAGAATTTGATGCTTTCTCTAGGAAGAAGAGAATATTAGCTATCAGAAAATATTGAATTTCTTACAGATTTTTGTTGCTGTTCTGCAGTAAAAACATGATTTAATTGATTACTTTATGATGTTCCAGTGTGTTTCAATTTAGTTTAACTGTCACAAAAGATGGAGTAACAATGAGATTTGCAGTCAAGGGCTTCTGAGCAGTCTCTTTATCAGCTGTGTTCTCTTGCATAAAATCATCTTTGTAGATTTTAAAACAGTGGTCTCATCTTGAAGGGCTTGGTAAAGCAATATTCTGAATATCCTATGCAAACCATTTAGGTATCTCGCTTACTGCATGTGATGGGTCCTGCTGGTTTAAACTACTCCACTGTCTCCAGCCCCTGAAGACTTCAGCCCCAAATACCTTGATTCTAGGAGATGGTATAGATGCTGTGGTCATGATGGAAAGGCTGGG
The DNA here is from genome assembly GCA_013396955.1 of Regulus satrapa. Lineage (NCBI taxonomy): Eukaryota > Metazoa > Chordata > Aves > Passeriformes > Regulidae > Regulus > Regulus satrapa. The sequence goes on along the minus strand of VWZN01015153.1, from coordinate 400,963 downwards.
TTTTACATAACAAAAGTTGCATAAAGCACAGATGTCTTTAAGTCATAGACTTCCACAAATGTGTCTGCTGAAACCTTTCTGAATAGCTCCACCAGCAACCAAAATATTTCAATCAAGACATATTGCTAATTGAAATAATTTTTTTTTCATTTGAGAATGTTGTTCAATTGTTTGTTTTTATTAATAGAAAAAATTAAAAATTATAATAAATCCTTACATTCTTAAATAACTTTTCCTAATAATTTTGGTTTTTGGAATGAGAAAAATAATTCTCTTCCAGGAAAGAGGGGAGAAAAAAAGATTAAAGGTCAATATAATAATTTTCAAATCAAAGTCCAAACTACTCTGAACAGTCGCAGTCCTGGGTTTTGTAGAGAAAGGGGTCTCCATATTCTTATATGTCTTCTTTGCTTTCTGCAGCTGCAAGGCCAGGTGAATTTTGATCATGTGGAACCTTAGAGCTGAAGTGTCCAAGGGCTGGAGGCAGTGCCCAAGCATGGGGTTTGAAGCAGTCTCCTCAAATTCTGCAAGATGCAGAAGTAAAACTGGTGTGAGAGATGACTTACGCACCCTTCTTCAATCCATCACTTACTAATGGTCAGAAAATATGTTTTGAATGGAAAATTTCATCCAGGTCCTATATTATGCTTACCCCATTTCACAGTATTCTCACAGCATTCACTGCAAGAGTATAACAAAGAAACAGCATTTGAATCAGGATGTAATTTTGTTTGGAACAGACTTATGGCTGTCTAATATCCATTCTTATAATGTCAAACCTACCCTTCTACCTATGTCTGAGGTGACTGCACAATGGCATTGCAAAATTGGTTACAGAAACAAAGGGAATACACAACCTCAGAAGATAAGGGCTCTCACAGCATGACAATCTTTATGATTTTAGTAAATTTCTCAATGTAGAAGTGAAAGATAGTCATCATTCAAATACCGAAAGAGAACCTGACAGAAATATAACTGCCCTGACCACAAAGCAGTTGCTTTGTTGCAGTTGTTTTAATAATTACAACACCAGTGAAGCCCATCAAGAGGTTGACAAGCTTTTTAGGAGATACACTTCAAATGGATTAAGAGAAGAAAGTGAATGCTTCCAGCACATTTAACTTAAACCAAAATCCAGGAGAAAACCACTCCAAAATAATGGAATTGGTTTTTCTTGGTGGCAGACTATTCTGCAGCTCAGAAATGGTATGTGCTTTTACCAAACTGCTGTGCCCTAGAGGTACTGTACTGGATAATGAAACTATGCAATGATCTATATATATATATATATATAAAAGGTGTTTCAGGGCCTGAATTTGCTGACCTGAAAGAAAAGAGAAAAAACAATTTGCTTTCCATCCCAGCAGACTGGAACCTTTTACTATTTTTAAAGCATTCTATTAAACATTTTGTAAATATACATTGATAAATTAAAGTAGAGGTAGAGCCTGGCTCACATGTTGAACAGTGTAGTCTTCAGTATCTATCATCTATCTATCTATCTATCTATCTATCTATCTATCTATCTATCTATCTATCTATCTATCATCTATCTATCTATCTATCTATCTATCTATCTATCTATCTATCTATCTATCTATCTTTTCTAGACAAAATCTGCCTGGAGAAGGATTGTCACTCTTCCAAAAAGTCCAAGCCCAAAGTGATGGTAAGGATTTCTGACAGTGCAAGCTCAAACTAATATTTTCAGAAAAAAACCCCAGATCTTTATTTGCACTGCTGGTTTATTTGTACTTTGCCCAGAATTTAGTAATACCACACAAAAGTTGAAGGTTAGAAGTTATTTAGGTGTTTGAACCAGAATATCTAATAAAACATTTATTTATTCATTTTATTATTTATCATCAATTTTTTGCAAAATTATGCTATGACAGATTTTTTACAGGAACCCCTTTGTGTAGCAGTTCTAATGCATTAAACATTCAACACAAATTCCTATAAAACTCTTGCATGAGCAGTAATTCTTGCTATAATCTTCCATCTTCTTTCAAGTGGGAACCTAATCTAAGGAAATTTTTGGCGACTTTGCTATCTTCTCATACCCAGTTCTGCCAGCTGCCTTCATCTGTGCATGAGACTTGCTCAATTTCTTCACTCTTATTATCAGTGAGTTTCATGTGTCTTCATTTGAGGCATTACAGAGAAAATTTTCTTGGTCCCACATGCCATGTAATACCTGTTTTGATTTGTGGCATCTGAGCAGCAAGGGGGGAGCCATGCACACTGCTTGGAATAACAGCTCAGCACATCACTGGTGAAATGCATGATGCCAGCTGGGAATTGCTTTTGTGGCATCTTCCTGGACCCTTGTCCCTGAGTCCCAGAGTTCATCCTTCCATCAAAGACCCTGCATGGCAATCTTTCAGGTGTCAGGGGTGGGGGTCCAAAGAAGGTCTGTGATAATCCTCTCTTGACATCATCCTCTCCCTTTGATGGATAGATGACACTAGGGCTGTGTATAGAAGTGGCTGGGTTTGAGGAGCAAGGTGAACATATAACATTTGTAAAAGTTTCCTAAAGGATTTAGACCTGGGTAGACATCAGTCTATTTTATTCAGCCACTGCACAATCCAATATGAAGACACTTTCTGTGTGGAAGAGTTAGAAAATAAAAAAACATGAAGCTATGAAGCAACACTGAAAGCTGAATCAAAACTCTGAAGACCAGTTTGTGCTATTAGTAATTTCACAATGAGCTGTCAGTTTCTCACTTTGATGAGAACACAGTTACCTGGACTTAAAAAAAAAAAAATAAAAATCTTTATTCAGTGACTCAAACACTGTTTTCTCCTATTTCTGGCCACCAGCTATGGGGGTTAGACCATACAGCTCATGAACAACTCTGAATAGAAATGGCAGTGAGCCAATAAACAACTGTAAATCTAGGAACAGCACACACAAGCTGTTGGTGTTTTTCCTCATTTAGTTTATATGCTGCCAGATGAATTTTATTTTACCTAATTTTTTAAAATATCAAATCACTTTAATGACGTATACAGATGAATGTGTGTGTGTACATCTGAACATGGCCACACCTACAGGCATAAATTTATATAGAATCCCTTTTGACTGAAAATCACATTAACGTTTCAGAGTTTGTGACCTGCTTTTTAAAATTTGTGACTGGACAGTCTCCTATGCAATGCTTTGGCAAAAGATTGAAGTGAAAATCTGAAGATTGAGCAAAGTATTGCCCATCTGAAATTAATAAGGTGTCAACATGTTGTGAGTTTGGAATAACATATCTTAATGTAGTGCATGGAATATAATATCAGATGATATGACTCCATACTTCTTCATCTTTTTCTTATCTCTGTAGCCTCACAAATAAGTTTCATTCTGATTTCATGGAAAATGTCTAAGAGAAACCTCTTGTGTCCTTTAAAAAAGTCTAACAATTTTAATAATGCAGACTGTCAGGAACATGGGTAGAGCAAAGACAATTAATAACTTTTTATGAAAGGTAATCCACTCTCCAGGCTGTTTCAAGACTACCAAAATGACTGCTAGTGCCATCTATAGTGCTCAAGGATACAAGTGATGGTACAATTCCTCACACGTCTCAATATTATTTGAGATTTTGGCTGAAGAATGTGTATGCTAATGTTGACCACAAACCTGAGCTCACTGTGGTTTGTGCTTGCCTAAACTCTATTTCTGCTCTGAGGCATCCTGTGCTATTCTTGCAAGTTACTGCTGCAGATTCTTGCTTGCTGTAATGTTCTGGCTAATTGTGTACCACACTGCTTTTCTTAAAAATTACCTGTTTTAAGTGGCACCTTCTTATTCAAACTCCTAAACTTTGCACAACTAAGCACTGCAGATTGCTGAATGAGTGAAGGGTTGCAGATTTGCCTATCTCTGTGAGATAATGAAACCTCAAAATAGAGCTTGTAAAATAACAGCTCCCTAGCTGTTTATGAGATGCATAAATTACCACTCATGGTTCATTTCTGCAGATTAGTAGATTCCGCGCCTTTATTAATTTCAGTTTCTGCTAGGAGGTCTATAAGGATTCAGTGGTTTGAAGTACAAGAAATATATTTACTGCATCACTAATTTGAAGGTTCTGTTTTCAAACCCTCCTTACAGTGCAAAGACCAAATTTTGAGGAAGCCCTGCAACTGCTGAAACAGAAGCAGTGAGACCCTGACTTTCAGTATTCCTATGTGTGAAGAACCATATCTGTACAACCCTACAGGCAGATTCTGGTGCCAGTTGTTAATCTTCTTACTGAGTAAGCACTATGAATAGGTCATCCAGGTAGGAAATCAGCTAAGACTCTGGATTTTCTAGAGCAAGGTTATGCCATGTGTCTGCTGAAGTTACTCTCTCTGGAAGTACCAAAACAAGCAGGGAGGAACAGCTAAGAATAGACATGAATGACTCTTAAATTATTTTAGTTACAAGAAAGTGAGATGTGCTCTTTTTAGGAGCCCATCTTCTTTCCAGTATGAATGTCTGTATAAGAATTAGATATCTAAGACAGTTCTAACATCCTGCTAGCTCCTTTTTTTTTTTTTTTTTTTTTTCCAAAAGAGGTTCGCAATCTC
>VWZN01015153.1:377213-390601 GCA_013396955.1 Regulus satrapa | reverse complement strand
TTTTAGCTCATAAGAATTTTTCAGAATCACCAGTTTGTGAAGGTGTAGATCTAAGAGGTCAGTTATCTGCAGCACATTGCATTACAGAACTCCAGGGACTATTATCTTGAAAGGTTAAACTGCAGCCAGATGTCATCTGCATGTCCCATCACACCAGATATACAGCTGCCACTACAGGGATATCAACTGGAACATGCAATGGACTCATCTCTGTCTGGATGGCTGTATTTCTGCCATCTGGTCTAGTCGAAGGTGTCTCTGCCCAAGGAAGAAGGGTTGGAACTAGATGATTTTAAGGTCCCATCCAACCCTAACCATTCCCTGGTTCTATTTAATTTCTCTAAGAACCACAGCAAGAAGTGGTTGGAGACGAGAGAGGAGAAAGTTGACACCTTACCCATGGACTGGTCGTAGTTTAGATGTAAACTTTGCAAGGTAATAGAAGGAATATATAAATTAAGAAATATATATATGAAATATATGAATATATGAAATAGTTGCATGAAGGACGTAAGTGACTTGTCTGAAGGTAGGTAGGATATTAAGAGAGCTGTGAATCCCGAACCCAAGACCCAAACCTGTGTTTTATCTCATGAGCCATGTGGAATTGCTGGACTTACATGCCTGTGCACAGTAAAACAAGTCTTAATTCTACAAGGGTGTATGGCCAAAGGATGAATGCTAGATGATTCACAGGTAAAAAATCTTTTCTGTCAAACTCAAAAGCAGTTTGACCAACATTTTCCAGGGTTATTTTTGTAGCACTGCCTGGATTTGCTACCACCAAAAGGGTCAGAGTAGATGATGGTAGAAGAAAAAAAAAATAAAAAAAAAAAGGAAATTTTAAAATTTTATATAGAAAATGTAGAGTAATAGTTAAACCTTTCATTCTGCCTGCGGGGTACAGATCCTCAAATCCAGCTCAGTCCAAAGGACACGAAAAATTTGATTCCATTGAATGGGGAATGGACAACAGGAAGAAGTTCCTTTCTATTTTGTATAATGAGAAGTGAGATCAGACCCAAGAACATACATTTTGAACAATTTTGCTGTAGTAACATTTTAACACTCTGGTCACACACAAGAAAAAGAATAGTTTGATACATTATAAATTTGTTTGACAGTCAGACATTCTATTACATTTTATATAACCATATTGCATGTATTGGTAACATTCTAAGAGAGCAAGGCATCTATTATCACATAAAAAGCACCAAAGCAAGAGAATTAAAAATGTCATAGCAATTATTAATAGCAGTATTAATAGCCAGGTCCTCATCACAACACATTATAGCATTTCCTTTGGAGACATTACAATGTATCATGGGGAATAGACAAGATGACCTAATAGATCTCTTCTATCTTTTCTCTCACATAATCATGCCAATCAGCACTATAGAGTCAAAGTAATTTATACCTCCTGTTGCTTCCAGACTGCATTATTGTAACCCAATTCTGCTACACAGATCTAAAAACTGCAACTGCAACATCTCAGGGTTTGTTTCGTCTGGATGCACTTTCTGCAGAGTTGTAATAAAAGTGGGGACCTGTTTTATCAAATATTAATGACAGAAATTGTTGAAATAACCTTGCCTTAAAGTTTCAGGCAGCATAAACTTATCTTCAGTGGACTTTAAAAATCTCTTTATTATGTGTGAGACAGAAGATCCCAGGGTGTGGATACTTCTCATGTGCTGTTATTTAGATTTCTTAGGTTTGTCAACTTTCCTGGGTGGAAAATATGAATTCAAACACACATTAAAAAACCCATCAGTCAACATTTAATCTTAACAGTCATAATTTGGAAATGCAGCTATTGTATTTTTTTTCTCTCCATATATGGTGATTCTGGTGTATAATTTGGTTATTGTAAGTGTCACTATTGTTTAACTATTTTCTATCAATCATATTTTTTTTGTTGGTTTACAATTAGAGTATGTGAAAAAAAACCCAACCATAAAGCTCTTTACTTATTCCATTGCAATTAATTTGAAAGGATTTTTTATCAGTATCTATTTTAGTTTATTCCTGCAGTCTTTCCAAAGTTTTTTTTTTTAAAACAAACAGCATGTTTTCTTAGTTAGAAAAAGGAGGAAATCTATTTTTGAAATAAACAGGGTTTTTCTTCTACAAAAATGAATAATTTCAGGCATGAATGAGTCCTGAAAAGAATTTCCTGTCAGAATTAAATGATGAATAGATCTAAACAATGTGTTGCATCATGGTAAACTTTTTCTAGGACTTCACAATCACCTTGCCATTTTCTGTATTTTCACATTTTCAGCACAAGGAGAATTGAAGAGTTTTATTTTTTAGGGCCACACTAAAATAATTTTAATGTTTTGTTCTGTTTGCACACAGCCTTACATATGACAATCCACCAAGAAACACTACAAAATACAAGTGGCTATTATGACAATGACTTTCTTAGCCTGTGTTGGGGACTGGGACCTCACTAATTGAAAGTTTGGAAATCCTTCTCAGACCAAACCTTAGAGCAAGGTCACTATGTCCCTTCTGAAATACTTATTCCTGATGTAATAGAACTAGAGAAGCAAAGGATAATGCTGGAGGACAACCAAACGTAGGAGTATAAGGCAGGAATTCAAAGATTTCTGACTGTCACAGCAAAGATAAGAGTTTCATTACAAATAGCTGCGTTACAGCCAGACCCTAAGCTCTAGTGTTGAAAATGAAGTTCCCTGAAAAATACATCTAAGTAAAAAGAGGGGTTGCAGCTGCTCATATTCCAGCAAGTGCCCGCTCAGAGATGAGTAAATTCATTCAGCACCACAAAGGCTTGTCCATGCCTAAACTTAAATATGTAATAATGTGTATGGAAAAGTTCCAGTTTAAGGAACTAAGCACCAAAATTCTGCTTTTGCTCTGCTGCAGTTCAGCAGGCACTCAGAAGGATATCTAAACCCTTGGTCCTGGGATTCTCTCCTGCACCCAGAAATGCTCTGAGCAGACACAGGGCAGTGATGAGAACTGTGCAAAAAGCAGAGCGAGTGCCTGGCAGTGGTCACTGGAAGAAGTGAGAGATGAGGTATTTGAGTCTTGAGGATTTCTTCTGTTGGGAGTGATTGAAATGTAAATCTGCTTCCCTCCTTAATCCAGTGATCCCATACCTAGTTTGATGAGTCAGAGCTTGGTCACATTTGCAGTGATTATGGGGCAACAGGTAGCAAAGGGAGACAGTGCAGAGAGCACACAATTATAGCACATTTCTGACAGCAGAGAGAACTGAATGCTTGTCCCTTTTTCCTGGACTACTAGTATTGTTTGCACTCATGATAAATAAATTTCAGATAGGAGGAATAGAAAAAACCCAGACAAACCACCAGTTTGTAATCTCACTTTGACAATGCTATAACTCAAGAGCTGTGCCTAGCATCTTGCAGCACCCAGGACATTTCTGTGGCACCCTGTACGTAAAGTTCATACCCATGGTATTTACCTTATGCAGTGGTGTGACTGTGTCTAAAATGCCTAAAGGAATTAGTCTGTGGTCTGAACTCAGGTTTAGTCTCTGTGTAAAGCAAAGCCATAGCATGCCTGGGGATAGCCTAACAGCTGAGAATTGCAGGTGACAGAATTACAGCATGCAGAGTACTCCTTTCTACTGTTTAACTTCTTTGCATGCATGTAGTCAGGAATTAAGCTTTGCTAGTTGCAAGAACATATGCTTCACCCAGGGGTGAATCAAAAGCCAAGGGCAAAGTAGTGAGTGAATATACAAAGAACAGTATGAATAAAATAGTTTAAGTGCTCAACTTTATAAAAAAGGGAAAGTTTATACCCTGAAGACCAGTGTGTCTCTGTTTCTAACAGACAAGATATTAAATGTCTTCAGGTTTTTTTTTTCAGAAAACCAAAACAAAACAGTCAAAACCATGAGATTTTCAGAGGGATTCTTGGTACTTCACTTTCTTTTATTTAAGAGTTGAGAAAGATGTCCTAAACCATAATTTTGATGTTTAGATCTAAATACTTTTACAAATCCAATCTCTTGGCACTTCCAAATGTTTTTATTATTACATATTAACACTCAAATCTACAGACAAATTTTACAATTAGATTTTAGTTGACATAATTTTTTCATCAAGAAATCAAACCTGAAAATGTGATGAGTATTCAAGTGAAACCTTGGGTTTGTTTAATGTCATGGACTCTTTGTTGAAAATATTGGTCATCTTGCAATAGTACCACATTTTTCTTTAGATCTTTGTCTTCTGTATATTTCTGTTTGACATTCTGTATGGTGTCTATTTGCTTGTATCTTTGGGAAAACAAAAAGTTTAATCTTCTCTGTACAAAATTTATTATACTAATATTTGGATAATTGTAATATTTGAATATACTTAAAGCTGTATTCTATTTCTGTACAGAAAATTAATTTTTAAACTTGTCATATACTGAGTTTAAAATTTTAAAGTCAAGTTTCTGTACTGCTTTGTTGCTTTCAGGCAATTCTTCACTTGCCAGCTTTGGTATCAGGCATAGAACGTTGTATTGAGTCACTGCTCATTTGAGTGTTAAAATTCAATTTACAGTAACACAGATGTTCTGAGATCCTTTGAATTTAATGAGGATGACTCACACAGATGAGTAAAGAGGATGGACTTTGAGTCCTCTAATGCTTTCTGAGATCAATGCATTCCAGATGAAAATCATTCAGCTAGATCCATGCTGTAGTATTGAACTGCCCAGTATCTTTGTCCTTTGCTGCTTAAAATAGTTGTGTTTGGGAATGAACTCATTCTAGTGGCCATTACCTGACTTGCAATGATGACATGATATTTCCTGCCTTATTTTTACATTCCATTACTAATGGCTTTTATCAGTCCTTGAAAAGCTTTGTTTTATGAAGTTATTCTTTATATAGAGAGAGCAGTGTGTTATGCCTGTAATGTTACTTTGTTAGTAAAGTCAGAATATTTTCAAATAAGTTTATTATTTAGAAAAGAAAAAAAAAAGTAGCTTTATGTGAGTGCTATTTTTGCATATGAATTTGAAACACTGTAAAATATTAGGGAAAACATATACTTTACATTTACACCAATGGTCTAGTCTGACATGGGTCTGTGAGTATTTGTGAAATATCACCAGACAATGAGGAATGCTGCTACTGAATATGAGTATGAATATAAAGGAAGGAGTTGAGAAATTCTATGGTAATGATTTACATGAACAGAGATTAAAAATACTGTAATTATTTGAAAAGCAGAACCATAAACAAAGGAAAACTAAAGTATATCACATTTAATGAAATGATAAATCTTAAAAGAATTTAGATCGAGACTTTCTGTCTCCCCATCAAATTATGAAGAGACAAAACATGGATTTAGTGAAAAGTGAAGGGAAATTAGTTTTAGAAAGGATGTAATTAGGTGCTCCTTAGAACTCATTGTCTCAGGATGTTTTTAAGATCAAGAATTTTACAAGCAGGAGAGAGCACCAAGTATCACAAGAATTTTAGAGCTATGAAAATTAGTACTACAAAGTTTTGGAAAATAAGTGTATACTTCAGGGTTTAATCTGAATTTTAACTATCACAAAGAAGAGGAGTGCATGGATTAGTGTATACTTTAATTACCCCATGTTAGTCTTGCTCCTCTGGACATCTGGTACTGGTTATTGTGAGAGAGAGTATTTTGGACAAGCTGGACCTCCATGTTTGAAAAATAAAAGAAAAAAAAAAAAGTAAATCCAGTGCCCAGTTTCATAACAGCAGTTTCTGGATGCTGTGAGCTGCCTCATAGCACCTCCCTCTTTCATGATAAATCTCTCTGCCCTGTCCCTCCCCAGGAGGGGACCACTCTGGAGCTGCGAAGGAGCCTTGGTAGCAAAGCTGTGTAGTCCTGCTGCCAGGACAGGCAAATACATCCAAGGAAATGTACAGAAACACCAAGCTGGACCATACAAGTAGGAAAAGGGAAAGCAGGACCAGGTGGATCTCTTTTCCTTTCTTTTCTAAAGGACATTCTTATTTCAAACATGTTGTGTGTGTCTGTACATGGTGATGTATGTGTGGTGGCGGATCAGGGGCACTGGTACTTTGGAACTGGATGCAGCCTTGGGAAACAGATTATTTATAAACAGGCTCTCAAAAAGCAGCTTATATTTCATTGTCATTTTGACAGGGGGTATCCTTGGCTCCATAAAGGTATCTGGTGCCTAGCATATTGAAAGCAATATAAGGCGAGCTGAAACCATTAGCCATGGCTAAGTCCAAACCAGACAATACCAATGACAAGAATGAGGATGATTCCATTATTAAAATCTTCTCAGAATGGATTCACTAAGGGATACCTTTACAGCATATGAATTAAGGTACTCTTTTCTTATCTTCAGCTTTACATTACCAGCATTTATTGCAGTCTTATTCTTGCTGGTTTAATTCTGTATGGTGTCCAAGGTAGGCTAAAAATAGATTTTATCTGCCTGTATTTCACCCTCAGGTTGATGAAGGATGTATTGATATTCCAGTTTGTGCCACAACTTACTGTCCCTGTGATGTGATGTATGTGAGAAGAGAGAGGCAACGAAAAAGTCAAGGTTTTTTTTTGTTGTTGTTGTTGTTTTTTGCCATCTTACATGCACTAAGGAAACCTTTCTGCTTTTGGTTCTGCCTCGGAGTCCCTCATAGCCTGGCTCCTCATTATGGTTCCACTGCAAGTGAGCAGAATTTCTGCCATCCAGTTGAACTTGTGCTCAGATTTTGAGAAAATATTTTTATCAAAAAAAGCATATAATACAAGTTCAAAGAATGCAGGAAAGCACAGAATATGCTGGTCAAGGATGTCATGGGTTTAGATAATTTTATATCATCTTATAGTTGTACCCCAGAGTCTGAACTGAGGGAGAAGCAAAATTTGCTCCATCACAGGTCAAAGCTTTTGTGAAAGATATATGCATTGATGGGAGGCTCCATTTGTTGTCCAGGAGCCCAGGATCCTTTTGCTTTTTGGAGCATAGGAGCGTGGACTTCCCAGCAGTGCTCCTCCTCTGTTCCCTGTAGCAAGTGAGTACAGCAATGCCAAATCAGTATTCCTCTACAGCTCCTGTGAGCCTCCTCTGGTCTTTTTTGCTGCTCTCATACAATTCAGAACACACATGGTTGCTCAGAAAGGGCTTTATACTCAACCTAATGGGTGCATTAATCAGGTGCACTACAATACTGCATATTGAGTCTCCTTAAAATACTGATATTAAATATGCTTATGCCTTAATGGCCATGGCACTATAGATCATGGAGTTAAATGGAAGCCTGAGTTATGGTAATGTTTAATTTAGGATTTCTTATGCTACTAAAAGGAAAAAAAAATACAAAAAGTTAGCTATACTAAGTAGGTTGGTAAAGAATTGAAATCTAGTTCATAATCCTCTTTGTGAATTTCATATAGAGACTGAAGAAAAATTAATTTCTGGTCTATTAGTGGTTGTGTTTATATTTACTATAAAGAAAAATGCTGTGATGAATAAGAAAAAAAATCCACTTGGGAGACAAAGTAAATTTTGTGTTGGATTTTTTTTTTTTTTTTTGAAGCTACAGATTTTTTATGGTGTAAGCAACCTTTTTTATTCTTCCCATTGGGACCAAAAGTGATAGTGTTCCAAATTCAGTTTTTTGTTATATTCTCGTGTATTCTCCTTTTTTCTAGGTCTTTGATAGTGTGAATCATTCTTAGCTCATAGAGTCTCAATATTTCAAGCCTGAAAAGTACTGTCTCCTGAGTTCAAAAGAACATTAGATGCACTCAGCACATTTCAGAAAGCATTGAGTCTAGCTCAGGGTAGGAACTAATAGTTTTATATTTGCTGTTTTTTTTTTTTTCTGGATTTCACTGGGTTTTGTTGCAGCTAGTGTGAACATATTGGTTTTGGTGCTTATCATGCAGAAGCTGGACAGTTGCTCTTCAAATAATACGTTGGGTATTTTCAATTGTCTTTCAAGGCAGCACCTATGCTAACATCTTAACAAGTTCCAGGACAAAGACACCATCTGTATACTCACAGCATATTTCCCAGCATGACTTTGACCTGAGTCAACAAGTGTCCTCTGAACAATTCCCTGGAGTAAGCACAGGCTGGCATCTATTTCCAGTAGGCTGCCTGAAGGCAGGTATGCTTTAGAAGCATAGCATGGACACATCTGGGCCAGCTGCTGATCTCTGAGCCAGAGAAAGGGTCCTGACACTCTTAAATTTAGCAATATAGATGTAGCATGTATGACCAAGAGCATAAAAAGCACTTGGCACACTAATCCTAACTTAATAGCTCAGACAACCTCTTGGGAATGTTCCAGGAGAAGTCCATGCAGTTTCCTTCAGATAAAAAAAAATTTAAAAAAATTGTATAATATTTGATAAATTTCTCCCTTCCCCTTTATGTGCCTGACCCACTAGCCTGCAAGGTCTGGTTATCTCTTGCTGCTCTCTGTCTGTCCCCATGACTACAGTATTTGAATTTCAGCAGCATGTGCTTTGTGCCTTGCAGAGATGTTAGCTGGGGTCCTGGAGACAGGAGAGCTGCGTCAGCAGGGCACAGTGCCCAGACTGATTAGTTCTGCCATGTTGATGCAGCTATGCCGCTTCCTGTTCCACAGCGAGGACATTTGGAGACATCTGAGATATTGTTGCCTTGCACAGACATAAGGACAAACAGGCTGCTACTAAAAAATGCAAATGTGCACAGCGCGGAAAATAAAGTTATACATAACCCAGCTTTACATTTGCACGCACACTGCTTCTGTTTCAGAGGAAAAAGGAAGAGTTGGAAATGGCTGTTGCACACAGTTCAGCTTGCCTAAATAACTGAATTAATATATAAAAATATACTTTTCATATACTGTAATGTGGCCATTTGCTTTATCTGCCAGTTTCTCAAGTTGATGCTTGTCAGTGCTCACCTTCCTACCTAGATTTCAGATCACAAGGAAATGGAGGCTCCTGTCTGAAGAAGGCAGCTCATTTTCCACTCTGTAGAGACTTAAAGTACTCTTAGTACAGATACTATAGTGCTAGTTGAAGATACAGAGAACTCTGGCTGAAATTTGACCCTCTGACAACACTGCCCATCAAGCCCGGAGAGAAGAACCAGCCTATCTGACCCAGCAGCAGATGAAGCAATGTACCAGTGGACATAAATGTTTAGTGTGCAGGTTTGCTACAGCTGTGCTCAAGTCCAATCCTGGCTGGACTGTAGGACCCTAATTTGTAGTACTGAACCCCTGAGCTTTCAGTGTATGCCTTGGACCTTTTCAGTGGCTGTAATTTGACAGAGATGTAATCAATTGATAGATGTAATCTGAAGGAAAAGTGTTTAAGCCCCTACTGTCTCTTGTGTCAAACCTTTAGTGCTGTACTTCAAATCCATTGTGGCTTCTACAAAATACTTGGTTTTTATAATTTGATGTGGTGACTGGGTAATTTCTTATGGTCATTTCACTGCATTTTAAAAGGTTTCTGTAGAAACTGAGAGGGGGTTTTTTTTGCCCTTTTATCTAGAATTCAGACACAAAACAAATGCTTGGGCATTTGTTGCAAGTAAGGGAACCGAAACCATCTCCCCTGGGATGTAGGGAAAAGAGGGGTAGAAGATGGAGAACATCAGATACTAATAATGGGGAAACTACCTTTGTTGGCAGTTGGTCTGTGTTAGAAGATTTTCTACTTCTTCAGAAACTTATTCTCACCTTTACAGCATATTTCTTGCCAAACCAGATGCTATTCTAATTATAGCAAATTTTAACTGCTTTTTCTTTGCACTAAGAACTATTACTAGATATGCTTACTAGGAAAAAGTGGCAACCTTGCTTCATCTTTTGCGTTTTTGAACTAAGGTAATTGATTTTTCTTTCCAGCCAATTTCTAACCACAGGATTCAGTCTACCCGTTTACTCCTAAACTGTGCCCAACCTAATTGATCCTTCAAGTTATAGTAGGCTCAGATACCCCAATCTGGACACTCCACTGCCACGCTTGAAGAAAAATTTTGACTTGACTATTTTTTCCTAAGCCATGAGGTATTTCAGAGGATGACCTGGGAGCAGGATTAGGCAATACTTCTGACTTGTTCTCCCTTTATTTTTGAATATTGCTTGTTTTTCTCATCTGTTATCCCTTACTCCTTAAAATAAACTCAGGACCATCAGACCATGTGGTGACTCAGATTTATGATACACGATGAGTTCCATTCCACTCGGATAGCTGAGCACAGCTGGAACAATGCTATGGGACTAGACATGTTTGTGAGTGTTCACAGAAGGAGAATTGTTTTTAAAATGGAGGAAGAAGCTATATCATATTGCATATGGCTTGTCAGAATTAATTTTTAAAGCATCTGTCAAAAGCCTTACATTATTTCATAGAACCTAGGGAAATAGCAAGAGAGGGAGAGGGAGCGGTGTAAAAAAGAATTCAGATTGGCTAGTCCACACAGTATTGCAGATCCAGCATAAAGTTATATTGAAGTCCCTCATCCTGAGACTTCAGATAATCCCATTAACCTCCAAACTGATTTTGTCTTTGGAATTTTCATTTGAAATAACCTGCACTGAGATTTTACAGTTCACCGATTATTAGAAGCCGGGGCAGTTACAATATTACGTTTGAGTGAGATAACTTGATTTGCAGCGTATTCTAGGTATACCCCCAAAGCATTGTCCTGATTCCAGGAGCAAGATTAAGGTACTAAGGGCTGCTGAAGCTTTTATTAAAGGAACAGGGCCGGAAATGAATTCATCTGTTTGCTGTATGTAGGCATAATTTAGCTATTAAAAAAATCTAAACCAACAGAGTAAGATTCTGATCTTAATTAAAATGGAGTAAATCCAAAAAAGCTTCAGCACACAAATAAACAGTCTGAACTTATATTTCTATTAACTGAGATGAGAATCTGACTTAGTAATTATGAATTTACTTCAGCATTTGATCTAATATTTGCTGTTGTCTGTGGCTTTTTTTTTTCAACAAAAGAATGTTCTCTGTTGTGAATAACTCACTATGAGCTCTCACTGCTTAGAGACATTCCCAGAGAGCTTTTTCTTTATTCTTTCAATGAGTAAGTGGGGAAACCCCAAGGTGAGTGCACTGAGCATATGTTTCCCCCTGGGGAAATGTGTAGTCATCAGAATGGCTGAGATTTGAATATCTGAAGCATTAGATAAAATCATTTTTAGAAGAAAAAAAAAATTCTTAAAAATCATTTCCCATCCTCACACTTAAATTATTTTTCCTGCTTTAGTTAGAGGGCACTGTGTTCCTTCAGTGCTTTTAGACTTGGCAGCAGGTTACGTTATAAAGGTAATGTGACTAAGCTGCGCAGTAGAGCTGGATTGATTGGCATGAAACATAAACCTATCAAAAGAGAGAATCAAGCAGCCTGATAGCTCTGCTGTCAAGGCACATTTATCTTTCATTGCAGCCTTGGCGGTCCCACTGCCTGGGATTAAAAAGCTAAAATTCTGTTGTGATCATTGCAATAATCTTAAGTTAGTATGAAAATTTTCCATTAAAGTTTCTTTTCAATAAGAACAGCATTTTGAAAACCCACATATATGTCTCTTTACTCCATCCCCCGTGTTGGAGAAATATCTTCACGGTTTCTCAAATACCCCTATCAACATTGCTATATACTTCATACATGATTTCCAAAACTCCTCATTCATGTTCACATCAGTGTATTAACAATGATTTTACTCATCTTGACTTGCACACCACAGTGATATAGACATCACACTCCAGATTTTCCGTTAAGAACCTTCCCTCTGACTTCCACCTTTTACACACAAACTCTGGGATTTTCACTTTGCTGGAATGCCTTTAGGGTTGAGATTGTTTTCCATCAGCATGTAAGGGAATTCTAAAGGAATTTGATCAACCTCTTTATACATGGATTGCTTAAATTTATCTTGACCCTCAAGAAATGCTTGTAATTAACCAGTGAACACCCATCACTTGCCTAGAATGACATGACAACACTGGGCCACAGCTCAAGAACAAAGTCACAGCTCTTCTAATAATGCTGCAGATTTGCAAAAAATTGTCAAGCCCATGAACAAAAATCAGATCCAAATGTCAAATATCTTTAATAAAATGTTCTTTCTTCCATCTCTTTGGGCTTATGAGATAGTTAAACTCACAGTATAAGTTCTAGTGTAGTAAAAGTGGGGATTAAGGAAAACAACCAAAGTGATTTTAGAGGACACAAGTGGGAACACTCCAAGTGTGTATAAACCATTGGTGACACTGATACCCTGCTACCATCTAACTGTTGGTTTGCTGTTGTGGACACCACATGTGCTCCTAATCTGCAGAAGTCAAAGTAACTAGCAGGGGCACCAGATCAGGGGAAAGGCTGTTTATATTACCTGTGGTACAAACCTGAAAGAAGCAAAGTAGATCAGCAATTCACTACTATTATTCAGTTTTTCCACAAGTTTTAAGAATTGAGGTGTAGGAGAAGAGCATTTTCTTCTGCCCCATATTGCCTCACCTTGACTCCAGTACTGGGCAGATTAGAGTGTCTGCAAGTAAGAATTGTGTGTTGATAAAATAAAATTTATACAAATATTTTTGCTAAACATTTTCTAGGCAGAAATTCTCTTTTGCTAAAGTAATGACTATTTTAAAATATTCTGTATATATTTAGTTTCCTCTAGTGGAAGAAATGCTGGCAGTACATTGTGGTGGCCTAAAAGGACATAATTGAACATTAAAATACTGACTGCTTTCTAGGCAAGCTTAATGTACAGTGAAATGTACAGTGGATTAAAATGTTTTGTACTTAACCCCATGCCAGGACAAATTTCAAGATCTATCACTTAAAGGCATGCTTATGTAGATCTGCCTAGTAAGACAGAAGTTGCAGTTTGGTCACTTAATGACATAGGAGATGATGAATTTTAAGTTGGTGTCATACATCCTGTTTCATACCTGGTGTATTTCTAAACTGAAAAAAACTGAAACCCAAAAAAGGGAAAATCAATAGATTATTGTAATAGAAAAACCCAAAATGAAAAAAAAAGAAAAACAAGCAAGCAAACAAACAAAACCAAAATAAACAAACACAAAACCAAAACAAACACAGTCATTTTTCCTCATCATCCCTTAGCAACTCTGATATATCAAGGATAATAAAGGAGACAGAAGAGCTGGTACAGACAGAAAAGAGTGGGTTTGAGAGATGGAGGTAGTAATTTCTCTTTATTTTATCAAATCTTAGTTTACTCTTTTCAGAGTCTCATTTTAAAAGCCAAAGATCATAACTGCTTTTCATCCAGAGCAGGACTTCAATTGCTTCAGTTTCCTTCCAAACCTAACAGAAAACTTTTGTATGAGTCCTGGAAATAAGCAGTAGATAACAGTTCTGAGCTTTTTTTT
>VWZN01015153.1:348259-366262 GCA_013396955.1 Regulus satrapa | reverse complement strand
AGAAAAAAAAAAAGAAAAAAAAAGAGAAATACTTATTTCCTTAATCTTATTCCAACTAATGTGGTTTTGGCTTCTTTTTCTTTGTTGCTACCCCTCCCAGTTGGTTCAAATTAGCTTGCTCATAGTAAATGTCAGTGCTGAGACAAAGACTCAAATAGACACAGAGACTCAGGAATTCCCTGAGGTCTGGTCCTCTCAGATGCACAAGAGAGAGGACAGAAGAGAAACCTTGTTCTCTTTCATACCTACATAAAAGACTTTGGTCCCCAAGGTTGTTTCTACATGCTGTTCAGACTGTGGGGATGTGTCACTGCCAGGGAGCTGAGGCACCCACAGAGCCGTGTCCATGCAGGCACTGCAATGCCACTGTCATCAATCTGGGCTGGCCTCTTTCTTGCCAGGTTGGTACATTTGCTGGTCTAAACCTCCCACTCCACTTTCAGCCTGAATTTTTACTTTTTAGGGCATTGAAGTCAATGGAGAGATTTCCATTGGCAAGCACCTCCATGTGCTTAGCTCACAGCTCATCAGCCTGCTGAAGTGCTGCTTTAGGCTCCCCTAAAGCATCCAAGCATCACAAGTGAGATGGAAAGGGATTACTTAGGCACTCTTCTAGATTTGCTTTAGCAAAATAGCCTTAAAAATCTCTATATTTAAATAAAACATTGATTATTAAAATAAAATTCAGATGTAGTTGTTGTCTGAGGAAACACCTGCACCAAGCTAACATTTGAATACTTTGCTAAAATATTGTGGATTGTGACAGAAGCTGCATTTGCTCTTTGGGTTAGGAAGAGGGCTATGTGTCCCTTAGCCACAGCACTTTGTTCCCTGAATAGTGAATTATGCACCAAAATTGGTGTGCATTCTATTATGAAGATGTACAAAAGAATAATTCCTCAGAAATAGGAAATTTTCTGATGCTCAGTGCTCTTTAAATTACTTCAGGATAAAATAATCATGATGAACTTCCTGCTCTGGTGTGTTTGGCTGTTTTGGTTTGTTGTTGGCTATGTTTCAAAACAAAGCTTTCATAAATGTGGCCATTGGTTTCCAATAGAAAGGTTTTCATGCCGGGAGCGCGCTGTCGATGGCTGTTCTTGTTTGCAGCCCTTGCACTCTGCACGGCTCTCTGCAGCTGACTGCACTGACGTCATCTCCAGCACTATCGACACATTCTTTTGTGTGGTGTGAATGAAAAAGTAAATTGATCCCAGTGGGGACTGTGCTTGCAGTGAACAGAGAAAAGCTGCCACTCTGCCAGCTATAGATGGCATCAGACGTCTGTTAGTGCAGTCCTTGCTTTGGCACTCAGATTAGACAGGACATCAGTCAGGGGGGTGATTTGTGCTCCTCAAAAACCAACACGTCTTTTAGAGGGGGGCTAAATATGACACATAAAAATGAATAATAATTTAAATGGCAAAGGATGTAAAAAAGAACACCTTGTATCTAGGTAATTTTAGAAAGGACAAATATTATTATGCTAAATTTATGGATGAGAGAAGTGTAATCTCCTTGGGGCTATGGAACAAAGGCAAGGAATAAAGGGGAATTAAACAACAGCCACCAAATCTTTAACGTGGAAAAAAAAATCCATTTTGGAATGTTGGAATCATCTGTGATAAATAAATTATGCCTGCTAGGATTCTGGCCTCACATATTCTGAATTCTAGTCCTAAAGCCCAAGTATTTATTACAGGATCAGTGTTTCATAGCATACAAATGCAGAATTAAAAATTCTACACTGAAATTTTGCTCTAGTTTTGTTTTTAGCTATTGTTCTCTATGGGTATTTGTATCAAAGAGAAAAAAAAAAGATTTATTTTCTAAGCTTTTCCCACATTTTCTACATTTACCATCCACCAATATAGGTTCCTGTATTTATAATGTCTAACACTTTTATCCTTTCAGAGTCTCTGAAAGACATGTCTTTCACTTAAGAGTAGTGTACATACATGTGTGTGAGAAAAGGATTAGAGGAACAAGGTGTGGCGTGACTCAAATTTCCTAGAAAACCCGTGACAAGACAAGAAAAGAAACTAAAAGCTGAAATGGCATGCTAGAAATGAACTTATGCTGCAAGAAAATTCTGTCAATAATTACACATAATCATGTGTGATCTGGTGAGGTTTGGCCACTTGATTTCAGGCTATTTCCTGTTTATCATAATTTATCCTCATTATTATCCAACACTGTGTGAGTGTTATAAATTATTTGATCTGGCAGACTTGGTGAACCTCCTTGTAAGGTAGAGCTGCCAACATGTGACCTTTTTTTTATGTACAATCTGACACAATGGGAAGGCTGGCCTGTATGCTTTCTGGAGTGCTAACACTGCACTTACAGCCATGGCATTCAGAGCAATGGGTGGTTACACCCAGCCATATTCTATTAGAAAGGTGACTTCTTGTGCAGGAAGGCATCACAAATGTTGCTGTCACCTGTGGAAGTACATATTCTGCTCAAGTCCCACAGAATGGAAGTGTTTGTAGAGAAATTAGTTTCTATCCATTTACCAGGCTTGCTTGGGTTTTATAGAAATATGAATATTACTGTAGGTAATATCAGCCAAATCCCAATAACCTGGGCTTAATTATGAATGGAACTCATAATTTGCCTTTAGTAAAGGAAGGATATTTGGTTGGGTAACTCAGACAGGCTTTGGCTGACTTAAATTCCTTTAGAAGCGTATACAGTTTCTTTGTGGGGCAGAATTGCCCACATGGTTTCTCTGTGCACATTTGGTTTTATATATGATTGCCTTATCCCAAAAATAAATAAAGAAAACCATTGCAATGTCAATTTTAGCTAAGAAAAAACATGGTTTTATTTCAAAATGTAATGGCAGAGTAGAATCTGTGGGCTGCAAAGTTACCAGTTCAAGATGCTGCTGCTCTTTTCTACAATGCAGCTTGACTCACTGGAAGTTGTTTGATTTTAGTGTTCATGAACTTGAGGCCATTTTTGTCTTCTAGATCAGAGACTCCAGTAAAAATGGGAAAAGAAATTTTTATTATTTTATTTTAGCATTTGAAGGATCGTTTTAAATTTTTATTATCCTTTTTTAGTATTGGAAGGGGTATAAAAATATGTTGATGCCATAGGCAGAGAATTAGCACTGCCATTTTTCTACTTAAAAAAAATACATATGCATTACAGGTATGGGATTTTTTTCTATGGATTTTCCATATAGGTTTTATTACAAGGTGACCTAGTCCACATGAGAACTTCTGAATGCTGCCTGCATAAAACTTAGGGCTAAATAAAGTAATTTTGATGTTCCACCAAGAACTTTGTGGAGTTTGTTCCTTTTCATTACTCTGTCGAGTGTTGTTATAAATCTTAGGGTAAAAGAAGAAGTAATTTTTTCTCTGAATTTCCATCTGAGATGGATATTTCAGGCCCCACATTAAAAGAGGTGCTTTAGGGGCCACAGAAAAACCATTTTATTTTGACACACTCAGAATTACATTTTATTATGTTAATTACAAAATTCTTTTTAAAAATCAAATTAATTATTTTCTACTAAAATGTTCTTAATATTTAAAAAGACTGAAATTCAAGTGAGATGTCAAAATTTTTCAATCAAAGCAGTTGAAGTAATTTAAATGTCCAATTTCCTAATTTCCCACCTTCTTTCCCAATTTGTTTTTGCTTTTGTTTCTTTTGATGGGAAAAAAAGAAAAAAAAAGTGTGGGGAAATCATTCTGTTTCCATTAAATAGACAATCTGTTGTCTGTCCTGCTTTACTCCCATGAGAAGAACATAACAGATGCACAAGAAGGACTAACGTTATAGAGCTGATAAGTTTAAAAGACATTAGACTGATAAACTGTTCAGTAACTTCTCTCCTCTTGCTCACCATCCCCTGCCCATCCAGCTGCAGTAAGAACTTGAAATGCATGTTGTCAGTGAAGGGGCCCTTGAGCAGGGAGTTCCAGAGCACCAAAGCACCATCTGGCAGTGACACACATCTGTTACCAGGTTAAAATTGGGAAGCTGGGCAACTTTGAGCCATTATGGATTGATGCATGAAAGCACAGGTTTATGCTAGAAACACAATCTTAGGGAAGACTGCCTGGGCGTCCTTATAAATTAATATAAAAAATGTATGCAAAAAGACAGAGGTGACATAAACACAATGGATTAGTGTTTTCATGGAAACAAAGCTGTGAATTTTCTGAGCGCAGTGCACTCCAGCTAATCCCACTGAACTGAGCGTGCAGCTCATGCATAGCCATCAGGTTTAGTGAGCAGAGGAAAAAGAAGCAACTGTTTTTTCCATCCCCTAATACTCAAATTCTGTGCTGTCCTGGAGTAGTGTGGCAGAAGCGAAGACAGCAAGTTTTGAAAGACAAAGGTTTCTGAGATTTGGAAACATGCTTGGCATTTATGCATCAGGGGATTTTTCTGTACAAGCTCCTCTCCTTTTCTTTACCTCTTTGTGCTATTTTTATCTGCAGGAGGTGATGTCCCTCCCCTGCTCTCACAGTCTGGATATGCTTCAGCCCTGGGCAGCCCAGAGAAGACATGATTCCTGTGCTCTGGAGAGGTTCTCAGGAGCAGGCAGGAGATCTCTTAGGGTGAAGGGGACAGAAGTTTTTAAGTCTACTGCTAATCACAGTCGCATTACTGACTGAGTTGACAAATGTGATTCACCCCTTACTTAATGAACTGGCACAGCAGGAATATTGTAGAATTCTCTGCTTTGACTTTGACATTAAATTGTGGAAGATTATTTTCTCTCCTTACCTAGTAAACGTTTACTGTCTCCTTGGTGAGTGAGAGGACTGCCTATGAATATCATGTGTGTTTTGGAAAGAAGTGACTTGGGAATATTAACTCATTGAGTCTACTACTGTTCATCAGCAAGCCACTGTCTGATAAAAGTCCCATGTTTTTCCCGAGTATCCAAAAAACCTGTAGAATGGAAAAGTTTGTTACCTATTACCAGTGGCCTCTAGCTGGCTCTGGCTGTATGGTTCACCCGGGGGAAATATAAGCAGTAGAAGTCTATAGCTTCCACCTCTTCCTTGGAAGCAGATTTCTAGTTTGTAAAGGAAACTTCTTTCCCTTAAAAAGGCAGAACTCTTCAAACTTGGAGATGAATAATCTTTCATGAACACAAAATACATTATTTTCTTAAATATCAGTGGTCAATTTTTTAACAAGCTCCTATATCTAGTTTGAATCTCTATCTTGCTTCCTGTAAAGAGAGTTAGGTTAGGTCACTGCCTGAAATCTGTCATGAAAATTGAAGTTTAGCCAAAAAGCAGACTTCACAGTGTTCCCGTCCTGGGAAAGTAAAACATGTCAGCGGAGGAGTTTAACAGATTTGTTGTCATGAATATAATTTTGAAACAGAAGGCAAGCTTGTCTCATAGTGCAGTTCAGAGACCCCACGATTAATGCTGCTATTCAGCCAACATGGATGCTTTATCCTCATGAATCACATCATCCCACTGCTGGACTGACACGGGGACACTTGGCCAAAAGAACAGCATGCCTGGCTTGGGCAGGGGTATTTACATGCCTGAAGCACACAGACTGGTTACACTGATGTAGCTGTGATCTTTGAAAAAGATCAATAGCAAGAACCTCCTCTCTCCAGGTACCACACTGCAGACCCCATCACATTGCTCTGTAATGTAGTTATTCACCAATTTTTGCTGTGTTCCTTTCTGCACCAATTCCCCCAGCACTGTGTTGAGTAGTTTCTCTTTATTCCCAGTGACCTAGGCTGCTGTTTTTGCTCCTACATGGGGGATTTCTGTATGGTTTGAGTTTTCTGTAGAAGCCATTTACTGTGGTGATGATGCTTGCTAGTTATTTTTCCTTCCTTTTTCCTCAAAATACCTCCATGAGGGGTTTGTAAAATTAATAATTAATGGAGAGAAGTCTGGAGACCAGAAGGCAGTTTATCACACAAAAAATATTTTAATTTAATCGAGTTTTTAGATTACATATTCTTCCAGGAACCAGAGAAAGCAGTGATGTATGGTAGAAAAAGCATTAAACAGGACTGAGGGGGGTAACTCTCATGATTGAAAAGCACATTCAGTTGAATTGCACAAGTCAGGGAAAGCTTTGGCATTTATTCAGAGTAATGTTGTGGAGATAAAAATTATGTGCTATGACATTGCAACAGAAGACACAACATTTACTTATGTTAGAATGTAAAACATCCAAACCAGCAAGTGAAAGAGAAAATGGAGTGGACCCTGATTTATCTCACCTTCTTCAGCTTGTGATGTCCCCAGCTATGTGCTGATGTCTGGAAGAGATGCCCAGGTCACTGATGTCTTACCTAGCAGGTGACAATTGTATCATGGACCTCTCTTCCCATTGCTCTTCCAGTATTTAACTGTTCTTTAGCTCCTCCAGAGCTACTGCTTCATAGGTTGAAATTAGAAATCACTTCTTGAGGACACAAACTCACAAAGTAAGATCTCTTTGCAGAATTCTTCATCACATGTTTATGTGTTTTGCATTCAATGGGCCAATAATGATACTAATTATCTTCATTATTCTTGAAAAAAGCTTTCACTATATAGTCAAAATAATTATGGTTGTGACATAAAAAGGCAGAATGAGGGAGGTATATAGAGGACAGTTAGAAACAGTTATAAGAAAAAATATCAGAATTATTTGAAATTTAGTAGAGCAAACATCCCTATTAGAAAGAGTCACTTGAGCCTAAAACATTAGTGACCTATATATTAGAAGTTTTTAGTTTTCATATTTATGTTCTTAATGCCTTGTTAGGAAACAATATTTTAAAGTCCTTTTAACCTGATTTTTATTCACTTCCCACTCAGACAAAACTTTAATCAACTTCAATGAAGACCTTGCCCCAGCATGCTAGATGAGCTGTGTCATGTTTTATTGCCATCAGATAATAATAAAAAGCTACCACTATAAAGTATAATGAGATAAAGGACATTTTATGCTGAATGATTTAATAACACTTTGTGCTCATACAGTCAAGCAAGGATCTCAAAGTGCTGTACAAACACTCATGAATGGATTTTAAGAACAATATCTGTGATTTAGTAAATCAAAGTTTATTTTAACTTTCCTGATAAAAAGACATTTTTGGGTGTGATGGGTGAAACACAACTCTCTTAAACTGAGGGATCCAAAGCTCAACTATTCCTACATGTGCAGTGGCTCTGCCTCAGTGTGGGCACATGCTCACAGGCTTTTCTCAGATTTCCTGATGCTTTGATTGGGAAGCTATTTTGTCTCAGAACATCTCATAGATAATTTTTTCTGTCCTCAATATTCCTTCAAAGTTCATTTACCTTCTTGATTCATTTGCTCCTTGTCAGAACTGATATAATTGGAGCAAAATCTCCGTTTTAGAAATGCAGGCTGACCATCTACTGCTGTTTGGAAATATTTGCCTCTTTTTCAGAACTCCCAAATTACTCTCACTGTATTTCAGTAAGTTAATTTCACATGAAAGTAATGCAGAAGCAAATGTAGAGGAGGTATTTAGTTATTTTTTACCATGACTTGTGGATTCCTTCCTGTTTTTTATTGTTCTTTAAGCAAAAGATGAATATATCTGAGTCAGGAGCCTTCTGCTCACAGTGGAAACGTTCAAAATGCAATCATAAAATTCTATTAAGCTGTCATTGCCTTTTCAGGCCTTTTCGTCAGAGGAGCTTGCTTACTGTCAGAGATCAGAGATCACAGCTTGCTACAGCCAGACTCACAAGGAATGAAAGAACGCATTAGGATTTGTGGAAGCCTAAAGGCAGGGCTCTGCTTTTTATATCCTACAGCTTTAGGTGCATGGCTCTAGAAGCAATAAGCTATCAGAGGTGTGGTATTAGTTCAGAGTACTAGGGAACCACCAGGCTCTAGAGAGTATGTTTGAGATGGAAAAGATCTACTGCTTCAGAGAAACTGTATCCATGCTGTGAGAAGATAATGTATCTTTCTGCCTAATCTTTTGTGGTGTCAACTTTCATTCAGGTGATTGTTAATCTCTTCAACTCCTACTCAGTCATTTTCATGGTTTCATCTGACCTTCCATCCTATCCAACACAGATAGATTCCCTGTGTCCTTACAGCCTTTACTGAGAAAGGCCCACAAAGTGCTGACTTTTGTTTGATAATCAAAGCAAGACCTAATATATCACATGAAATTTCATCTGATACAGCCTGCCCGTTTGTCTTTCCCATGGCTTCCAAGCAGGAGACAACTGGGACTTCATTGTGCTGCCTTCCTTTTGGTCCTCTTTGTCCCCCACCCCAAGACTTCCAGAGTTAATGTCTTACAACTCCTCCCCTCTTCCTGCTCTTTGCTGAATTTCTTGCAGCAGTCATTGTTTCTTGTTTACTCCAGGATCTGCCCCAGTGCAAATTTCATTTCTTCTCCTATCTGATTCTCCATCTCCAGTGAAAATGTTTTCAGTCTGTCTTCCTCCAGCACCACTGACTCTCCAACAAAGCAGTTTAACTTCTTCCTTAAAATGTCCAAGTCCACATCCTATGGCATCCACTTGTGTCTACATTTTGATGTCATCAGCTATACTGAAAATCATGTTGATGTCAGAATATATTATAAAATTCACAATCTGAAAGATGTTTGGCTGTATTTTGCAGTATTTTTTTGAGTAATGAGATGTAAATGATAATAATAGGTCTACTTCTACATTAAAGATTGTCCTTTGTAAAATGCAAATATCTATAAAGACAAAATCTAAGATCTCAGCTCTCCTTTTCCTAACACTTGTGTTCCAGTGTGCTGGTTTAGACTGAATATTGAATTAATTTTCTTCATGGTAGCCGGTAAGGAGCTGTGTTTTGTATTTGTCCAGACAACAGGGTTGATAATATAGAAATAATACAGAGTTTTTTTTTACTGCTGCTGAGCATCAAGGTTTTCTCTGGTTTTTGTGCTGCCCCATCAAGGTGGAGTCTGGGGATGCACAAGGGGTTGTCAGACCCCAACTGGACCCAAACTAACCCCAAGGAAATCCCAGACCATATGGCATCATGCTCAGCATACAGAGCTGGTGGAAGGATGAGAGAGGTGTGTAGGAAGACATTGGGATGATGGTGCTTGTCTTCCCAAGTCAGTGTCACATCTGATGGAACCCTGCTGTCCTGGTGATGGCTGAACACATGCCTGCCATGGGAAGTGGAGAATTAATTCCTTGTTCTGCTTTTCTTTACTTTGCTTTGCTTTGCTTGTGTATGTATGGAGCTTTTTCTTTACCTATTGAACTCTATTTTTCTCAACCTTCATAGTTGTTTTTTTTTTACTATCACCTTTCCAATTCTATCACTCATCCCACTATGAAGCTGTAACACCAGAGGGAGGTGAGCAAGTGGATCTCTGGGGCTGAAGCTGCTCGCTGGGGTTAAACCACAACATTTTGGTTAAAAGTCTTTTCGTGTTTATGTATGTTTCATGATTATGTTGTTTTGTAACAATGTAATTTTAATTTTATGTAAAAAACATATTTGAAATTCCCTTATTATAATTTCAGAGTATTTTGTTGTCAAGCAGGAATTGATACACATTTCTATTCTCTCTGTTTCCTGAAAGAAACCTTACAGTCCCAGAGTGACCCTTTGGTAACTATTCTCAGCACTGGTGAGTCATTCATTAGAGCTTTTGAGTCATAGGCAGTATCAGTTTCACAGACATCAGAATCACAACTGCACTTGCTATGTAAGAAATGGAAGCAGCAGTCAGAGACTAAATTATTTGGCAAAACTTCTCTGTTTTCTTGCTTCTCCACATCCTAATTTTACATCTTCTGAAGCCTGTAGACATTCATTATTGAAATGTATTTTCAAACTTTATTTTGATCAGCTTGCTAAGAAAAGATCAAATTTATTTGGTTTTGCTGTGCTGTAGCTAGAACAGTTTTCTCCAGGCAAAGGATGTTTTGCAATGACATTGAATGTGGATTTATTCCTTTGAGAGATTATAGTGAATTGTCTAATAGATAAAAGAAGTGCACTTTTTGGGATAACTAATTGTAGGACAGAGTTCTGTCTAACCTAGAGTCATAAAACAGGTTAAAGAAAGGCTATTTGACAGGAGAATCTTAGAGCAATGAATGAATGACATTTTGATTTTTTTTTGTTTCAGTTCATTTATTGATTTACCTGCAAGTGGCAGCCTTTTAAATTTTTATTTAGTAAATGAAAAAAAAAATCCAAAACCAACACCCATGAAATGTAAAACTCCTTTGAAGACAAATTTTACCATTCTGCTGTGCCTTCCTCATTTAACATCCAGAGACTCCTACCATTAATGATACCACAATTTACTTTTTA
Organism: Regulus satrapa; assembly: GCA_013396955.1. Classification (NCBI taxonomy): domain Eukaryota; kingdom Metazoa; phylum Chordata; class Aves; order Passeriformes; family Regulidae; genus Regulus; species Regulus satrapa. The sequence continues at coordinate 355,954 of VWZN01015153.1, read as the reverse complement.
AACTCTTCTCTCCTGTCCTGGTTTCTCTGGTTAGCAGATAAGTATCTACTACACCAGCCAAGGAATTTCCTACATGTTCTCTTTAGGCTTCAGCTTCAGTCTTCTCAAACAGACACTCTTGTTTTAGAAAGCATAATTTTCACTTTGAAAGGACAGACTATTGAGAGGTAGGGAGATAAAAAAGGGATTGAAGTCTGGGATTCCTGCAGACCTGCAGCAGTGGAACACAGCGACGGTGGGCGAGCAGGTGGCTTCTTGGTGGTTTCTGGTACAGAGTCACACTCCACGCTCTCTTTGCTGGGTGGCAGGTGGTTGTCCTTTCAAAGGGCTGTGGGAACAGAGCTGAAAGAAATTGTTCTTTTACTGGAGAGTACTCTTTGTAGCCTGCTTGCAGCATGATACTTGCCATCGCATCCAGATATAACCCATATTTTAAGTCTTCCCTCAGTTATTTTCTCTAAGAAAAAATGCCATTTCTAAAAAATCAAAATGACCAAAATAACCTAGAAAAACTTGCATTCTTGCATTTTTTTAACATTGTATGAGGAAAAATTTCCCTTTTTTAAATTTTTTTTTTTAAAATTTTTTTTTTAAATTTTTTTTTTTAAAATTTTTTTTTTTTACATTTTTATGAGGGAAATTTTCCATTAATCTGTTCACTCTTATCTTTTCAGGGTAAACAAGAATATTTTAATTGTCCAAATTAGTTCAGCAAAACACCAAGATAAATTTTCCTACTGTAATACATTCCTAGCAGAAATAAGTGTTCTAAACCCTGATTCTCCTGATTAATATTCTTCCCAGGAAATTTAATATTCCAGAACTCTTTGCAAAATTTTCACTCTGAGATACATGGTAAATAGGAAACACATGTTGTTTGTAAAAGGGAAGAATAGTTCAGCTAAAGAAAATGTAGTCATTGGCTCTCTATGCTATAAGGGAAGACAGTTTGATGTTAAAATTGCTTTAAAAAGATTTTTGAGTTATTTAACAAATAAAAACTTGTGAAAAGTTTGGGCTTTTTAATCTGAAATTTTAAAATATAATATTATTGAAAATGTGAAAATTTATAATATTTAATATAATAATATTACATATAAAGTATAAATAATATAATTTATATTATATTTTAATATATTATTTTATAGTATAAATATAATATTCTTCAAATGTGACCATTTTAATTGTGTATATTTATATATATAGATGTATTTCCAATGCACAGAAATTTGGAAATATTATTTGCTTTGCAGTAGTGTAATATGGAGTAAACAGTGAAATTTCAGGATTATGGGTGGGGTAGAAATTCAAAATTTATCCACCCAAATAACAATATGTCAATTTAAAAAAATTTTTGAACTGTTTACTGATTGGTTACTTATGATACTTCTTTAATAACATCAGTAGCTGCATTGCAGCTGAAAAAGCAAAAATTATTAAAATGCTTAATATGCTCTTCAATCAGGTGACAAAGTTTGGGGACATTGATTTGTGTCTTCATTTTGGTTCTTACTTGAATTTATTTACAAGCTCAAAGTAAATTTCATATAGTTGTGAACTTGAGAACCCTCTTTGCTCAGAGGTCCTCCTTCACTTGCTGAACATCTTTGCAGTAGTTCATGAAACTTAAGGGATTTAAAAAAATATTTACAATCTTCTGGCAATGCTAGCAATAGTAGTTGTGTATTTCAAAGGGGGGGAAAAGGAAACAATTGAAAGACTGTAAAGAAAGTGCTGGGAAATACTAGCTTTGACTGGATATTTATGTCTGCAATTTCACCTTCATGGAACTGCTTTTAATTATAAAATAACAGCAGCACTCCTTAGAAAATAAAGCACCCATTTTAAAATATATTCATCTGTAACTGCTATGTCGCTTTAAGGAGAATCTGCTTTGCTGTTGTGAAAATGAAGATGAGAAATTAATTTAAATACTGGACCTTTGCACTATAAGCTTGTTTTTCTTATTATGACCTCAGAATGTTTTTTTCCCAGACTAAAGCTTTTTTGTCAGAAAACACAAGCAACATCACCTAACAACTTCACAACTGGGACATGGCATTGACTGGATCAAGGTTGGGTTGGAAAAAAACAAAGAATGAACACCTGATAGAAACTACTTTTAAAAAGCAGCACACCCTTGAAAACAGGGGGAAGTAGGTTGTTTTATGACAGATTAAATTTTTTTGTGTGCTTTGGCAGGAACTACACTCAATAGCATGAAAGCAAAACTGAAGTGCATTGTTCAAAAGAGGTTTAAATCAGTTTTTGAAAACTAGAAGCTGAAGAAGAAGCTGGGTTTACACAACAGATGACAAATTTTGCCTTAACCAGCTTAGGTACAAAATTTTGGAGGTTGGAAAGCGCCTTGTTCAAACCACAACTAATTGAAATGGATGCAGAACTTCCCTGTGCCAGGGGAAACTATTGACTTTCATACAAAAAATTCATATTTTATAACTGTTCCAAAAGCCACTTATGAATGAGAACTTTATCATTGGTTGCAGAGAATTTTTTCAGGCTCCAAATTAAAATTTCAGATGTGTAAACATTGGTGTTAGTTTTCTGTCCCTTGTAGAGAGGATTACTTATTTCTACTCTGAAAAAAAGCATTTTAATTAATTATCTGAAGTTTTAAAATATTACTCTAGTGTACAAAGGTTTTTAAAAGTGCAAAAGTCATCAGACTTATGATGATGGGAAAAGCAACCAGTATGTCTCTAACACGAGGTGGAGGTAAGTGAGAAGAAACAAAAAGAATATAAAATTAGCACTGTGCATGAGTACTTCCTCAGCTGTGGTGAGAAAAAAAGTATGAATAGCTACAAATATGTTTGAGTAAGAGACGGTACAGAAATGTCTTCTGAGAGATGACAGAAGCAAAAAGGACCTCAGATCGAGATTCTCTAAAACACCCATTCGTGCATACACACACACACACACACACACACACACACACACCAGTCCATCTCTTCAGCAGCAGAAATCTCAGGACTCCACTGCAGACATATCTACTTTCTGCCAATTTTCTTGTATCCAACCCCTCTGGCTTTATGTACCTAGAAGTTTAGAATCATTAAGTAATCTATCATTCTACGTTTGGCATCTCTAGGTCCAAATCCTAGAAGGGTTCAAAACACTAAAATTAACACTGAGCAAACAGTAGAAATCACTTGATGAGACAAGCAGCATAGATTTATTGTAGAGAAGCACATTTTGTAACCATCAGATATTCATTATTATAAGCATACCTAGTGATTCTGACTAATACTATAACTTGTTTAGTCTTTATTCTGTTTAATTAAAAGTCCAATCAGCACTTGATTTATGGGATGTCAAGGAATCTCTAAGAAAGTAAAGTAAAAAGTTTACTTTTAAAATTCCTGTAACTGCTAAACTAAAGAACCAAAAGAAGAGGTAAAAAAAAACAAATTAAAAAAACCCCCAAAAAACACATAGATTAAAATATGCTTGTAATTGTTATGACATAAAAATAAAGCAGTGAAAATGAACTTGTTGTAAAGCACTATCTCTGTCACCTTGTGTCCTGAGGAGAATGATTCTGGCTATAGTAAGTAAGATAATCTGTCCACTGTGAGTAAATTTATCATAGATTAAAAATTACATTTATCACTATGAAGGCACTTTGAATAACTCATGTAAAGTTGTTGCAGAAAATTTCAGTTTAACAGGTGTTTCACATTTTGTTTGTTTGTTTGTTTGTTTGTTTGTTTGTTTGTTTGTTTGTTTAAATATAAAAGAAAAAACCCAACTCCCAAACCCTGGATCTTAACATTTCAGTATTATTTGTTATCTCTCCTGGTACAACCCATTGAATTTGTCAGCTAACTTGTGTACTATTTTAAGCATCTAATAAAGTGATGGTTGTAAGTGGAATCAGAAGGTTGCTTATATATGCAAGGAAGAATATTTAAAGATTGGAAAAATGAATCTTTCTCCTGAAAATTAATCGCCCTACTTTTTTTGTTTGTTTGCATAAAGCAAACATAGGCTCCTTCTTGAAGAATACCTTTTAATTAGACATGTAAAATTCAAGACAATATTAAGGTGCTTTAGGATGGCAGAGTAGATCCAAAGCAGTTCTATCTAGTTTTTGTTATTCCTTTAGAGAATTTACCTTGATCTACATCTCATTATTTTGCCTACCTCTCTAGAAAGAGGAGTTCTGGAATCTGGGTGCACTTTTCCTGCCCTTTGAGACTCATCAGGTCTTACAAACAACTTCTGTGCAATAAGACTTGCTCGTGTAGTAGTTAATTGCTTCTTTCAATGGGAAGGAAAATAAATTTATACGTCAGTATATGATGGAAGGATTCCTTGTGTAGTTTGTGGAGAGTCCCTCCTTATCTGAGTTGGTTGTGGGGCTCAGGAGGAGTGCTGACTGTGCCATGCCAGCAGCTGAGGCACTCCAGTGAGTGGAAAATGCTGAGGGCAGCAGGCACTGTGCTGCTCGCAGAGAGCTGTGTGATTTGCAGAGGCTTGGCTGATTTGTTTTGCACTGTCCTGCATGGGTCTGTTAAAATATCTGGCTTTCACCTGAACAATATGGTATTTTTTTAGGGAATCCCTTCTCACTAGAGCAGAGAAGAAGAAAGGCAGTGCTACTTACTCCTTTCTACTTGATGGGAAGACTTCTTGAGGGCATGGATTTATATTAGTCAGACCTAGTGACCCTGGCATTTATTTTCATGCACTTACCACTTATACTGAATAAATCCATGCTTGCCTTCTAAGCTGGGGACATTTAAGAATGAACTGCTATCATATTTTATAAATAAGTTAAAAGGAAGGTCACGGATTGCTGCTGGAACAGAATCTAGGACCTCATATAATAAGTTTTAATCTTCACAAATCATCCATATGGCCTCTCAGATTGAATATGTTTTTCACAGTGAATCTCTAAGTATTAAACCACAATTTTTATTCTTAAGTCAAGGATAACAACCAATAGAACTGATCTCTAGCATGCGACTGGCAACTGGGGAGTGGCTATGTGATCTAGATTGAACATGTGTCAAGATCTCACAGCTCTGATAATATAAAATATCTCAGTTATTTAAATGCACTTGACCTGTGGGGGGGGGAAAAAAAAACAACAAAAAACTTGACTGTAAATATATTAATGTATGAATTTTATTTGGTTTTATTTGTATTTTTTATACTTTTTTTGCTGTTTGTAGTGTCATGAGAAATTATACTGGAATACAGAGAGTTCAGACACAAGAGTTGTACAAAATTATCTTGCACAGCATACAAAAATCACCAAAAAGCCAATATTAAAGTATTTAATCTCTCTTCGTTGGCTTGGTGATTTAGTCAGTGAATTAAAATAAATATATTTTAAAAAATAAAAGAAAAAAAATTACTGGCAAAAAACTTTACTGACAGCAAAAACCTTTGTGTACACCAAACACATCCTGCAAACTCAAAATCTGAGAAATCAGATGTTGAGAGAGAAGTTTCCTGAACTCTTTATCCCTTTTTCTTTGTTTGAAATGCTATCAGCAGCATTCCTCCAAACCGCATGAACTTTTTACTTTCATCTGCAACAAACATCAAAAAGAAACATGTATTTCAGCTCAGAGAGTGGTTTGTGTAGTTCCTCGGGGTCTCAGGCTTGCTAAGGCAGAATGCTTCCTGAGCACAGGGAACAAGTGTGAGTCAGAGAGTCCCATCTGTTGATACAAAGAGCATGTGAGGTCAGCCTTAAGACTCTGAAGTGTGAGTTTGATGAAGTTCTTGTTTATGCTACTCAAAGGTTTCCAGTAAGTGATACAAATCCTATACTTGGTCCATTTGCCTGTACATATTTCCTCCCTGCAATGTGTCTTCCAGATAAATAATACGAAAGTATTATTTTTCTTTTTATTCCCTTTTGTTTGTCTTTTTCCTTTTGTTATTTTCTGCATACATTCACTAATTCACTTTTAAATAGCACTTCTACCACAGGAAGTGATAGAACATGATAATACAATTTATGGGCTGACAAAATTGGTGGTTCTTATGCATCAAGCAGAGCAGAGATGTAGAGAGGATTCACTTATATTAAATATTAGCATAAACATCTGTTGAAGATCTCATATTTGTATCTAAATCTGGATGAATCAACACATTATCAAAAGGTATTGAAATGAGCAGTAATGCTCATTATTACTCAGTAATTACTAGAATGAGTGGTACATGAGGCTACCTCAAGTTTTAAACCTATTAGATAATTTTCATAATGTGTAAAAAAATTTAAAAAACACTTATAAGTAAATCTTCAATAAAATACAACTGCAACCACATGAGATATGAAAGAATGGATTTTCTCTTACTGTATGTCATACATAGTTACTGAAGATTCAGTCTTATAGGTAATTAAATGCTTTGACTGAAGAGAAACATATTCATATGAAAATATGGAGCTGTGATAATATTAAAATAGTACACAATTTGTGAGTATTAGCTGTTTTTGTGGGAAAAGAATCCCCTTACAAAAAATTACTGTCTTGTAATAGTTAAAATAGGACTGGAAGGCAATGAGGTAGATAGATAAAAAAATGTTTTCCATATGCAGGGGGAGCAAATTGAATGGAATTTCTTTATACTGGAAAAAACAACTTAGAGAAATATGACAGTTGCATAAATTTATTGTTGAGAATGGGGAATACTTGTTGGATCTCTTGCAGTATGGGTTCTCAGGAGGAAAGATACACAATAAAGTTATCAGGTAGTGAGTTTAAAATAAACAGAAGGAAACACTTTTCCGTATTGTTGCATAACTACACTGTGAGGTAACGTTCCTCAAGATGTGGCAGATGCCAAAAAATATAAATGGACATAAACAGACTTTAGAGAAATTAATGGGAATACATCCATAAGTAACCCAGATGCAAGGTCTGGGTCAGGAAATATTCAGACTGGTTGCTGCTGCAGCTGAGAGGACAGATTAAGAGTTGGACACTTTATAAATGTCTCATTTTTTCCATTTTTCTCTATATTCACTAGTAGCCAGAGACTCTGAAATTCACCCCACCATGGGTCATGACTAGGAAAAATCAAAAACATTGTCTTATATATGTGTTTTTGTTGTTGTTGTTGTTGTTGTTTTTTATATACTTTCTTAGACGCACTGTGAATTTTTACAGAATCTTTAGAAAATACAGTATATAAATAGGACAGAATTTAGAAATTAGCTACTTTATTTTTTTACTTATTTTATGTTTTCCAGTTCTGCTTCATAATTTTCTCTTATCACTACAGTGGTAGCAGACTTGCTCCCCTGCATAGCCTAATGACCAAGATGCTTGGGGTCCCTGAAGCAGGGGCAAACTAAGGCTTTGTTTCCTCCAGTGGACAATTCCATTGTTCTGTGAAGAGAAATGAGAGCAAAGACCATTTAATAAAAAATGTTATTTCATGAAAATAAGGATTTTTAGCAATTCCTTCTAAAAAATAGCCATGGAAATGTGACTCATCCAAACCCTCAGACCACCTACAATTAACAATTATTTAGGTTTCTTCTGTAGTTAATAAAACAATAGAAGTGTTAAAGATAGAAAGATTGGTTCAATTTTCTTTCTTTCTTTCTTTCTTTCTTTCTTTCTTTCTTTCTTTCTTTCTTTCTTTCTTGCTTGCTTGCTTTGCTTTCTTGCTTTCTTTTATTGCTTTTCTTTTCTTTTCTTTTCTTTT
>VWZN01015153.1:297982-348214 GCA_013396955.1 Regulus satrapa | reverse complement strand
CTCTCCTCTCCTCTCCTCTCCTCTCCTCTCTTCTTCATTATCGAGTTCAAAAATAATTTGTTTGCAACTAATTATCAACTTTTTATATAGATAAAGGTAAATGTTACCCATAATGTCCAATTTCCCAAATTAATTCCCTTGTCAGTACGAGAGGATTTTTCTCACTCAATTCTGTGACATATCCCAGAGTTGAATGTCCTCAAATGCTTTAATGTCTCTCCTTTTGTTTTCTCCTAAATGTAATTTCCTTTCTGAAGCAAATTATCCTTTAGTCAAAGATAGTGGGTTTCCAGCCCTAAAAAGCCTTTTATTAATTCATGAACCAGATATAAAATAAACAGTAGCAATTTAATTCCCATCTGCTTATTGCTTTTTCATGGCCTCTTTGTTTACACACCATCATCATCCTAATAGCTGCTTGGTCAGTCTCTGCATCCCTGCATTTGCATACAAGCTGAGGATGACAATAAAGTTTCCAGAAAGTGCCAAGTGAAGTGGTGTTCTTATAATGTGAAACACTTCTTCAGCAGTCTGAGACCGCACATCTCATTTCCTGTGAGATATTGAACAATTAACATCTTTCAGTCACTTAACCATCTGGACAAAATATAAAGTGACAACTTAGTCTCACCATGAGCAAGTCATGGTCTCCTCAGCTTTCCTGTAGCTGTAGTTTTAATACAACTTAATGTACTGACAACAGAAGATTTTGCATGAGAAGAAACAATTTAGCCTTATATGGCTGCCTCAGCTGTGGTTCTGAGTCAAGTGAGCTGAGTCTTTCTCCTAATATATATATAGTACTAGAAAGTATTATGACAGGGATCTTAAAGCAATAAATTGAAGAGGCTACTTAAAAGTACTGTTTAGTATTAGAACAAATAACAGATCAAATTTAATTTACATGCTACTCAATATAGGAATTTATCATATAAATTCATTCATCACAGGAAGGATAATGTAGTCTCAGCACTTTGAGTCTCTACCTGTATATTTTCTGTATAATAATGCTACGACAAACCTGGAAGGCTTTCCAGAAATCTGGAGACTGTATTGCAAAAATCACAAAAAGTACCTATTACCATTTTACAAGCTCCAGAAGGTAAACAAAATCATCTATCTATGGAAAATCTAAGCAGGCTAGTGTCTATACTTGCCTTTGAAAAGTCTGTCCCTCTTTGCTACCTCGTCATGTCCACTGATTGAAAGATATCGCTAAAGTGCAGAACACTGACATTTTTAATTACCTCTTGATTTGGTCTCACAGTAAAAATGAACTAGAGGGGAGAATGGTTATCCATTGCTTATATGACTCTTACAGGCGCAAATACAACATATCCTAAAAATATTGCTGACTGTCGCTTTTTCCATATTTAATAGCTGATGTACTTAGAGAATAATGTATATTTGCACACTGTATAATTGTTTCATATAAGTTTATTGTAATTAGTTTTTAGAATACAATGAAGAGCTGAGGCAATTCTCTGGGATGTGGCTTTTCCAAGATCCCACAGTGGTCCTTTGTCTAAGGAATTCCCCCTGTCCTCCTGCAGTTCTGTCCTCCATTGACTCCCAACTTCTTTTCATTGTCTTCAGATTATTGTTTCTTATTCTAAGACATACATATATACAGCACACTTATTTGTTTTTTATTTTTTGAATCCTCACTTAGAATTCTCTGTCTCATAAAGCAGACTCTGATAATTTTCATCATGTTATTTCAAAAGCAAAGAAAGACTATACTTTGTTTTCTTTTGTAGCTGGTTGAAGTCTCACAATCAAATTTACTTCCTTCAGCTTTTGAAGGAAAATTAAAAGAAGCTCTTGCCCTGCAGTTATTGGCAGCCTCTGCAGTGGTTAATTATTCATATTTCAGGCTCAGATGTACTGTACAGCTTANTACTCAATATAGGAATTTATCATATAAATTCATTCATCACAGGAAGGATAATGTAGTCTCAGCACTTTGAGTCTCTACCTGTATATTTTCTGTATAATAATGCTACGACAAACCTGGAAGGCTTTCCAGAAATCTGGAGACTGTATTGCAAAAATCACAAAAAGTACCTATTACCATTTTACAAGCTCCAGAAGGTAAACAAAATCATCTATCTATGGAAAATCTAAGCAGGCTAGTGTCTATACTTGCCTTTGAAAAGTCTGTCCCTCTTTGCTACCTTGTCATGTCCACTGATTGAAAGATATCGCTAAAGTGCAGAACACTGACATTTTTAATTACCTCTTGATTTGGTCTCACAGTAAAAATGAACTAGAGGGGAGAATGGTTATCCATTGCTTATATGACTCTTACAGGCTCAAATACAACATATCCTAAAAATATTGCTGACTGTCGCTTTTTCCATATTTAATAGCTGATGTACTTAGAGAATAATGTATATTTGCACACTGTATAATTGTTTCATATAAGTTTATTGTAATTAGTTTTTAGAATACAATGAAGAGCTGAGGCAATTCTCTGGGATGTGGCTTTTCCAAGATCCCACAGTGGTCCTTTGTCTAAGGAATTCCCCCTGTCCTCCTGCAGTTCTGTCCTCCATTGACTCCCAACTTCTTTTCATTGTCTTCAGATTATTGTTTCTTATTCTAAGACATACATATATACAGCACACTTATTTGTTTTTTATTTTTTGAATCCTCACTTAGAATTCTCTGTCTCATAAAGCAGACTCTGATAATTTTCATCATGTTATTTCAAAAGCAAAGAAAGACTATACTTTGTTTTCTTTTGTAGCTGGTTGAAGTCTCACAATCAAATTTACTTCCTTCAGCTTTTGAAGGAAAATTAAAAGAAGCTCTTGCCCTGCAGTTATTGGCAGCCTCTGCAGTGGTTAATTATTCATATTTCAGGCTCAGATGTACTGTACAGCTTAATCAGCATTTCTCTAGACTTGTGTAATCTAGGAATGGTTTTATGAAGCATGGCAAAATTGTGCATACAAGGTCACACCAAAACACTGTGGATGAATGTCCCTATTTTAATGTCCCTATTGCCATTCTGGTGCTCTGAGGGGAAACAGAAATCTCTGTAGTCTGGTGTGGAAAAATACAGATTCTTCCAAACTTGCTTTTCTAATTTAGCCAGGAATTTGCCTGAGGTGTATTGGCAAACAAGTGGCCTCTCCTATTTGCTCCTGGGAGGAGGTCAGGGCACTGATGACATCCTAGCTGAATCTATGTTAGTGCACTTCAGTTCTCCTTGGGACATAAAGAAAGTATTTATTCTGTGATGAAAATGGCACATGGATTCATTAATGGCTTTTTCTAGAGATTGTTTCTTTTGGGTAAATCATGCCATCAGTCAGGTTTGCCTGTTCATACATTGTCACCTCTCCTCTAGCACATCAGTTTTTCTGCAGGAAAACATACCTATGACCACTCTCTTAAGTTCTCTAGCCCCATCCCAAGCTGTGTGGGAAGTTATCAGAGTATAGAGAAAATGCTCTAGTTAATAATAACAGACCATTTGCATTACTGAAGGTATTTTGAAATTAAATGTAAAAAAACCCTATTGTTAATTCTGCCTCAGAGCTTCTCTTAAACTAAATCACACAGGGAGGAGTCCAGGCATTGCACCAAATGTGAAGGGATTAGAGCAGGTTTTGCACCCTGATCATCATGAGGGTTAAAGTACTTGAGGAGACACCTGCACAATTTTTGTGTAGACAATCTAATGGAAATTACTATTAATCAAAGTTCAGAAACACATCCGGGCTCTGTTCCCAGTATCCTGGATGATATAACGCTCTACAAAAAGGTTAGAAAATTAAGAATTAAGCCAGTTCTCAGGGCCAGAAGAAGAGCTTTTGAGGGCGTAGATTGCTATATATACACTTGTATTTAGAGGTACAATGTGAGATGGTTGGAAGACCCTGGTCAAATGTCCAGTCTGATCCAAAACGGCCATGTGGACACAAGCCATCCTTGAGCTATCTTGAGCCATTCTGAGCCATCCTGAGCCACCAGGCTTTGCTGCCAGACATTACTGTGTACGTCAAAAGGTTTTACCAACGTAGCTAATGCAGCCTAAGTTTTCAGAGGTGCTTAGTCATATTGTAATAACAGTCTAGATGTGATTTTCAAGGACAAATCTTGGATGTGTTCTATGCACTGTTGTGAATTAGGTGCCTCACACACTTTCTCTGAGGTTTGGCTTGGCACTTTGTGCAGACTCTGTTTACCTGCCTGAATTTTACAAGGCTCTGGCAGGTTCCAGCTGGAGCTGTTCATGTTGCCTGCAGCAGGGGAAGGTAAGGTGTGCAGGCAGCCAGAAAGGAAGGCTGTGGTGAGACCTGCTGCAGTTGTGAGTGGCACAGCAAAAGCTACAACTGTTGGATTCATGGTGGCATCACATGGTTGTGAGTCTGGAGCAAGAAATCCTCTCCAAACCCCCTGGAAAATGCCAGTATCTCTTCACTCCCAGACTAAATGGCATGGGTTAGCATCCTGTGAACTGTGAAGGTAAAAGTCTCACTAAATTCCCCTGTCACAAGGAAGAAGACCTTACTTGCATAGGGACTCAGTCATGAGGAAGCTGAGCAATGCATTTTATTTCTGTTGTTAAGCATCAACCCAAAGCTGTGACAACTGAAATTCATGTGTGCATTTTCGCCCAAGCAACGTTGGAAGACTACAGACCAAGTTGCAAATTTCTGATTATCAGAAACCTGACATCACACATATCTGATATCTTACAACAGCCCCTGAGGTACATAATTACAGAGCTTAGACATCAGATTTCCTTTTCAGAAAATGAAAAATCTTTGATGTGTCCCACAGAATAGGAATTCATTTTTGTTGAATTACTAGTACAGTTTTCTCTCATTATATCAAAATGCTGTGTTTCGTAATTTCAATTAATCTCATTTTGGCATGTTGAGTAGGATACACTAAGCATTATTTAATTATAATGCAGCTGACTGAAAAGTAGCTATGATATGCAATTCAGAATGAAAAAGAAACAAATAGTAAATTGAAATTAAATATTAGAAGGTTTCAGTCTTATTTACAGAGACTTGCATTTATTATTTATTTTCTGATTCTGATAGAACTGTAGTTTGATAGAAAATCCATCTCTTTAATATTTTCCCCCATTCTTACTACAAATATTATATATTTGAAATGAACTAGTAGGAATATAAAGCATAGAAAGCATCCAAATCTTCACAATGGCTCAATTCAGTTGTTCTTTTTTAGATATGTGGAGAGGAACAATTTGAATCAGAACTGTAAATTGTGATCTGGAGGTGAAATGACTTACCATGTAGTAGTATATAAGCACAGGAGTGGAAGAAGATAGGAGAGACACTCCTTTCTGATTGGAGCTCAACAGCAGGATGAAGGTGTTCTGAGGTATTGCAAAATCTCATTAGTTTTCTATGAGGAAAGTTTGTCCTGGAGTTCACAGCTATTATCCTTGAAGCTAACGATGTGAGTTGAAATTCTATGCAGCTTTGGAGCAGCATGTTTCTGTACTTACTGTGTCACCTCAGCTGAACCCTCTTGGCTCCTAGGGACTCGCTGCAGCCCATCAGCAAAATTACAGGTTATGGTGAACAAATACTTCAAGTTCTTGGGTAATTTCTGGATTAATCAATGGAAATTTTTACAGCTCTAGTATTTTTCTGCTGAAAGGATAATTACTTTTCCTATTTTGCCTTGAAATGAGCAAATGGATAACACAGACTCCAAGACTAGAACATAAACACACACATAGTTCTATAGCTTCATGTGCTCAAAATTTTATTCAGTCACACAAGTACTGGCCATTGAATTCCCCAGGCTCTTACAAAACCTGGAATTACTATTGGCACTGGACAGCAGGTAAATGCTGTTTGCTTGCAGGTGCAATATGTTGAGCACCATTCATAACACTTTTCCCCACAAGAATAATTTGTTAGCATGGTAATTCCCCCCCCTTTTTTTTTCTGTTTACACATTTGTGCTAGAAATCTATGAAACCTGGATGTGTAGGGTGTAATTGTGAATAGAAGAGGCAGATGTATATGTGATGGACTGGATTTTGAGAGCCTTGTGCTGGGCTGTGAGTGCTGAGTTGTGAAGTGGCCTCCATCCAAAGCTGCTGGCTGGTGCTAAGGTCTTAATTCACTGTGAAGCACAACATGGAGCTGGCTTATATTGATCTCTGGGCTGACCTCAGTGAGGTCAGCATGGCTCATATCTAAGCAACTGTGTGCACTCCTCACAATGACACCAGATTAAAACATCCAGCCAAAACACTCCCACATGACATCCCACTTGTACAAAATTCAGAGCTAGACTGAGATTTAAAATGTCTCTATAGGAATTTTACTGTTTAAAAGCTTGCAGCTTCCCTGAATGATAAATAAATCCCAAGAAATTCAGACTCAAGTGCTTCATCACATTATAAACTAGCATTTTGCATATAAACCAACTCTTTCAACAGTTTGGCATCTTTTTATTTACTTCCCTTGCTAATCCCCTTTTGTTAAACAGATAATTTAAACTAGGAAATAGGTGCTATTGTGTATCAGAGCAAAATCCAAATACTATATGATACATTTGATCAAACTCCAAGACTTCTAAACTTTGTCATAAAGTAAACCAAAGTCAATTGCACTTATATAACCTTCAACCTCTGCTATTTAGTTTGTAAGTTGAGCAGAACTTGTCGTTTCTTCATTAGAATCTAGTGTAATTGTGTTATTTGGCACATAATGGAAGAAGCCCAAAATTACTGCTTGAGATAAGAATACTGTCTATACTCTTGTGAGGGCAGTGTGGAGGGAAAATCCTCAGTGGTAATTTCTGAACTGTGTAGTGGACTCTAAGTGGATCTGCAGTCCGGACTGTAACTCACCTCAGAGTGAGCTTTCTGCTTCAATAGAATTTTTATACTTCTAAATTAAATGAATCTCCCAGCAAAGTGCAATGTGTCAGGCAATGATATATAGAAGGTTAAATGGGATCCCTTGAAAGGCGGTGGACCTTAGTTCAGTGTTCTCATTTCCAAAAGAAATTTCAATGCAGGGTAAAGATGTGTCTTCCTAGCAGGTTGCAAGGGATTTTTCTTCTCTGTTGGCTGATGAAGGCTCCTTTGCCAAGTTTTCCTATTTTGGCATGGTGTGGTGAAAGGGACTCTTCACCTCGACTTTGTGCATCAGGACCCTATTCTGAAATAAGCATTCCTCTTTTCTGAGAGGCGAGTTTACTAAAAGTAGTAGATTGGGGCTGTGTCTCAGGAATGTGGGCAATAAATAAGAGGACTGGAAGCACTGCTGGTTAGGAAATTATTAAGAGGAAGTGTCAGCAGATATTTTAATGGCTACAACCCTTTTCTCATGGTCAATGCATAAACCATGGAGCAGATCATAACTAGTGATAAACTCACAAGCAAAGAATGACACAGTGGAGCAGAGTCTGTGGTTTGATCCAATTGCCTTCGGCTGAGGACACAAATCCCAAAGTGAGGGAGTTTCTGTGAAGACTGGATGTCAGCTAGAACAGATTTTAAATGAATTATTAAAATGAGTTCTCGGGTTGTTAGGCAAAAGCTGTCACTGTGGTATTTCTATGCCACCTATGGTTTAGAAGCACGCAGTCATTAACTACACAGTGGTTTTCTTGGTAAACATGTTTTATAATTCTGTTATTACCATCCCTGAATTCTGCTTCTACCAAAAGGGCTATCAAGACTGCAGTGGATATTTGCAAGTTCTAGTGTCTTGTTCACTGACTTCATTTTGATTCTTAAGACTGGGCTGCTGTTGAGGACAATGAGAAAAGTGAAATCTTCAAATTTGATGCTTCTTTGTCATTCAGTATTTCATGGCTCCACAGTAAAGGTTTTACAGTGAACTGACACATCCTCAACTTTGTTCTAAGTGTCCTTCCATAATATTGACAGACTAAAGGGCATAAAGCATGATGGCAAAAGCTGCTATACAAATTATCACATTTGATGAATGTAGAGTGGTACTGAATTCTACAGTGGGACTGACAGCTGCCTCACCCTGTTTATCTATCCTCTCTGAAGGGAGAAGTTGATGATCTCTCTAGAAAGTAGAAAATTCTACTGTGCTTTTATCATCAAAATTTTCCATTCCATAAAAGAGTTTTTTAACTTTGCAGCAAAATAAGGTGACACAGCAAATTATTTTCAATAATGCAAGTCAGCCCAAGCCTCAGCTCACTGGTTTCTCTAGAAAACTGCAGGAAGTCCAGGATGGTTCATATGTAAAATCTGGTCCATGCTATGATCTGTGATACCAATGATGCTGAGATAACCCCTTTTCCTGTTCCTGTTGTCTCATCTATCAATGCCTCAGTTACTCATGGAATTACAGTAATCTCACTGATTGCATTTTCATGACTTGGCAGCATATATCTTTACAAAAACTAATTATCCACCAGTTTTGAAAATTAATATCAATTTCATGTACAATACAGGTAACACTCAAATTACATGATGCAGGTTTTTCTTGATTTGAACTACAGAAATCTTATTTGAGTCATGTGCATATTTATTTGTGAGTGAGGAGATAGGTGTAAAGCAGGAGGTAGAAACATGGGGAAAAAATTAAATTCTGCATTTTTCTATGGGGAGTGATGACCCTTGGAGCAGATCCAAGGAATGAGACACTCCAAGTGCTGGGGTGATGTCTTAGGAGGAATCACAGTGTGATCTTTAGCCACTCACATTCTGACCTGGGTCTGCTACCTCTGAGGCATTATCTCAGGTAAATGTAAGAGCTAATAGCAAAATCCAAATGTTACAGGACTGTCAAGGCTATAAGGGCAGTTATTTCTTTCCTCTTAGCTTCAACACATGTCCATAAAATATGGTTTGGTAGTCTGCTATTTAATTAAAGAGCATCCAGCTACATGAGTAGTGGGGAAAGAATTGTAATTCGGCCCCTCACAGTGGTTACTTTGGCTAGCTAATCACTACACTGCGTATATTTTTAGAATAGACATACTTTTGGGGTTCTTTTAACTCAACTCCTTCTGTCTCCTTCTAGTTCTTGCAAATGGGAGAATGAGGGACATTTTTTCAACCATAGACTTTCCCCAGACAGCTTCAGAATGAGATAAGGAGCAGTCTCAGTTGCTACCACATTAATTCTGGATGCTTCCCAACCTTTCTATCTGACATGCTCTGCAGTCTATGTTTATTTAAAGATTCTGTAGTCACATACAAATCCATGTCGCTTTCTCTCTTTTTTTGTCCTCCCTGATGTTAAAAAAAAAATAAATAAAGAAAAACAAAGTAAAATAAAACAAAATAATATAGCCTGTGAATGATCCAAGTTATCTATTTTGTGCTTAGGCAGTATGTAAGGACAGTACCCAAGGGACCTCTTCCAGATGGGATTGAGCTCTTGCTGATTTCTACTCCACTATCCATTCCCTTATCAAAAGGTGATGCCAGAAGAGCTCAAGTACCTGCAGCTCTGTGGGCATGATGGTGCTGCAGAGGAATCCCTTTGCCTGTGGTTTCTTACCTTATCCATCACTGCAGTGAGAACATGGCATTACAAAGGCTTATATCTGCTTTATGTTTATTCTATTTTAAAAAATTGTTTATTTGTGAAAGTGTCTCAGAAATGGTGATGTATTCTAATTATCACAATCAATGATAAAAAACCACAAAGAAGTATTTCTGTTACCACTATCTCAATTTCAGTATTTGGACCACAGGATACCATTTAACTGCAGCTGTTGAAATTGGCTGAATTTTTATGATACCAGTTGCTGAAGCTGTAGTATGCTTATGTTAATCTTACAATTTATATTAGCACAAAAGTAATTGAATACTAAAGCTGCTTAATTTGCATTACAAAATTATTTCAGTAAAATAATAACAAGTATGAATCTTTATTCTAATGGCACCAAATAAAACTGGCCTTTGTGCATAAAAAGTTATTTCAAAATAGAATTAACCATGAACAGACCTACAGGGAATTCCTGCCATTTTATCACATGAGTTTTAAGCAGCTTTTTCTAAAGAAGGAATCAGCATGGATAATATTACAATTCAGATGGGCAAAATAAACAAGTGCAATTTCCTTTAATCACCTATGAATATGCATAAATAAAATATCTCCTCTGTGGTTTTGATATCAGAGGCTTATTGCTAGTGTAGGAAAGCTTTGAAAAAGAAAAATAAAAACAAACAAATTGAGAGAAAGTCAATCAGCTGAGAATAGTCAATCAGGAAACATTCCTTCATCCCAAGTAGATTAAGTGGCAAGATGATTTAGGCATCATGTAAGTATTCCACCAAGCCCACAAGCTTTATTATTTTTTTTTTTTAACCTTAGTTAAGACAGCATCCTGAATAACAGTTACAACAGTCCCAAACAAACAATAAGCCCTGAGAATGGCATGTTTATTTTCCAATTTTTATAGAGTGACTTGGATAACTTTGACAAAGGAAGAGCAAATCCATCTTAATTGGTATTAAACAGAAAATAAAACTGCAGAAGAGACTCCTTGGTGTAAAGAGCTTAAAGACTAATTGCAGGCACAGTGCAATGAGCAAAAGGAAACAAGACATGTCAAACACAGTGAGAGAAGAAAGGACAATAATCACTCTTTTCAAGGTTGCATGGTTAGCAAATGTTAACTGCTGCATGATGCCTTTACAAATGTCATTTAAGAGAGTCTGATTCTCCTTTGGACATGGCTTTCCTTACTTTATCAGAACAGCAAGGAAAGCTTTATTTGAAATAACATTTAACTCTTGAACATACCAAGGGTCCATTTACCCTTCTGAGAAAATTATCATGTTAGGAATTTTCAGATGACCTGAACCACATCAAGTATGGACTATTTCAACCATGTGGGCAATTGGAAATGCTATACTATGTTCCACCTAAGTGGGAAAATGCAGAGATCCTGAAAAGGCTACTCAGATGTCAAAAGATAACTTGAAAGGAAAAAAATTACAGTTTCCATGTTTGAATCTTAAGATAATCTTGGGATAATCTAGGCAAAGTGCAGCCTTGGCAAAGGGTTTTCACCAAGCTAATTTGGTGAAAAAGCATTACAAAGATGTGTATGTAAGGGGAAAGTTTTATAGATCCAAGGAAATTGATGCTATTGGTGGAGCAGTAGCTGAACACATTAAAAGATAACATGTTTAGGAGATCTAAACATGCTGAATATAATAATAAAATCATAGTGTTTGCTTGGAAGGGACCTTAAAGATTATCCAGTTCTAACCCCTCTGCCATGGGCAGGAATACCTTCCACTAGACCAGGCTGCTCAGAACCCCATCCAACCTGGCCTTGGCAGCACTTCCATAGATGGCGCAGCCACAACTTCTGTGGGTAACCTGTTCCTATGCCTCATCCCCTTCACAGTGAAGACATTTTTTCTGATATCTAATCTAAACCTACTCTCTTCCACTTTGAAGCTGTTCCCCCTTGTGCTTCTGTCACTACATGCCCTTGAGGGTCTCTCTCTATCCTGTAGGGAATCTACAGGGACTGGAAAGTCACAATTAGGACACTTCTTACTCAGGAGTGGGAGAGCTGATGGCGATATTCAAGAGCAGTATTGGTTTCCATTGGCTTCTTTGGAGGTTATGAAGTTATCAACAGCTACACAAAATCAATATAAACTCTTGTCCAAAGAATCATAATAGCATGGTTCATACATTTCAGTACCAATAGCAATTACTATAAAAAAATAAAATAATGACAAGTCAGGCTTAGAGTTATTTAAAACCTTTGAGATCTTCAGATGAAAGTCATTGTAAAAAGCACATATTTTTTAGTAGCAATAAAAGAAAACATGAGAGTTTTTTTTTCCTCCTCTCCAATGTTATTACCTGTAGGATGAATTTGGAAACAAAATACTAGGCCGTGGTCTCTTTGATTTTATATGTGCAATCCAACCCTGCTATCTCATTTCAGCTGGAATTCACATATGACATGAGGAAATTTTTTTTGGCATATGTGATATTTTCCAGCTATTTTTACAGGAATGCTGACCACAGCTGTGTGTTTCAGTCTCATAATATACTTCTTACATGGTTACAAGATTCAGCTATTTCATACTCAATGATGTTAAAAGCAAATAGGGTCACTAACTTCCTATCTGACATTTCTGGCTCATGGAGTTTTTCAAATTGACAAATAGGTTCAGTGTGGGTTCAACATGTTTTTTGAGCTTTGCTTTTTGCTGATACTTCTTAAAATTCCAGCTCTTTTCCCCTCCTTCTCTCCAGGCATTGCAGATTAGATTTAAATAGACACTATTCTCATTCATGTTACCTGTGGTTATGATTGCCTTATGACTCCTGAACTGCTGGGAAAATAATAATATTCTATAAACTTTTTCCTTCACTATTAACCTGCTTTTCAATTTAACATTCATTCTCTTATCAAGATATGTCTATTCAGATTCTGGGTTGTATTTTTTCCTTCAGGTGTTTCAAAGAGTATAAATAAAAGGACACTTAAGAGAACCTTTAAAAAAAAAAAAAAATTAACTTTCTATTTTAGCTCCAGTATTATTATGTCACCTGAGAAACCTTCATGTTCATTAGGTGCAAATGAGTACAAACCCATTTAGCTAAGTAAAAGATATTAATCTATAGCTTCTGAGGGTATGGTCCCAAGGTTAGAATATAACATTGTAACATTTTTTTATCATCTATTTTTCTTTCGTGTGATTCATTGCTACATTAGTTTCTGCTGTGAAAAAGAATATATACCTTTACTTTATACCAGGACAGGGTGAAATATATGGTTACATACTTATTATTTTTGTCTAGTGTTGCACATTTGAGTGGCAAAGAGCTACCTTATCACAGAATCACAGGTTCCACTGAGTTGGAAGGGACCCACAAGGATCATCCAGTCCAACCTCTGGCCCTGCACAGCACCATCCACAAGAATCCCACCACATGCCCACAAGTATTATTCAAAAGCTTCTTTAGCTCTGTCAGGTGGTGCTGTGAGCACTTCCCTGGACAGCCTGTTCAGTGTCCAACCACTCTTTTGTGAAAGGATTTGGGTCACTTTTGGGTGAAGAACCTTTTTCTGCTATCTAATCCAAACTTCCCCCGACTCAGCTTCAGGCCATTCCCTCAGCTCCTGTCGCTGTCCCCACAGAGCAGAGATCAGTGCCTGCCCCTCCTCTTCCCCTCACGGGGAGCTGTAACTGCAGTGAGGTCTCCCCTCAGCCTCCCCCCGGCTGAACAGACCAAGGGACCTCAGGCACTGCTCACACGGCTTCCCCTCAGGGCCCTTCACCACCCTCATGGCCTCCTTTGGACACTCTCTAACAGTTTAATGTCTTTTTTACATTGTGGCACCCAGCACTGCCCCCAGCACTGGAGGTGAGGCCGCCCCAGAGCAGAGCAGAGCAGGACAATCCCCTCGCTGGCCCGGCTGGCCATGCTGTTCCTGATGTCCCCAGGACAGGGTTGGCCCTCCTGGCTGCCAGAGCACTGCTGGTTCATGTTAAAATTTCTACTGACCAGGACCCCCAGGTCACTTTCCCCTGCTTTTCAGCCTCCTATTTCACAGTCTGTACACAATAACCCCTGGCCTGACAAGTAACAGGTGCACTGTGCAGATAGCTGAAATTCTTCAATCAAAATTAATAATTCAGCAAGAGTGATTTCTCAGCTTGCAGTCATATCATAATGGAGATTTGAATGAAGAAATATTTTGTACTAATATCTAGTGGCTACAAATATTTTATCCTCTTATCCTGCATTATTTTCTTTACAAGATTAACAACTCAGATCACCTTTGTCTGAAAATTGTCATACACAGTATTTGTTATTGTGTTGTGATGTTCTGCCTTTTTTGAATTTATTCTCTTTGAGCTATTTTTCTGTAGGTATTCTCCTACACCTAATGGCACAGGCAGGTCAGTCACACTGTTTTTAAACTGCTTTTCTGTGATTATTTTTACTAAGATGCTGTATATGTCTTGATTTAATCTTATATATGTGAACGGTTCTGCTAAACTGAGCAAGCTGAACTTATGTCAATAAAGAGAATGCATTGTATTCACATATGGCTTTGATTTAAGATTTATCAGTATCTATTAACTGTATTAGTAGCTAATATTATACAAAAAAAAAATTCAGCATGAAAACTGGCTTTGTGATTCTTAAACTCTGAAAAATACTTATTATGTGGGGAAAATCTTGTATTTAGATTGAATAGTTTTGTCATTCTGACGTAAATCAGGTCTTCTCTTTCTGAAAATACCTAGTCTTGCTTATCTAAAGATAACCTTACAGCTGCTTATTTGTGAAGCTCTACCACCTTAATTTGTGATTAAATAGGTACTTGGAATTTGTCTGGGAGGGAGAAAGGACATGACAAATGTAATTTCAGAAATTTGCCTTCTGCTGTGTTTTGAAAATTACTTCGATATGACCAAACAGTCAGGCTTTTAAAAGTTTCTGTTCACATATTTTCAGAGTAAAAGTCTAAAAATAGCTAGATTATTTCCTGGAGCATATCAGTGCCAACAAAAATGGGCACAATAAGGAATGGGAAGAGAGATTAGGGAAGACAGAGATGAGAGTCAAAAGAGTGACAGGTATGGGGGAAGGGATATTGTCAAGGGAATGGATGGAAAGCAGAGGGAAGCAGAGTTAACAAGCCTATCACAGCTGGAATAAATGTGTTCCATAGTCCAGGATGGTACTTAACATTCTTTTATAGTCCAGCAAGTGCCTGTAATACATACAGGAAATGGAGGGTTATTTACCCTGTGGAAACTGGGACACTACAAAGAGCAGATGTCTGTCTGATCCTTATATGTGATATTTCCCCCATAGGGCTTCTGCTCTATGCAATCCATTGGTCAAATTAAGGTGCTGATTAGATACCTCCTGCAAATCAGTTTTTATCTTCATGACTGAGTTTGCATAGACTCCCACATAATTAACACTGATAATGTTAAGATTCAGAGAAGTGATGATGATTTTTCCTTATGACATTGCAATATCCAATACTTTTCAGTTCTGTAGAAAAAGAAAATAATTTCCTCCTCATCCTCTTCACCCAGCCTGAAATTAACCCTGGAATAGCCAGAGACTATCATTCAGGGCAATTGACCGGAGTGTGAGACATCAAATTTTGAATTTATGCTTTAAACCAAGATGGAGATGACTTGAACCTTTGTCTTTCACACTATTACCTGGACTATTTTATTACAAATAAAATTCTTTAGTAACTTTGACCAGTACAAGTTTCATTCAAACTTATATGCTTCTGTGGATGTGTCTCCATGTCACTGAATACAAAAAGCCATTACACTGAGAAACTCTTGCTGAGTTCTGCTTTGGAAAGCTGCACACCCATGACAGCTGAACTGTCACATGACAGTGGAGGGACACAGAGAGTGTAAGTCTTATAGAGCTTGGAGGGTGATGGAATTTGAAAACAAGGATAAAAAATATTATCCTTTAATCACTTTTTGGAAAGCAGTGCAAGACAGAATTTTAAGGAAAGCTGTTTCGCATATTTACCTTAACGCTTAATTATTACCTTTTAGTATTAATTTGTAACTGCACATAGGTTTCATTGTTCACAAATGGTAAAAACAATGACCTAAAGAGAGTGTTTTCTAAGTTCAGACATGAGAGAATTAAATAGAGGTTGTGAATAAAGGAAAGAAGAGTTGTAAAAAGAGTTGCCATATCACAAAGGGAAGAAATTATGATTATATAGGTGAGTAATCAGATCATTTAATGGCCTTAAAATAAATAAATGATAACAGCTTTCTTTACTGGAATTTGATGCTTAAGCATTACAGAACTGGCTATGGAAATCCCAGACAGACTCACTATAAAGAACAGGTGAATTTTCTCACATACTTACTTCCACCTGCTTTTAATAAGAGGTGTATTAATGCATACCTGTATTCACACTGCAGAATATTATTCTTTTCTCTTTATTTTGATCTATTGCTTTTAACTAGAAAATATATATGGCACTTCTGAAACACAGACTTTTATAAGAAATTATCTACTTTTTCTTGTGAAATAGAAAATATAGGGAGAAATAATCACTAAGAAGTATAGAAAATAGCGCATTCCTTAAAGGAAAAAACCCCCAAAATCAAACACAAAGCATCAAGTAAGGTATGCTGTTTTATTCAATTTATTTAAAGTAAATAGTGTTGAAGAATTTTGGGGGTGGCATTTTATTGATATTTCAATCATGAGCTAGACCTCCAGCTACTGTTAAGAAAGACCATTCTTATCAAAATGTTGCAGATTTACAGTACTTAGGAGTCTTGTTTATTAACCTTAAGTTTCTACACAAGTCAAATTCATCTTCAGCTGATTTAGATTTAGGATTCCTGGATCTTCACTGCCAAAAGAAGAATCAGAGGAATTTGTGGTGGTCTTTTTAGTTTGTTTTCCTTGTCATAACTGAATCACAGAATTACTTGGGTTGGAAAGGAAATTAGAGATCATCTTGTTTCAACCCCCCTGCCATGGGCAGGAATGCTTTCCACTAGATCAGGCTGCTCAGAGCCCCACTCAGCCTGGCTTTGATCACTCCAGGAATGGCTCAGCCACAGCTTCTTGGCGTGGCCTGTGCTAGTGTCTCATCACCCTTACAAGACAGAATTTCTTCCTAATATCTAATTTAAAAAAAATCTAAATGTAAATTTACTCATTATAGTCCTCTCATTATTGTTTGTCCTGTCACTCTGTCCACTCTGGTTTTTTTTGTTTTGTTTGTTTGTTTGTTTGTTTTTTAATGCAGTTGTCATGGGAAACAAAACAAATTATCAAATAAAACTAAACATCTGATACCCCTTTGTGTCATAAAACATATTTTCTACAATGTACCATATGGACTATTTACCACCAATCCCATTCTATAATAAGAGAAGGAGAAGTGTATGTGGAAGAAAGCGGGGATGGAATTATTAGAACTTATCACCTATATTTCCAAAGGAAGGTAGTTGTTTCATCCACACAGCAGCATTTTCCCCTTCTCCTGGGTTTTCAGGTTGTTCTCAATTACTCAATTGATATACTTCTGATCTTTAAACAAAGTCACGTCTACCTTGTAGCAAAGAAAAAAAAAAATCATTAAATACATTTATTTTTCTAAAAGATAGGATTCTTACTGGTTCTCTTGGATTCTGACCAGAAAGTTAACAATTCTATATGAAATCAACAACTGAACATCTAAAATAGGCACTTGTCTAAATCACCTTGCAATGGTATTTATCTACAAAAATTAATTCATTTGAAGGTACAATGGGATTTTAAAAGTGTCATTGCTCTATTTTCTTCTCACACTGAATGAAGCTAAACAGAGTTAAAGGCCCTTACCCTATGTGAAAAGTTGTAGAGATATTAAGAACATCAGAGTAACAACAGAGTAACTAACCCTGCATGACAGAATAGATAATCATTTAGATTGTCATTTATTGCCAGTTACCACTGAAAACCTTCATATGAATCATGCTTGTTTCTTCCTGCAAATGTAAACACACAGACCTGCAGCTGTATCTCAGATACCATTGAATGAATATAAAGGACTAGCTATTTGAAGATCCACTCAGGAGTATCCTCAAATCATACTGGTATTGACCTTGGATTTTTCTCCCAGTCTAATAATCATCATGAAATAAAATTGACCTTTTTTTTTGAATGTACAACAGACAACAAATCAAATGTACATATATTTAATGTGTTAATTATAAAAACCCATTTTGCTTCATATTTTTCTTCCCACATGAAGGTACAGATTCTAAAAGGCTTTCTGAATTGTAGCTTGTAGGAAAAAGAAAATAGGGACACTGTCCATAACTATTTTTTAGCTGTGACCTTACACTGCTTAAGACCTAAAATGTTATGTTTTTTAATACAGAAGCAAATGGTTTTATCATTATTTTATTGCACTTCAGAGGAAAGGAAAGTAATTGCATATCAATGCTTTATGTTTTCTTTAAGGGAAAAGCTAACTTGGGTCACAGAAGGCGAGTGGGAATACATACTATAGGCACCATATTTATTCTACTTGAAAATGCCAAGTGATTCAACATCTGAAAAGCCACATTTAAAGAAAAACTTTCCCAGATCGTTTTATAGCTTTTACATCTGTAAATGTACTGTGGGTCATATTTATAGCTGCCTAAGCTGGACAAAGAATATTTCTGTTAGGATTTTTTTTCCATGGTTAACCTCCATGAGAAAAATATTCTGAATTTACCAAATATTAATTATAATCCCAGGTATGAGATCTCCTTTTTATTCTTCTAGGAAGGATCAGATTTATACACAAAATGTTGTTTCAAGGTATCAGCTAGTGCAGAGGACATTTGAAAACAAGAATTAGGAAAACAAAAATTCTGCGTCCATCTTTGACTTGTCCATCTTTGTTTTTTGTAGAAGTAAATATTTCTCAGTTACTTAATACCTATGCAGCTCTGTGATAAAAGGTAGTTAGGTGGTGGAATTTTTGACTAGACTCTTTGGTACTGCATGGGAAGGGTAAATACCAAGAAATTCTTACTCTTTTTGAGGGAAGCTACTGAGGTTTTTTCATCTATGTTCCTCATTTTCCATATTCCTTGCTGCATCCTCTGTTCGCTGTCATTTGAGAGACTCTGGTGGAAGTCCAGACTCTAATGGGTGATATTAAAAGATATAGAAAGGATTAGAAGAATTTTTCAGTAAGTAGGCAGAATGCTTCCATTGAGGTCATTGCAAGAGTTATTTTCTTAGCTTGAGTAATTGAAATGCTTTGTTTAACACACCTAGTTGCTTTCTGAAATAGAAGAATCTATTCCCATTTCATTGGGAAGAAATTTCTATTGCAAATGCACTGCAGCAACTGTATTGATTTTTGACTTATATAGACACTATTATTAATTCTAATTTTCAAACAAAATTAGGCAGATAAATATGGGAATAAAAATAAAAATAATAGTTCCTTTCTCTTTGGTTCAATCCTGTACAGCTGGAGGTGGGGAAGAATCCTAAAGAAATCATTATCATTGCACAAGATTGTCAGAATGACTTGAGTCACACCAGGCACTATGACAGTACAGACAAAACTCTTGCTCTTTAAACTTCATTCTGCACACCTCCTATCCCTGACACACAGGACAGCTTCTTCAGTGTCTGCAATACTTATTTTGCAGGTCATAAGGCTTTATACAGAGATTTTTTTCATCAGACTCAATGATCTGTGAAGGATCTTGAACTTACCAACTCATTCAGGCTTGAATTCAGGACTCATGCAACTGCTGCTGCCTTTCCTTATCTTTATCTGTCATTTTCTGCTCATATTTTACAATAAAAATATTCCTTACTGGACTTGTAATTTATTTTTAAAAAAGGATGCATTGCCTTCAGCTAAAGAAAGAAGACTGACTGGAATAATTAATTTTTGATAAATTGGAATGGGTCTCTTCCTTGGATAAAAAAGACAAAGCAAATATAGAAGAGTAAATCCTTCCCATGGTACCCTCTTTCTCATGCCTGCTTGAATCACTCTCTCCTGGCATAAACAAAGTATGTTCTTCAAATCAAATTCTACATCCTCTGCTCCTTATTCTACCTTGAAGTACAAAATAATCTTATTCAAGTATTCTTTTTTTGTAGAAATTAATTTTCCTATTAGATTTCTTTGATCCTTCTCCCCATTCCTCGGGGGGTTGGGGGGGTGGGGGTAAAGAGCAGAAATTGAGTGGCTGCATAGTGGCTAATTTTCATCTGGGCTTAAACCATGTCAGAACTATCTGTCATTGGGCTAAACTGAAATTTTAGCTAATTTTAGCTAAAATATGTGATGATGTCACTTAGCAATATAATAGTTGCTACCTCTTTATATAAATATATATATACATGTATCTGTATTTGGCCATGAAGTTAGTTTTTAAATTTGATTCAATACTTGTAATTTTTCAAGTATCATTCAGTCATTCTTCTTGTGTTTGACGGCAATACAGAAATGCACCTGAGACCTAGGATGTTCCCAATGCAAAAGCCTATTTCCATTGGTCATAGTCTCTAAGTTTTGGTCAGATTTCTTCCACCTTAGTCATATTGACTGAACGTCAAATTCAAGCAGGAATAATTCTTGCTACAATGATAGAAAAATGGCATTCCCAATAGGATAGTTTTATTCAATTTGGATAAAAAATATTTTTTCTGTTTGATTGTCTTGAAGGTTCAACTAAATTTTCTTAGTTTTCTTCATAGCAGTCGTTATGTTGCTGTGTTTTGGATCTGTGCTGAGAACAGTGCTGGTATTGTAGAGATGTTTTAGTTACTTCTGCTGAGCAGTGCTCACACAGCATCAAGGCCTTCTCTGCCAGCGAGAGGGCTGGGGGTGCACAAGGGTTTGGGAGGGACACAGCTGGAACAGCTGACCCTGGGGATATCCCAGGGCATGTGGTGTCATGCTCAGCATGTAGAGCTGGGGGCAGAAGGAGGGAAGGGGGATGTTCGGAGTGGTGGTGTTTGTCATTCCAGGTCACCATGGCACATGGCGGAGCCCTGCTGTACTGGCGATGGCTGAACATGGCCTGCTCATAGAAAGTTGTGAGATAAGTCCTTTCTTTGCTGATGTGCATGGCTTTGGCTTTCCTTATTAAACTCTCTGCATCTCAACCCAAGAGTTTTCTCTTTTACCCTTCTGATTCTCTCCCCCATCCCAGTGGGGGAGAGTGAGTGCATGGCTCTTTTCAGCTGAGGTTTAAACATGACACTGTGCCAGATATGACCAGAAAAAGGCATTTTTGCCACTTTCTGAAGATCAGATTGCATTCTACTGCTTTGAAAAAATGTACTTTTTAAACTTCTGGCACAATTAATTTCTTTGTTTTACTTTTAAAAAGTCAGATTATTACATTTCACAACTGCTTTCCTTTATTAATTTTAGATACCTCATTAAATTGACTGAAAAATCTCTCACCTATAGTTTAGGGTCAATGAGAAGAATGTTTGTTTTTCTTTGCAATGCTCAGTGGAGCAGAGCTTTCTTCATACTATGAAACAATCATAATAAATTAACAGGAATTGTCAGGCTTCTTTCAGGCAATGCTTGTCAGTAGTGTAAAGCAATAAGCATATATTTATTGCAATTATTGTAGAAAGAAAAGAAATAGCATTAGATAATTTACAGAACAATGTGCCCTGTAGAGATTGCTTGAAACAATTTAATGAACTTGAGAAAATTCTGAGTATCATACTTCCAGTGGGACAGGTATTTTACATGACTGTCCCAAAGCACAGTCTGTCACTGTCATCCTCATCAGTACCACTGTATCTCTTGTTGTGACATGTGCAATATTTATAGATAAATATCAATTCAAGCTTCTTCTGCTGAACATTTTAATTTAAATTGACCATGTACTTAGGAAAACAATAAAAAGGAGATAGAATTAACCTACATTGTGTCACGGGCTGTCAGGATGGTGGATGCTGCTATCCTTTGATTGAGTATTTTCTAAGTATTTAACACGGAATAAATGTTACTTTTCCTCAACTGATCTGAATCATCCAGGCATCTTCCATGATTAGAAAACAGCTGCCAGTACAACCCACCATTCTTAAAACTAGGAGACTCAGAAGTTCCATGGAGTCATTTCTGTTAGTTTATTTACTCGTGAGGCTTTCAGTTACCTCTGTGATAGACAGGATCATCCTTCCTAGGGGTTATCAGGGCAACAGCCAGCATTGCACAGGAGAATTGTGTTGCTTTCACACCCTTTGAATATGTATTCATTAAGTGATTTTTACAACTGGCACCAATGGTTTTGATCCTCAACACATGTGTGAAACAAGGTTGAAATTTATATTTTCTTCTTTTCTAAGCATAAATACAAATAAAGCACAATGAACCTAACTGGAAATAAAAGTAGGCTTTTCACAACATTTTACCTGAAATCCTGGTTCTCCAAATGCTACACATTGAAATGATATCACAGGTCAGAGAAATTGCAATTTTCAAATTTTTTTTTTCTCCTTCAAGCCTCCTACCCAGGACTATCTACTGCTGAGATCCAAGAGTTATCTAGTTTATGGATAGAGTGAACTGTGGTGGATTCTGGTCTTTATTATGTATTTCCATTTTTTAATTCTTTTGTTATGAAGGACAAACACTGACCATATTTTTGAGTCATAGCCTTCATTTCCAAGGAGTTTTGTGATACTTCTAATGCATCATTGTACTTAAATATGAAACTGGAATAGGTGTGGCCAGGTTTCCTGGGGTACTCACTGTTCTGTAAAGAACCAGAACCAAGAAATCTGTCTGGTAAGAAGCAAGCAAGTTACTTAGAAAACTAACTGTTTTTCACATGACTAACAGGGCAGATGTGTGTTATAGGACCCCTGTATGGAGACTTATACACCTAAATTTCCATTAAAAATTTTCTTTAGTTTTTTTTTAAGCCTTCCACCAGCTTGTACCTTCATGCCCTGAATATTTATTGATTTGCACCAATATCAGTAGGTCACAGTGAACAATATGGCCAGTGCTTTTGCAGAAAGATGTTTCCAGTATTATTAGTCTGTACTATCAATGATACAATATTATTTGCAAATAATAATTCACTTCACTTTGGACTGCTAAATACAGCAAAGTCTAAGCAAATTTGATACAAAAGAAATTAGTTATTTGTATTAAAAGATACAGGATTTCCATCAGAAAATAGAAAATGAGATACTAGATTTTTTCTTGATGGATACATATTAGTGAGATTTATACATACAGTGAATACTAAAAGAAAAAAGAAAAAAAAAAGGACCATTTCATGAAGGGAATCCTTTCTCTCCTTGTTTTTTTGCATTTAGGTTTGGTGCAGGGTTATACTTAAACAGCAGCAGGTGATTTACAAAGGGAACCAAATGTTAGTCAAGCTATTTAGACTGCTCCAAACTCTACTTTCCATTCTTGTGTTAGCTCCTTTGCATCCACAGAAGGGTAAATCAATCTCATCTTCTGATTTGATATCACAGCTTTTAGATTCAAAATTCCCCCTTATGCTGTGTAACACAGAATGGCAAACTGATTTCTGTGATCTGTATGTACATACATATTAAGGGGTAATATTTTGTTACTTTTAAAAAATGTAACATATAACAGAAAGCAAAATTTTAGAAAAGAGAATATGAAATTGAAATAATTAAAAATTAGACAGAAGGACAGTAAGGGGACTGTCACATTTCCTTGTTGGTTTGGTAGCTCAGGGCAGGTTCACAGGTGCTCCACAGGCCACACTGCAGGTGAGGCACTGGGGAACTGAAGTAGTGGGAATGTCTGTTTCCCACAGATGGCATTAAAAATGTCTGGGTTCTGTAGCCTGCATGAGTTCTCATGCATAGATTTGGGAGTGGTGAAGGGAGGACAAGGTATCCTTGAGCAGATGCACAATGGTCTTTCACAGATTTTTTGTGACTGTAAAGGACAATTCTGAACATCTTGCCATATTTGCATAACAAAAACTACTCATGTTTTCTAAATGATGAGAGAGATGTGGTAGCTAGGAAACTTAATCCGTACATTAGAAGAAACTGCCAATAAGATAAAACTGCTAGACTAATACGTAAAATATTAAAACGTGTAAACCAGTGCCTACACCATTTTTAAGAGTCCTTTTAATTGAAAGGCTACTGTTCAATGCAATCACCCAATAGGCCTTTGCAGATTTACTCTGGTGCCATCCATGCTACCATACGAACCAGAACACAATACTTTTTAACAGGATTACCTGAGCTCATGGCTGGAGAACAAGCAAGGACCAGACATGAGAAATTTTGTTTTGCTGGACTGAAATGATATTATTTATAGATTGTTTTGCTGCATAAAGATTGCAATATGGGGTTGATGCCTAAATAGGCTAAAGCCTATTCTGAACTTCCAAACAATAAAACCAGGGTTCATAATATGAACATTTGAAGTACAGAGACCTGTCAACTGAAAGGAGAGCATGAGCCATTTGATTTTATATTGCAGAGACTCTATATAAAATTTCTTTATGGTTACACAAAATGGTAAAGACTAAAGAAGCAATAGAAATACAAAAAATGCAAAAAGTCTGGAAGTGTCACCTTCTTTCTCTAAAAGTTATTTCCTGTTCTAGAAGACTAGAAGTATGGGATATGATGTAATTGCCTTTATTAGACTCAGACTTTATTCTTTTGCCTTTGGAAAACATATGACTCTGTTCTAATATTTTTTCCTCTGTGATGAATGTCATGTTATCACCCAAGGGCCTGGGAAAGCTTCCCTGGAAACCCAGTGTAACACAGAGCATCATCACTTTTCAAAAATGTGGTGAGACGAGTTTTACAATAAATGTCTTAAAAGGTGTTCTGCAAGGAGCTGAAAAGGGGACACAGGGATTAAAACAAAGACGGAATAGTGCTGTACACAAGGAGTGGATAGAAGCAACATGAGCATATCTTAGATTTTCTCTTGGTTTTGCTGACTCTTTTAATTGGAATGATATTTTTGATCAATAATGGATCTTGTTATAAGGTATGTTGTACAGATAAATATAGTCAGTGTGGGTATGTTACAGTCAATGAAAGGATAAAGCTGCAATCTAATTGTCAATGAGAAAAATTCAGGGAAAACAGATTCTTGATAATACATTTGTGTATTCTCTAAATACATCTTTAAATATATTAGGGCAGATAGGGTATAACAGACAGAGAAGGTATAACCATTTTATATCCTCTCAAGCATCCCTGAAAGTTTTCATATCAACAAAATATATTATTGTATTGTGCTGTCTTTAGTTTAGGCTGCTTGTCAATAACACTTCAGGATAATTTTTACTGGTATAGACTATTGTTGGAAAATTCCCATCTGGTGAATTAAAAAAAAAAAAAAAAATATTCAGAACGGATAAAATTTTATGTCATCTAAAGTGATAGGAAACACTTGCAGAGGGTGAGTTGGCCAACAGCAAGAATGAATGTACTAATATCAGGGAACAGGATTGATCAGGGTGCATCTCACAATGGAGATGTTCCTCTTCCCTAACTAAAATACAGCCTGGATGCCTGTGTTTCAGATGGCTAACATCATATGAGAAAGGGCCATTGGTGCTAAAAAAGGGCCAATGGGACAATTTATTAGCAGAACTCTTACCATCTCAATTTATTTTTCTTAACTTTAGGCTTTTGGGCAGTCTGGAAGGGGAAAAAAAAGTCATTTCAATAATATTGTAATGAATTTCCTGATCCTTTAGATATTTATGTTGGTTCTGTGTAGGTTTTTTAAAATACAGAAAGCACCTTTCACCAAACTCAAACTACTTTTGCTGGCAAGTTTACCTACTCCAAATAACCTTTCCTTTTTGCAGAGAAAATGTACACAGGTCTTTTTTTTTTGGGGGGGGGGTGGGTCTAAATGGTTAACATTTCACTTAATAAAGCTCTGGAATGGTCACAGAGAACAATTTGCAAAATAACAATGTACTAGCATCTATGAGGAGGCCTGGTATTTTACCAAGTATTTTTATCTGTATATAAATACATGCCTGAGGACAAACGCTAGGAGGTTCTATTCACAAGATAACAGTGTTAGATTGTTTGTATCAGTCAAAGAATTAAAAACAGCAGTATAATACTCCATTTTATAGTACATATAGTGAGTGTATCATAAGAGTGAATGTAAAATAAGTAGCCATGTACACTTCAGAAGCCAATCCTCTAATAAATTCTGTGCCAGTGTGTTCATATTTTTACGTGATAAACTAGACCTAAATTATGTAAATATTCTTCAACAGTAAACTACTTGTAGGATCAAAATGGATGTGAGAGAAGTGTCATGCTCTTTTTTTTTTTTTTTTTTCTGCTTATAAATCATAGAATGGTTTGGGTTGGAGTTGACCTCAAAGATCAACCCCCTACGGTGTGCAGGGACGCCTCCCACTAGATCTGGTTGTTCAGGACTCCATCCAAACTAGCCTAAATATTTCCAGGGATGTGCCATCCACTACTTCTATGGACAGATCATTCCAGTGATTCATGACCCTTCCACTAAAGAGTTTTTTCCTAATATCTCGTCTAAACCTGCCCTTGTCCATCCTATACCCTTGTAAAAAGCCCCTTCCCAGCACTCTTGTAACTCCTTTAGGTACTGGAAAGTGCTATAAGGTCTCCCTGGAGGCTTCTCCAGATTGAACAGCCCCAGCTGTCTCAACCAGTCTTCAGAGGAGAGGCGCCCCAGCCCTCTTATTGGCTTGGTGGCCTCCTCTAGACGCGCTCCGCCAAGTCCATGTTGTTCCTGTGCTGGGGTCCCCAGAGCTGGATGCAGCACTGCAGGTGGGCTCTTAGGAGTGCAGAATAGAGGGAGCGACTCACCTCCCTTGCTCTCCTGTCCACGCTGCTTTGGGAGCAGCCAAGGACATGATTGGCTTTCTGGGCTTCAAGGACATGTTGCATGAACCTTCTGTTACTTCAAAAAAATGGAAATGAAAGGATTTGCTCATTACTACTTGACTATTCTTATACATCACTTTGACTTTATTTTTATGCTTACAGCTTAACAAAATCTTTGTTGGTTAATTTGAATGTAATCCTTTCAGGTAGTGGACATTCAACCAGCACTTCTGGAGGTAATTAGTGAATCAAATAAGATGCTAATGGAAGAAGGTAATTACTTGAGAGCTGATGGATAATAGTGGGAGGCAATTATTTAAATATCTGCATGGTCTTACTCAAATTGCAAATGGATTTCCAGCCTTGCTCTAGGAAAGCTTGAAGTGTCATTACCACAATTTTGCAATGGATGGGATAGAATCATTGCTTAAGCAAGGATGCATTTCATGCCATAAAAGGAAGCACATTCGCATAAACACTTTAATTTGATAAGATAGTCTGTAATTTTGACAGGCCAAAGTAGTCCAGTGTATGGAAGATGCAGTGCTTCCTAAAAGCAGATTTTTACTCCGTACAAAGTTGATTAGAAAAATAAGATTCATTAAAACACAGATGAAAAACATCTGCTTA
The DNA here is from genome assembly GCA_013396955.1 of Regulus satrapa. Classification (NCBI taxonomy): domain Eukaryota; kingdom Metazoa; phylum Chordata; class Aves; order Passeriformes; family Regulidae; genus Regulus; species Regulus satrapa. The sequence continues at coordinate 321,230 of VWZN01015153.1, read as the reverse complement.
TATGGCAGATGGTAATTCAGCTATCAACACATCCAACTGTTAAATGAATGGACTGATTTAATACAAAAAGTATGGCTTTCCCTCATCTATGGCTCATTCATTTGCAGATTGTTGACGTTGGTTTTTTTTCCATATTAAACTGAGCTTTTCAACAATTTAAAATTATTCAAGTCCTCCTCCCCCTTGCCTCTGGCATACACCTTCTCTATTCTATTTAGCATTGCTGCTAAAACAAAGGCAAATGATTCATCCTTAATGTGGAAAAATGGAAATTTTGTGTGTCCTTTCCAGGCATTATAACATACTGGGCCTAATTTTTGGCTGCTGTAACACTGATTTCTAGGGGGTTGAACTGATTTTATCTGGTTTCTCCTTTACTGTGGAGAAGAGTGTATGAATTTACTTCCTGAATTCCTAGAATAATTTCATCATTTGAAGTATTACAGTAAAGATCTCTTTAGATACTGTGGTCAGAAACAGTTTCCTTAAACAATTGCAATGAATCCCACCCTTAAAATAATATAATAAAACAATTTTGAGGCTCTTCGCACTGTGTCTTTGATATCCTGGAGGCCAGCAAAAAGCTGTCATTATAAACGAACTTGAAGTAATTTTTTGGCCCTTGACTGCTCATTGCAGAAGACTACGTTCTGCCTTGCATTATACTAGTACAATATCATTGCATGCAAAAGGATTCTGAAACTGAGACTTGCAGATAGAATTTCAGATGTATTTCCCTGCACTTATATTGCTCAACTGCCATACACTGTTTTCTCTGCTTTTTAAAAGTTCATAATTGTCTGTATGTGACACAAATGAATGCTTAGAATTGGACACATTTTATTCTTTAAGAAGTGTGAGAGCTTTGTGTTTGATTCTAAAATTATTAGGAAGCAAAACTTGAAGTTTTGGACTAGCAAAGAAAACCTCAGAAGAATACTGACTCCAAGTCAGTGCATAGCAAGTGGTGAGGGCTTGGTCTGAAACCAAAAACAGGTGGAGATGACAACTTCAGAATTTTTTCTATCTCACAACACAGATTATGTAACAAAGCACAAATGTAGAATTATAAATAAAGCATATATATGTGTGTGTGTGTGTGTGTTAAAAGTATAAGTGGCTTCTTAGTCATTTTGACAGAAAGATAAGAAACAAGGCAAGGTAAAACTTCTGTTCTGAAGGTAGAATAAAAAGAAAATAAAATATATGATGAAAATTCGTATTTTCTTCTTTTTTTCATTGATAGATTTTAGTGCAGTTGACATTTCTAGTTAGGACACAGTATGTCCTTTGACTCACATGAACAAATGCTGCTGTGGCTTTGGTGGGAACAGGAAGTTTCCCACTCATATCAGTAATACCTCAGGAACTGACGCTTGCGCTTCTCTTGAGTGCCTGATGTTTATAATGAACACTTTGGGAAAACATATGGTGTTCTGAACTTTGCTTCCTGATGGCTTGAACATGCATGGTAAATGGTGGTTTGAATATTCAAATCTATAACCACAATAAACCATAGCAGAGGAATTACAGTATCTTATATTAAAGTTACATGGCTCATATAGCAGACAAGTCCAGATGAGTGAACATACTGTTTCTTGAAAATAGGTCATTTATGTTGTGCTACAGTAGCAATACCATTAAAAGGAAGTCTCCAAAGTTTTAAAAATCTCTCCTCTGGAAATAAGCAATTTCCAGAACAGAGCAATATCATCTCCAATACTTTAGAAATCAGATTTCTTCAGAGTAAGTGTTTCAATTCTAGTTCTTTGAAGTCAGTGTCAAACAAGCATGTTGAAAAAAAATACCTTTGTTTCATTTTGGGAAAAAAAAGGTCTGGAATGCAAGCTGTTCTCAAGCTATGTCAGGAATTCAGCATTGTTAAAGGCTCTGACTGTATTTCTGGAAGTACCTGTTATAAGACTGTGTAGAATACATGTACATACAGACATCCAGAAACAGCTCCCACTTTTATTTGTATTAGACTGGATCTGAAACTTGCTGGCCACAAGACTGCAGTTTAGGAGTGCTCACCTATTAAGGGATGGACGTGCACTTTCAACACTCTTTCCTCTCTGAGAAAAATAGCAAGGCACAAACTTGCCAGCAATAACAGCAATAGACAGGATGCCTTAGTGCATCCCTAAAACAATCCAAAAAGTGATTTTCATAACATGTTTGAGTAGGTGGAACTTTCGAACAAATTTACACAATTGGTATAACTCCTCATAATTCAATGAACCTTTCAGGTAGCAAGCTTTCACTCTTCTTCTGAAGTCTGTGCACGTCCAAGGTACCTTTCTTTGGAACAGAGTTTAAAAATAATTTCCCTTGAAGTCAATAAGTGACTCATCAAGACAAATGTTTTGAGCAGGATTTTGTTTTTACTGGCATGTTTCAGAGCTGGGATCAATGAGTGTACATAGCTTGAAAAGCCAGTCAACCTTTAGAAGAGCCTGAAAAATATACTATTGTGCTGCTGCATTTATTGAAAAAGGAGTAACTCTAGAGTGAGAAAGAGGACATATCATTCTGCAAATTATTATGAAAACAAAAATTCTGAGATTTTAAAATATTTTATATGGTTTCTTCCTTTCATACAGAGAATATTTAATGGTTTTCTGTTGTTTGCCATTTTATTATTTTTTAAATTGGAAATTTTTGTGTAAATATTTTAAAATCTCAATTCATATCAATAAAAAATGCATTTTTTAATATATTTTCTGAGAACTGTTTTCCAAAACTCTTTCTGGGTATCTGTGATACTTTTGCGCCTAAACTTCAGCAATAACAGAAGGATAATTAAGAAGGAATTTTTGAGGCAAAGACTAAGGCATAAGTGAAACATGCCAAATAAGGAGGTCTGTAACAAATGCTGAAGTTTCATGGCACACTGAGCTAAAGGGTTCTGACATTAATTTTTTAATTGAGGTGTAATATTAGGATTCATATTGACTCAACTTCACATACGTACAATGCAAACACCTGGGGGTTAAATCTTTTCTGCAGACAGTAGACAGAAATGGATTTTTTTCTGGGATGTATCTGATCTCATAATATACTTTCACTGTAAGTGAGGCAAGATGCACTCTGCAATTGCCTGTTCTGCCCATTGGCCGCAAAAGGGGTCTGTGCACTCAGTTTAGATGCAGATGTACTGCACACTTTTTGTCAAAAGAAGTATACCACAGGTCTCTTTTTCAACAGAAATAATTGAAGTCAACACTGCTAACAAGGATATCTCTTTGGTGTAAAAGCACAGCTTATTTCAGGGTAGTTTTTAATGGAAAAGCTTGAGATAAATATTCAACCCTTCTTTCACCTCTGTGGCTCCACTGTGACTTCAGAAACTTCATTGAACAGATCTTATTATTAAACAGATAAGATTATAGTTCAGCTTCAAGCATGAGGAAAATACAATGCTCATTCAAGTTTGGAAGTTCATTATGCTTGTTTTCCCTGGATCTAATTTAAGTGATTTTTTTTCCTGACTTTAAAAAATTATACTAAAACAATTTGTTCAATGTCTGGTCAATAAGTAAATAAACGATTTCATTTTTCACATCATGGTTTCATTTAAAATATTCTCATTGCATTATTGCTTTTAATATGGTTTTAAAGTCACCCACCTTGAACTCCCTCACCCAGAAATCAATTATCTCATCTGAATAAATTTGCTTACAAGACAAAGAGTGTTGAAGTCAGTGGATAAATTCCCTTGAGTTGAATGGACACACTTGAAGGGAGCATAAATATTTTCATAACCAATATTACAAATTCTCAAAAGTTTAGAAGATTAAATAAAATGTAATCTTATGTTCTGGGGAAAAAAACACATCTGTCTATACTATTTTGATCAGCTTCATTTTTCAAAGATGTTCTATCCCATTTGCAAGTGGTCTTGAAATAGAGCTATAAATCAAGAAACTTGGATGTTTTATTTTCTCAAGCTCTAAAAATGGTAATTTCCTAGAAATTGGCACTGAGGAAATTAATCTTCTAGGTGGATTACCCAAAGACATAAGCAAGCAAAAAAATCAGTTTGTAAGTACTAAAAGTATAATATTTTAATTACAAAAACAGACATGATTGGCTGTAAATGTTGTGTAATATCATAATGAATATAGGCTATAGGAAAAGCTATGAAATATTGGCAAATCACTCAGCAGATGAAATGAAACTAGAAAACACATGTCCAGACATAGTCAATCCTTCAATTTGCATTTTCTGGCAAAGTCATGAAAGGAAAGACATGACATTTACTTCCAAAGCCTCATGGATTATAAACTGATGAGGAGAAGCACTATGGGATCAGCCAGTATGTGGTAGAACAAGTTAAAGTTAACAATCCAAAAGAAATTAGCGATGGCAGCTTCTGTCACAAACATTTTATTGGAGCCATTATTCCACTTTTCTGGAAGAGAGAGGTAGAAAGAAGTGTAATTAATTTTTTCAGATTTTAAAATATATTTCCCATCTCAGAGTGTGTGTTCTGCAGAAAATCCAACCATGTTTCTCACATGAAAATACATTTCCTCCACTGTGGTCATTGCTGTACTCCCACCTCTTGGGAAGAGGCTTGAAGAAATAGAAAGTATTCCATGTGTAGTGTTAAGTGGTGTTACACTTATCCCAACAGCTTATTTCTGTAGGTAAGATGTAGAAGCACAAAAGTGGAACATAACAGTGCTTTTTTTCTGGGGGGAGATTTGTCTCACAAGAGCTAAATTGTAGTTCAGTACAAGATCTATTTCTTCTGCCGTGCATTTGCTCATGGGGAATAGAAGGGGATGATGTATTAAGTTTCAGGTTTCATATTTTTCAGATTCTGTACTGCACTGGTATATAACTCTGAACTTCATATAAAGTGTGAGCAAGTTCTCACAGTTTAGTTAGACAAAACAATCCTTTTCTAGCCTGAGAGCCAAGGACACCACTGCAGCTTCATGCCCCAAAAATAAAAACAACAGTGAATTAGGGGGAGCAGCTCGGAGAATGTGACTTCATTACCTGAAGCTGTAATTGGACAATTAACCCCAATATGTAATTGGCCCAAAACTTACAAAAGTGTGAAAACCTGTGACCTGTCATCCATCTTGGGTGTAGCCTCAGCCAGGTTCTTGTACCAAGTTTTAACCTTTGAAGGCCTTTTAAAACAATATCTACTTTATTCCTTTAACTCTGTCTAGCTGCTGTTCTAGGTAGGCTCTTAAGGCATCAGGGAAGCAAAAAGACAATTTGAGTGAACAGATAAATGAAACATTATATGATTAACAAAAATAAAGAAAAAAAAAGGAAGATAATGGACTCTTCAAAAAAAAAAAAAAAAAAAAGTCTAACCATCTAACCTACATATAGACCAAATTTATTGATTTACAAAAATAAACAGTGGCTTTTTAGGGTAAAATTTACTTGACTATACTTTATTGTCAGCCAACTTTATTTTATAAGACATTTTAAACAATAGAAATAATTGAGCCATCGAGATGAAAAACAGCCAGTAAGACTCTCTTGATTCTGCTAGATATTGATTTCTCTTATCTCATGGACTCAAACATGGTAAACACAGTAACAGCTGTAGGGAAGAACAGCAGCTGTCCTGAAAAGTACCAAAATGGAATGCACGTTGCCCAAGAGAGAGAGAGATCACCTGCAGCTGCCCAGCGTGGCAACAGTGTGGAAACTTCTAGGGCGAGCCAAGGGTGCCTAGAAGGTCAAGGCAGGAGATGACATCACTCTCAGGTTGCTACCTTTGGTAAGATGTGAAAGGGTTGATACAAGTTCCCCAAGGCAAAAAGCAAAATCAGCATTTAATTTTGTGAGAATAATGAAAAAGAACAGCTGAGTGACAGCCTAGTGATCAACAGGATGCCTGTTTGGCAAAGTTAAAGCAGTTTATCTGTTTTAAAAACAAGAGAGGAAAATAGGTCAAAATGCTGAGATCAGGAACCAGTCAACCCAGAGGAATCTGTGCTGGCTATGAAAAGTCATAAAACAACAATCTCATACTAAGATTTGTAATCTTGCTGTTTGCCCTTTGTATAGCTAATCAAATATTTACAAAATATATTTTCTCTTTCTCACATGATGAGCTTAAAATTGGTGGAAAAGAGAATTCAGTACACAAAACATCTGCTTAAATGTAAGAACCTGAGTGTGCCTGTCTTCCTGTTGTAAGAGTCTGCTTTGTCTTACTCAGCAAGTGCTGCTCAACACCCTCAGAGGGAGACTGTCACCCTGCAGTTCTCCCTGGCAGAATTTGCAGGACACAGGCAACTACAGTCACTCTGCTCACTAAATTACACACTTAGACTGCTGGCTTTGATATTCACAGAAAATCTAAACCTCATTACCCCCCTGAGATACCACCTGAGCTGGTGCACTGAAAGACAGGGAAAACAATTGGGTCTGCTGAAGCTGAACACACTTCAATAATTTTATTTCTCCTGCTGTAAATGTTATTAGTAACTATTGATTAATTTCACTCGTAGCCACACTGCAAATCAAAAGACTTTAAAAGCTTCTGCTTGTGTGGGAAGTCTGCAGAGGCTGCAAATTGGTCTGGTTCATTATATCACTGTAATTAATAAAAATGTCATGAAAATGAAACATTCTGGAAAATTTTGAAATATTTCCTTACATTGTGTGAACAGCATATTAGAAACAGGTTTCTGTAGAGAATAGCATGCATATAAACAAATATTAAATATTAATTCCTATTAAAATTTTATTTTTAATCAATCAAAATCAGGGAAAGTTTTTTTGAGGTTAAAATGTGACTGCCTCAGATGAGCATCCCCTTTAAACCTAAGCTATACCTGTTAAAGTGAACAGAAACATGTCAGGAACAAGGAAGTGGGTGTGCCTGAGAAGAACAAAAACAAACCGGGTACAACTTGGGCCTTCTGTGTTCTCCAGACTATATTTGCATTCTGCCATACATTCACACTTTAACGGATCCAGTGTTGTGTGCAGTGCACAGGGATGAGTCCACAGTGAAGGAAGGAACCCCCACGGTGGCCACCGTGTCCTGGCATGGTACCTGCCTGCTGGAGAGACATGGTCTGGTGCTCTTCTTTCTACTGTGCTGTGCTGGTCCATCAGGGACTTGGGACGTCCCAGAGAATAGATGAAGAGTATGGCACTGTTTCTTGCAATGGTCAGTGTAGTGTAGGCAGGCAAAATTGCATTTTAGGCCACTTGTAAGGAAAATATGAATGCAAATGTTTTGGAAATGTACAGTTTTTTCTTAGATCAGACAGCCTAAAAGAGATTATGCATAGCATTGAGCTGTTTTGTATTTATTAGCCAGTGAGACCAACAACCAAAGCTTTGTGAAACTTCCCCATGGCTACATCCTTGTCTATATTGAAAGGGTCAGAAGAATTCAAGTGTTTTGAAGTTTATATTAAGCAGTGATTTTTCTCTCCTGAAGATGAAAGAAGGCTGTTTCAGCATTTTATCACTACTTTGGCAAGCCTTGCCAGGGGACCACCCCAATTCTAGCCAGATTTTGGCAGATGGTGGCTGCTAAAAAGAGTAATGAAGATAAAATGAATATAGAGGATATGGCCTATTCTGTTACAGGCAGGTCTTGTTCCAGCTTCTTCGAGAAGGGTGCCTGTAAGTAGGGGCTTTGGACTAACTTCCATAAAAATAAGGCATGAAAATTAGGAGTGGCACTGTTGTCTATTGCAGGGCTACTGAACTACACTGAGTAAGGTGGTTTTGTGCTGGCTTGTATTTATGCTGACAGGCAACAAAACCCCATATTTCAATTCAGTCAAGTTGGATTACAGATACACATGTAAGCTACCTGATTCAAAAGATCTCCTGTCACTCAGTCTAGCACCAGATATTGTAATGGTGTGTGTGAAAAATGCAGAACTGAAGACTGATTTGTGTGTATCAGATATGTGAATTTCCTGGGTTCCTACTAACAACTTTAAAATGCACCTTGCACATATTCCTTATACAAAGACACCAGTAAACAGGTTATGTTGGATTTTTGCTGTTGGGTAGACAGGCCCTGTTATTGCACAGCCAGAGACACAGTCATATTGGGCTCTTCTGCTGCTTGATGGAGTGCCTGAATTCAGGAATTCATGCAGGATTTAATGGAATTCATGGCCAGAGATGAACACAGTCACTGTTGGTTAAAATGCAGAGGAGAACACAACCCAAGGCTCGTCCTTGTTTTTGTATTTCTAGGTCTTAAAGCAAAAAGAATAGTAAAAATGATTCCTTTCTTGTTGGAAAAGATGACTGATTACAGAAATGAATAAAATAGTTTATTATCCAGAATTAAAGGTGTATAAGCTTAATATAAAATTTGTTTTCCAACTATTTATTTTTAATTTTATGAATTGAAATATTTTAATTTGGTTTCTTTGGGTTTCTAACAGCTTTTGTGTCCTAACAGCTCTTTAAGCAAGTACCATATGAAATTAATTTATCCTGAGGGAGTTTTACTTTCCTACTCTTTTATCCACCTTTTATTTTCTTCAACACATTTTATTTTGACAGTGTCTGTATTTTGCCTTTCCATCTAACTTTCCACTGCTGTGAAGAGTGTTTTGGAAAAAAAGGTAGGTTTTTCTTTTATTTTCTGACATAAGGACTAGGAAAAAAACTGCCTGATGGAGCTATTACCTTCAAGTACTTTGCCAATATGATGATAATGAAAGTTATTTCCTGCTGTAGTTAAAAATAAGCTTTTCAAAGTAATCATTTCAGTCCTCGAGCCACTTCTCATGACTCATTGCTCCAAGGCAGGGCTCTACAGCATTGTTTGTGAAGTTCTCAATATTAAAAATGTACATTCTGGAAATCAGTGTTTCCCTGAGTTTGAAAAACAGTTAAATACAGATGCAGATGTAAGTCTGAAACTGAAACAAACTATTCACAAATACAGAGCCTACAGCTTTAGGTGCTTAATTATATAATACAAGCTAACAGCTTTAGGTGCTTAATTATAGAATTTTGAAGGTGTTGGAAACCACCTGATGTTGTGAATAAAGCAAATAAAGCAATTAGTGTTTTAAGAAACATCTGGATACATTGCTTAGGTTGATAGCAGCTTTGCAATTCCCACTTAGCCTGCTCTACATCTCTAGGTTATTATATCCATATAGTTTAGTTGTTCGGGTATTTTCACTCTATTTACGGATTTTATCTGTTGTGGAGTTTGCACTTTTGGTCAATAAAACAGTGGGTTTCAAAAGATTTATAGTTATTAATGAAACAAATGTGTTCCCTTGTAGAGAGATATGTTCAATGTGCTCCCTTGTAGAGAGATATGTTCAGTGAGTTCTTCTGGAAAACTACTGGCCATCCCATCCCACTACCGCAGGAATAAATGTAGCACTTTCCAAGAAGCAAAGAGCCCTAACACTGAGGAGTCCCCCAGGAACAGGTTGCTGTAGTGTGGATCCCCCACGGGGCCGCAAGTCCTGCCAGCAAACCTCTTCCAGTGTGGGCTTCTCCCTGTGGAGCCACAGCTCCTGCTCCAGCACAGTCACAGCCTCCTACAGGTATCACTGTGCTCCAGCACAGGGTCCTCCATGGGCTGCAGGTGAATGTTTTCTCCCCCATGGACCTCCCTGGGCTGCAGGGGCACAGCTGCCCCACCATGGGCTGCACCAGGGGCTGCAGGGAATCTGCTCTGACACCTGGAGCACCGCCTGCCTCTCTTTCTGCACTGATCTGCAGGGCGGCTCTTTCTCACACACCTATTCTTACTCCTCTCTTCCTTGTCTGCAATCTTCTTATGCAAGAACTTTCTCTCCCTCTTAACTCTGTTATCACAGAAGTGCTACCACTGGCTGATGAGCTTGGCCCTGGCCTGCAGTGGATCCATCTTGGAGTCATCTGCCATTGGCTCTGTTGGACATGGGGGAAATTTCTGGCAGCTTCTCACAGAGCCTGCCCCTGTAGCCCTGTGCTACCAAAGCCTGTCTACACAAACCAAATACAGACATTTACAAAAATAAATACACAATCAAAATCTTCATGCTGTGGTGTCACCTCTGCATGCTGAAACTTCCAGCAAAATCACTCAACAAAACTTAATTATTACTTGGGTCTGTGACAAACTCCTGAAGCTGCCTCCCTGGTGGGCAGGACACCATGCACTGTGTAGGAGGAGCTGCAACTTCCATTGAGACTTTGGTTTATTAACTTTCTGCTAAGGAAGTCCTGGAAGAAGTGATGTACCACAGGGAAGAGGACAAGAATCTCAGAATAAAGCCCACTCTTCCTCCACCACTGAAACAGAGCTTTGGTGTGTGAGCTCAGCTTGTTGCTGTTCTTTCACACTTGTAATCACTGAAACAGGCTGCTGTGACTGTGGAGGTGGTATGTTGGGTCTGCGTGAAACAAATCAGCCAGCACATATGTGTGGGCAGCCACCTCATTGTAATTTAGAGAGGTTTGTCAGTGAGCTGTAAGGATGGGTGGATGGAAGAGTGGCAGAAGTAATTTGAGGCTGTGTGGGAGATGAGCTAGTGCCCTATACATGCTCTGCCTGTGGATGAAAGCTCTGATGCTCCACTGGAGAGGAGTTCAAATGCTGATAAATTCCAGTAAAATATAAAAGCTAGGAATCACAGGCTGGCTCTTTGTCTGGAGTAAATCAGCAGGGATGTGTTGAATCTCTGGGTTTACCTCAGCTCAGAATCTCAGCCTGTGTACCTCACTCTCATCTCACACTGCTCTGCCAGAACTTTGGGGGATATCTGAGTCATCTGGATTTAACCACATTCTAGTGCTGAGTTGAGAGGTGGAAGAAATTGTATAAGAAAAATTTTTTAAAACAACTCTTATTTATTTAATGCTGTTCATATTTATATTCTATTTGAAATTAATCAGTTCCTTTAAAATTAGTTTTATGTATGATAAAGATTTTATCTTTTTTAGACTACTGTAGAATAGTTTAAGAAATAGAAGCTCAATTGAAATAAAGACAATCTCTTTAATAAAAACTCTTAGAGTGAGAAAGCAACAGCTTGCTTTCTCTGAAACCTGGAGACTATAAAACTGTTACCTGAATTGGCAAAGCTATTACATAAAACTTACAAGTATTTTCAGAAAACATGCAAGCTGACATGAAATAAATTTTTGTCCCTTCTGAAATCAGTGCTTAACTTAAGAAATACTAATAACATTTTACCTGGAAGCACAGCATATCCCTGCTTGGAAGTTAATTTAAATAAATGAGTGGCCATCCACTCCTGCAATTAATTAATTTTCAAGACTTTCTCGTATCAGAGCTCACTTTTGGTGAGCAAGAGAAGTGATCCTTGCTTTCAAAACCTTAGAAGAAAAACACATTTCAAACATTAAAATGTTTTGTCTGTAATCCACTGATAGGAGTGTATCAGAATTAATGCACATTTAGCTGGAAATCAGTAAGATTTCCTTTTTCCACTTTCAAGCATCCCAAATCTAGTAAACCCACTCCTATATTTAGAGTCTAGAAGAAACACCTTTGTCTCCAAAGGATCAGGGTTTCCATGTGCAGGAAAAGCAAACATAGATTTCATGAGATGGTTCTTTGCAACCTCTCAGTCTTTCTGTATGAATCTCATGTCATCATCCTGGTGCATTTCCTTCAGAAATAGTAAATTTCCAATAATCAGCCCAAGTTTAATAAGAGATCACTATCCAGGGTAGCAAGGAAGAAAAACTCTCTATCCTTTATGTCTTATCATAATGCTTAAAAAAGCATACTAGCCTAGCAGTTCTTAATCTGAACTTGTTCCAGCTCATCTCCTCCGTTTCTCATTGCCATTCTTATCCTTGTTTAAAATAGCAGAGTCTCCATCAATTTTTATTTCCCTGTCATCTATTATTCCTCTCAGCCTTGAGCCATATTAAACCAAAGCTTTCATAGTTTCCATCCATTTTCATCTGTCTCATGCTCAGCTTTTACTTGTATTTAAATCACTCTTAGCAAGAAAAAAGTCTGCAAAGTGTGAGCAAAGTATAGTTAAGACCTTAGCCTTTATTCTGTTACTTAGAAATAAAAATATAACTATGACAGGTAAACAAATAATTTACAATGAAAAGTAAATAAGAGAGAATTGATTGTGACTATTGTGGTTTATCTGCAAAACTTTGCAAATTATTATATTCAGACCATGCCATAAAATAGCACGATGTGAGTAGTTACAAATTACAGAATGCATGTGTATCAAACAAAATCAGAATATAATGTGATATTAGGTTATCAAATTGTCAGTGTACTTTATGCCCCTGAGCTGTTTATAAATAGGTAGTGGCATTGAAAGATTCATCATTTTCGGAGGTTTATAAATAGGTATGGAATGTTTTGCCCCACATGAATAACACATTTTCAGTGTTCCATATTATGGCTAGAAAATCATGTCATACTCATTAGTGTACATTAAGCCACAGGACTTAGGCTCTTATCTCAGTTAATTAGTTAAAAAAAAAAAAAAAAAAAAAAAAAGAAAAAAAAAAGTAAATTAAAACGGGAAAAAAAAAAAAAAAAAGAAAAAAGAAGATGCAAGGAAGGACACAAAAAGAAAACTAATTTTGAGTTGTGAATAATGTATTCATGGAGCTCCACCTAATAAGTGCAAGCTTAAATATATTCATAAAGTGTATGCTATTAGCTTGACTGAGATATAATCTCTTTTAGTTTTTTTTTTTTTCTTTTTGTGGCCAAAATCTCCTCAGAAATAGTGCAGCTAAATCTGTTAGTTTTCCAAACCCCAGTTGGTATCTTTAAATAATTTGTGGACTGGGTGCATTCAGCTTTTATACCAAGTGCTGCAGGGACTGTGGTCCCATGGTCCCTTCAGAAGGAAAGCTTGCTTTGTCCTGCTTCCCAAGGGAAAGGCAATGCAGCCTGGACCCTGAAAGGCCCCTGCACCTCTAACATGCATGGCTATGTCAGGTCTCTGGACTCCTTTTCTGACCAGGTGAAAAGCCTGGGGAAATGAAAGTGTATTTAGATCCTACTGCTGTGTGATAGCGCTGTTAAAGTGAGCAGAATGGTGTAAAGGGACTCAACTCTTTTGGAAGGCCACAAAAAGCCAGTGGCCCATAGCCTGTCATTAAAACAAATGTAAAATGTCATTTAGCAGCAAATACAAGAGATTAAATCAGGAGTCTGAGTAACATTTTGGAGACTGCAGCTGCTCTTACAAAAGCAAGTAAAAAAAGAGACACTGAAATGAGTCTCAGCTGTTTTGCACCTTGTTTGCTGGAGTTTCCTCTATGGGTATCACAGCTCCAGCATTGCTTGCAGGCTCTGGCATCCCTTTAAAATAGAGTACATCTTGTCTGAGAATTCAAACGCGACTTTGTTCTTGCTTAAGCTGGGATCTGAAATGTTGACAATGAGTCAGACTGGGGTTTGACAAGGGCGTTTTCCCGCTGAGGTTGATTTGCTCTAATGGCTATTGATTCAACAGACTGTAACTTGGAAGAAAGGAGGAGCTGTGAATGGAGCTGGGCTGGAGGAATTAAATTACCCTAATGTAACTTTTAATGGACCTACCAGCAGTGTCCACTCCTTCCAGAAGGCCCTGAAAACAGCTCACTCCATAATTTCAGGCATTATCACAGGCAGTTGCATTGCTAATGCTGTGTATTGATAAAAGGATAAATGCTATTTTTGCTCTTGGTGTCAGAGGACTGGGTATCACATTAACGGCATAGATTGTTGAAGTTCTGTCCTTGAAATAGTCATGGCTTTCAATTTCTTTCTCAGCATGTGTTTAAATATTCCCAAGAGCCCCAAACTGCCTCAAGTTGCTTCCTGTTTAAATAAAAGATGATTCCTCTTTTTATTCTGTGGAATCCATTCAAAAGAAAAGGTCATGCCCAAAGGGAGAAAGCAATTTCCTTATTCTTCTTTTCAGAGCTCTAGGGATTTGTAATTTAAGTTTCCCAGAACACTCTCCATTTTTTCATAATTGATATTCTTTGTTAATTTTCTTTTTTTTTGGGGGGTGGTGGTGTCATGTCTGTCTAGTCCTAAAGCAAACCCAGCATTTACTGTTGTTAAACCCTGGGCCCCTAAGAAATGCAGCATTATTGAGATATCCTCATATTTGGAAGAAAGATAATCAAAATAAGGTATTTCTTTTAATTTACTTTGTTTCCGCTAATGTCTGACACACAATTCTAAATGCACCTTTCTTTCTCACTTAAGAAGGGGACACTGTGGAATATTTCACTGGGGGGTATTAATGTTTAATAATAAGCATTGCTTCAGTAGTGCCTGCAAGGTTTTGCTTTTTCAGAAGAATTTTTTTCTGAAAATTTATGTGACCTGGCCATTAGGCTGATGGGGAGAAATTATTCCAATAGTTTCCAATGATGTTTGAAAAGAAATATAGTTTCCTGATGGTGTAAAAAAGTATACATATTTTAAAAATTGGTTTTGTCTCTCCTTTTCTGTTTATGTTATGTCTTATATTGATTAAACTATATTACTGATAGTAGAAATAAGATAAATTGTTTATGGTTAAGTCCCTGTGGATGTAGTAAACATCAGCACAAATGGATTAAGTCAATGTAATTCTATGGAATTTCAAGCTCAGGAATCAAAACATAACATTTTAAAATTATTAGATTCAATCACTATAAGTACTTTTATTTTTGAAGAATGGATAATAAATTGATCTCTTTGCATTATATGAACAGCTGTTAACATAAATTCTGATATATAATTATTTATTTTAAAATTTATTCTAATACCGAGAAGTGTTCAAATACATTTAAAAACTGCATTTAAGAACTCATTTAAAACAGTATTTCTGGCTGGAATCTGATTTGTTTTCATTTGTTTGCATTTTCCATGCTGGTTAGAAAAGAGAAGGTACTTGCTAAATTACTCAATACTGCCAAGCTAACAAATACGCTAAATGCCTTCATTTTTTTTTTTTTTTTACTTTCTTTACAGTCTTTTATACCTACTCCTCCTGTCTTCCATGAACTTTCTTTAGCCAGATTTCTGGAAATATCTTGCTCATCAGCATCAGGAACATTTTTGGAACTCCCTGTCACCTACTGTACTTCCTGTGTTTGGCTTTGGGCACTGTCACCAGCCTTCCCTTCCCTGGCATCCCCTGGCCTCCTTCGTCCACCCCAACAGGCTCCAGGCTGAGCGATTGCTTCCCCTGCACTTTCCCTTCCCAAGGGCCCCCCCAAGAAGCATAAGGCCACAATCTGTGTTCAGCCCCATGTCCTCGGGCCTTGTCACACCCTGCAGTGGCCCAGCCATCCTTTGGAGCCTGGCTGCTCCCTGAAGTGATGAGGGTTTTGTGGATGCCTGGTGTTATCAGGGTCTAGCTTTGTTGGGCACAGGCAGTGGTGAGTGCAGCCACCCTCCTGTGAGGATGGGAGTGACTGACAAACAAACTGGTCAAACTGTTTCAAAACAACAGTCATTAAAAGCTGGGGTTTTCAAGCTGACGTACGTGAACAAGATTAATGAATATTTACAAATAAAAAATTGGTTTAGAACTCTCTAGATAAGCTCATGCATAATTCAATATCAGAGCTGAAAACCAAAGACTGCAATCTGCTTTCCTTAATGTAACATTAAGGGTATACATTTTTATAAGTAGCCCATCACCTATTCCTATCCCACACAAGTCCAGACTGATTCCCTCCTATGTGTGCATTTATTATTCATAAGTATCTACTGAAAACTATGGATTAACCATTTTAAGAGCACGTTTTGTTTGGGAACTTTCTGCCTAGCTTTCCAAATTTCCTATTTGTAATGGATAACACTGTGAGTGGATGACTGAATCATTTTGACAGTAGAGCAAATAATGGAGCATGAGACTATGATATAAACTTCCCTTATAAATAATCATGGAGGTTAAAAAAAAATCAACATGGGCGCTAAAAATGTTACAGCTTTTTGGCATACATACATAAGTATATTAGATACTTAAGAGGAATCTTTGTGGGCAGTGAATAATGCAAGCACACAATCACAGCAAACCAAAGTGATAGTCTCTGATCCCAGGGACACTGTGGATCAGGCTTCCCTTACTGTGTCTCTGCTGCTGGCTGAAGTCATGGATGAGAAATTGTTCTATTAAGCTGAACAAAATTTCACAAGGGTGCCATCATGGGTATATAATATTCTTAATCTGACTATGATTATTGTTGCTTGGCTTGAACAGATGACGTCTGGGGAGGGTGTGTGTGTGTGAAAGATAACAAGAAGGATGATGAGTGGCAAAATACACTAAAGATTAAAAGGAGACTGTTGCTATTCCATCCAAGGCCTTGGGTATGATCTCTGCAGCAAATGAAAGAAGTTAAATGTTCAACTATTCTTCCTGAATTTTCATTTTATGCATGCATAATTATATGCAATTATAAATCCATTTGTAAACCTAGACAATTATTTAAATTTATATAAAAAATCTGCATATATACATTTAGAATCTGCTTACAAACCTGAATAAAATATTATCATGTGGAGGAAACTTTTCCCAGCACTGACTCAACAAATTCCTTCAGAAGTGAAAATACATGTGACACATAAACCCCTGTACTCTTTCAGCAACTGGTCCCACCTAGGAACAACCTGGTAGTAATTTGCCAGGCTGAGAACAAACCAAACCAAAGGAGAAACTGCCCTTTCCCTGCTCCTATCTTCTCTAATGAACAAATTATTCAAATATACAAAACAAGCTGTTGAAAAACTTCAGACTAAAGAATGTGCAGCAGGTGGCAACATATGTGTCCAGTTAGTTCTAGCCAAAACAGTCTAATTTGCAGAAAAGGGTACAGAATTTTGCTGTGACTCAGCTGAGGGGGTGATTCAAAGATGCTCTAGCTCAAGTGCTAGACTTGCTGAAGTAACTAGTTATTAAATAAATGCAATTTCTAGACTATCCTGACCTTTTGGGTGCTCAATAATTCAGTTAATACTCTAAATTTTGTCTGTTGGGGGCTCATATTCCTTGGAGATTTAGTCTTCTGCTTCCCAGTTTCCAAGTACATTAAAATAAAAATATTTGTATAGCTTAAAGCTTATGAAAAAATAAATTAATTAGGCCAAAACCAAATTATGAAATATCTGAATGTTTTTGCCATTGTAATATACAGAGCTGAATATTTAACTACTTTGTAATATGTGCACTCTCCCTCTAGTGGTGATGCAGTCACTGCTTGACCCAGTCACCACATTTCCAACTGCAAGATGATTATGCCTTATCCGAATTAGTAATTTTGATGACATTGTATCAAAAGAAATTTCTGTGACTAGAAACTAATGGGACTTGCATGTTGAGTAAAGAAAATGAGAATGAAGGAAGCAGCAACTTCCAGAAGTCAACAGTCAAAACAACGAAAACCCTATTAGAATAGTGTCTGAAAGCTATTACTACCTGCTGGGTGTGTGGCTGGATTTTAGTGGTTTAATTATGTCTGCAGAGTTACAAGAACTATCATAGTTATGAAATTTTTTTTTTTTGTTTACACCAAAATTAACATTGGCCTAATAATGCTCTAAAGCTCATTTCAGCTGATTATTGAAACAACATGGTTCAAACAACTGCTTAAATTATATAAGATGGAATATAAACTAATATTAAACATATACTTAATGCTGAAATTGAATATTTTCCTACAATAGGTCTTCAACAACTGGTGGAATGATTTGGAAAATTTGGCAATTTTGGTAATTTCTTCTGATAAAAATGTCCTAGTGAGGAGAGGAAAAAGGAAAGATGTGTGCCTGGTGTTGAAAACAGTTTGAATTTAAGTAATTTTTCTTTTGGGGAAAAGAATATTTTTGGGAAATCTTTCTGAGCAAATACAACAGTGAAGGTTATTCTGCAACAAAAAGAAACTAAATGTACCTACTTTCTGAAACAAAGCCAAGTGAAACCAAGGTAAACTAGACAGAGAGCATGAGTTTCACAAATTAGAGATATTTCTTGGGAGGAACTCAATTATCACAAACCCATATTTTTCACTAAATTAAGATTTTACAGAAAACTTCCAACAGGCATGTGTATTGAAAGAGCTCTTCAATCTGAGCACTTGACATCCTGGCTATGTTGGCTGTAGCAGTAATGGATATGTCTAATATAAACACTTTAAATCACTGTCTGTTGAAGAGATCCATGAAGTGATCTGGATTATTTTTTTTCTTCTTAATCTGGAGTCATAGAAACAAAGAGTATAAATTTAACAACAGATCTGGTATCTGACTGTTAGTAAAATCCAAGAATTTTAAGGGACTAAGTTACTTCAAGGTTTTGAGTATTTTTGTTTTTTAAAACTTAAACATGATCAAGAAAGCGAAACTAATTGATGAAAAATACAGGTGTCTTGAAAACATTATGTTTTTCTAATTTGAATGTTATCTTTTAAAGTATTATAAGTGCTCTTAGGAGGACCAAACCACGAGTAAAAATGTCCGAGAGATGAAAAGCCTACTTTGTTTGCTTTTGATTGTCAAGAAAATATTGATTAAAAAAATGTATCTTTTAGAAAAATTGAAAACTATTTTGAGAAATTAAATTGAAATGGAAGTTTTCTTTTTTTTTTCTTTTCTTTTTTTTTTAGAAATCTGAAATTTTGCTAGTTATTTTCTAACCTATGAAAAGTCACCTCCATATGAAACCAAATCTTCCTGTAAGTAATGTGGCTACTTGTACCAACATTCTACTACATAAAGTGAGTTTCTTTGGGCATGGGATTGCAAGATCTAATTAATATTTATTTATGTATTTATAAACTTTTTATTTATTTTTAAGGTAACTTTCTATATGCACAGGCTCCCTTTTAAAAAGTAGAATTTCTTTTAAAATGTTTCTCACAAGAGAAGATGTGGTGCAGAGATTTAAGATATTTAATTGCCCTCCAGTGAGCACACATTAGCTCAATAGATTGTATTTTCGAGATTGGATATTTAAGCAATCATTAAAAAAACCCAAACCAGTTTAATGGTTTTTGAAGCATCATTAACAACTCAATAAATTAAAATTGACTGCTAAAAGGACAAAAAAAGAATTGCCTAAATAATTTTAAATTATTAATTAAGAATGTGAGATAGTCAAGGAAGTGGAAAAAGCTTTAAAGAATATATCCTACAGTTTACTAGATTTAGTCACCTTTCCTTTTTTTTTTTTTTTTTTTTTTTTTTTTTTTTTTTTTTTTTTTTTTTTTTNTTTTTTTTTTTTTTTACTTTTTACACTCACACACTCACACAACCCCTTTTTTTTCTTTTAAGACTATTTTAAGACTAAAGTGTCATCCAAACTCAGTTTTGGAGCCTGACCTTCATGATGGCAGCAAGCTACTCTGTGTACCTAATAGAAATACAAAGTAAGCAAGTAAATATCAGATGCTGAACTTCCTGCTTTCATTCTGCATAGTGAGAAAGCAACAAATACTGCACTTTTCAAGACTTCCTTCCCAGGAGGCAGCTAAACTGGAATTGCCATCTCTTTTGTATATTGAAAATAGTACAGACAGACTAGTATGGACAAGCAAAAAAAGGTCTAAGAAGAGACATATAACATATGTCCTCCTTGACTATCCTTTCATCCTATCCTAATCATGTTTTTCACTTTGCTTCCTTACTTATTTGTGCTGAACACTGATAAGGGAGAATTCAGCCCAAAGCTAATATGTCATTTTAAAGATAATGATTTTGAGTATCAAATGTTTGGCCTGCATGTTTGGAATAGCAGACATATTAGATCACTTCTTTTTGTGGTGCCCTTGTTTATTTGAAAGCAACTTGTACTTCATCTTCTCAGCCACAATCATGTATAATATTTTGGGCAGAAAAATCTAGTTTTAATAATTAAATTATACATTTAGAAATGCCTTCTTATTGAATTTCCAGGTTAACGTTTTTGTTGTGACTGTCTATTTTAGTTATGACTGCAGTAGGCAACTGATGTCTCTTTCCTGACATAATATCATGCATAAATAGGGAAATTAGGAAAAAAAATCAATTTCACAAAATAGCAGTATTAATGTAGCATGCTATGTTTTGGAAAGACTATGATGTTAGCAGAGCAGAATCTTAGTTGGCAATGCATTGTTTGTTCTTGCCCGAGACATTCTTCCTGAGCAAGTCCTGCCATCAGTCTTTTTACATAATAGGACAGAAAAAATAAAGCAGCATATTGTGACTCAATGGTCAACGTCCTCAGGCTCCCTGACAAGTTAAGTTGTCAGGCATATGGAAATCTGCAAGGGGGGGTGCTGAAAAAGAACCATAAACTGAAATGTGGTAAAGTAGTATGGAGATATAACATTAAAAACACTTCTGAATAACAGTGTATAAATTCCGTATGACTCAACGGCTGTACAGGTAAAGAAAGCCCAGCATGACACTGGCTGATTTAAGAAAACTTGAAGGTAGAATTAATCATTGATGTCGCTATTTCTGGAAATGAAAGGAATTTTGAAAGGGGGGAAAATGTGAGAACCGTACAGATTGAGTGACTGTACCATAAAATAAGATTTCTTTTGGTAATATAGCAGTAAAAATAAAATGTGGCCAGCTCTAGGATCTAACAAGAATGTGTTGGACACAGAAATTGTCTGGATTTACATGTGATGTTTGCCAAGTCTACCATTCTTGGAAATCCCTCCTGCATTCCTGTTTTTCTAAAGGGAATTCATGGTTCATTTGTTTGCTTCCAAAAATGAATATGAGAAAAATTTATATCCTTATGGGAGGATGCAAAGTGTAGTCCAAAGTAGCAATGCAAGCAACTTCTGGTCCTTTCCTCACAAAGTCAAAGAATAGAGACTGTCATCAGCAATCAGAAGCAAAACTGTGTTTCTGTCATGTGCAACTTGATTTTCCACATCTCAGGTAGTGACTGCATTGAAAAAAAGAAAAAAAAAAAAGAGTAGAATAAACCAAAGGGAATAGGAAAGAAGAACAGAAGGCAAAATTGTCTAGAGGCATAAAAATTTGGACAGGAGGCATAGGATTACTTGCAGGGCATGGTGGTGAGGGGAATCTCCCACCAAAGAACCATGGAAATAATTTGAGATTTGTGACTCAGTCAGATGCAGATTTTAGCTGAAAGATCATCAAGAAAGAGACTTGCCCACACTTGTGGTTATATGTGAAGCAGACTTGGTAAGAGTGTTAAGAGAAAGAAGCTGAACTGAGTTTCCAGGATCTTTGATGTAGATGTGACAGATATTCATTTGAAAAGGTATTTTTTAAGGACCTGAAGCAGCACAGAAATACCAACTCCTAATAACTAGTATGAATCCTAGAAAATACTACCAGGGCTTGATTCTGGTCTCAGAGTCTCCAAATTGTACAAGAGAAATGTCAGTTGCCTTTGCAAATGTTATGGACCTGAGCAAACAAATTTTTTTACAGCACTGCTCCCTCAAGCTAAACTGCTAGTCCTGCTTGGTGGCAATGCCATGTATTATGAAAGGCTGCAGTTAGAGAGCCCTTCCATGAAGTATGTGGGGAAACAGGTTTGAAATTCATCGAAAGCTGAATGCCTAACCTTCTAACTTTGCCCTCTGTCTCCGCTTACAAGTTAAACAGGTTTAACTCCAATCAGAGGTATCTAGGGTAATAACTGACTGCAGTAAAAAATACCAAGGCACACTAAATGAAAAAAATCCTCAAAAACCTTAGACAACCCTTCTCCCTCCCCAGCTATTCAGCAGGTTGCTGTGTTTTCCTGAACTGGTGCCCCTGCATATTAAGAACAGGCTGCTGCTAGAGCCATTGCCTTTGGAGTGTGAAATGGAGTGGCATTAAGTTCTGGCTGCTGTGACTCATATTTGTTTGTCCTCATACAGCTCAGATTGCCTGCTGGCATCCCGGATTGCAGGAACCTACGCACGGCGCATCCATGGAGCAGCGCCTGTTTCCTCAGACAAAGAACTGAACGCTGTGTGACAGCAGGCCCACCCCTCTGGAGATCAGAGAGTGCAAATCTGTTCTGATGATGAAATCCACAGATGACTTCATGGCAGAGGACAATGAAGGGAAACATTTCAGCAACCCCTCAGTAAACTGTAGCACTCCAGAGGAGAGCCTGTGAATGAAAAATGAATATATATTAGTAATTTCTGATGCTGTAGATTCAGGGCAGATCGACAGCTGCTGACCCTTTTGTGATGTTTTGCAGTAGACATACATTTTGATCTTCTAGTTCTTGCTAATGAAAAGGTATGGAAAAATTGCTACATGAGAAATTTTTTTTTAAAAAAAATCTTCCTTTGTAAGAGATATTTGTCTTGGATTATTTCTCTGAAGCTTACAGTTTCTTTTCTTCTTCAAGTTGTGGTCTCAGTAATACTGTACAAGTTCCCACACCATGAAAGGCTCTGTGCTTCTTTTCCTGTGCTGCCTACTTACCAACCTGACCACTGCAGAATCACAGAATCAGCTAAGTTGGAAAAGACCTTTGAGATCATTTGGCCCAGCCTGTGGCCTAACACCACCTTGTCAACTAGGAACAGAAATTCATTTAAGTTTTACCATCACATTGGCAGGTGTAGATGAAATACCTGAGCAGAGATGTGCACTACTGAATAGAAATGTGCAACATCAGGAACAGGCAAGGGTCTTGTTTTCTGCTGGGCTCAGGGTAGCAGAATCACTGGTTTTTGTTGACTCAAAATTCTGGAAGTATTTAATAAGGGAGGAGGAATGGAGAAATTAATTCCTTTTAGAACACTGAATTTATGCAGCTCAAGGGATTGTTCCCTTGCACTGAAACTGAGATCTGAAACAGGCCCCCATTTCTGTCTGCAGCAGTGACTTTGCAATCACAAATCCAGCTAACCTGAATCTCCTTAGGAACTGGAAAACACTGTCTCCAATGTGAGGACTGATTAGCTAAAACTCTTTGTTATTCCTATGTGAGGCAGATATTATTTTTCCTATCAAACTGGACTTCCAGAGAGCCAGGATCTATTTTTCTTTATGGGTAGGATGTTGCCTTGCTTCTGTGCAAGGAAAGAATAACCATTTTAGCAGGAACTGAATGATAAAAATGATAAATGTCGAAAAGTCATGAGACTGTGTTGTTCAAATCAAAATAGTGATTCTTTGGCATACTGTTAAATACTGAGCCTAACTGATCATTGGATATTAGATTTCTAAATTTACCAGCATAATTTTCCTGATTCACCCTATCTTACAAATCACCCTGGGGACAGATTTTTTTTTCCTGAACTTTAGAACTGAAACTCTCAAATAATACCTCTATTCTGGGAAGGTTTTTTTTTT
>VWZN01015153.1:285806-297931 GCA_013396955.1 Regulus satrapa | reverse complement strand
TTTTTTTAAATTATTGTTTCAATATTTTGCCACTTTCTCAAATGTAGTTGAAATTTTATAAAAAATGAGGATTGCTAGCAGTCAGCAGACAGGCACCTCAATAGGCAGACAGCATGGTCACATAAGCACTGTTTTATTAGGAAACTAAATTATATTGGAGCACCAGCAGACTAGCTGTCTGAAATCTCTCATCTATAACTCCAGGATAAAGCAATGTTGGTTTCTTGGTTTTTAAAGGCCTACTACTAACATTTGCTTAATAACCTTGCTGATCCACTAATGATTTAAAAAAAAATCTTCTGATACAAACTAGCATGTTCTGAAAACTGCATTTTTATATTGTTATTAACAAATTTACTTGCTTCATTTCATCAGTAGGCCTGGGATACCATCACCAAAATGGTGATACCATCACCAAAATATGGTGGGCTCTTGGCCAAATTTTCTTTTCTTGACTATAGAGCAATGGCTTTTTGGCTTCTAACAATCACTTCATGTTCCCTCACTTTTTTGTTTGCATTTCCCACCTACTCAATATTTCTCATTCTTGCCCCCAGTTTTGGGAAAAAGGTTGTTTAGAAGAGTTGTGTATGCATCTGATTAGGACTGTCCTCTGAATAATTATCTATTGAATAGAATCAGATCATGATCTCCACTCTGTAGGCAATCATCTTCATAAACAATTAAAGGTTGTCCTTCTTGACAACAGATAAAATAAACCATTATCAAGTACAAGACAATTTATACAGTATAACTTTTAGAAATTGTGATGCTTGTGCTCCACAGCCTTCAATTCCCAAACAGGGTATAATTAGTTTTCTGTAAATGACAGCAAGGTATGTATAGAGATTTCTGGTGTAGTTCCCATCTCTGGAGCTAAATCATCCTGTTCCCAAAATCTCCAAATGCTTTTCCATATTTCCATGCTTAATCTCACTGTGTCCTTAAAATTTGTAGTCAAATATCTTAAAATTGCAATCACTTGAAACATGCTTACAATAACATATTTTGCCAACTAAAACACACTTCTGCTTTCCAAGAAATTTCTGTTAGTTTTAGCCTCAACATGAGAACAAAAAAGGTACTTTCTTTCTCCCTTAGGTACCTTATTTCTCCCCTAGTTAAATAAACTTTTTAAAAAGGAGAAAAATTTGCAATACATTTGTTTTATCACCTCTATTGATTGAAATGTTTTTGTCATAACTATTAATCAAATCTTCTAGATTACTGATAAGCAAGATTATTTTTGTCATTGCCCAAGAAGACTGTCTTGTACTCCTTATTTATAAACCTCTTCTTATATGAATTGTTGTAAAAAATTCCCCAAATCCCAATATATACTCAACAGCCAACTGCTTTTTCAGTAGTGAAATGAAAGTATCTTGAGGGAAGTCAGCTGAATCCTGTTTAAGATCCTGAGGACTATAATTTGCATAATTCCATGTGGTATCTATGGAGGAATGTCGCAATTGCTGTAAGCACTTACCAAACTTATTGTTGCAGATTTATTTTTACTCCAGTGAAATGTTGAAGCATTTACTGTCCATGTGACTTCTGTTGATTTCTATCCTAGGAGTCTGTAGTAACAGGGCTTTCAACAGCTCCTAAGCTATGTCCACTATTAACACTAAAACTAATCAAATTTCACTGGAAAATAAAAAACCACTGATCTCCACTCCTTAGTCCTACTGAGAAACTAGTCCAGAGAATGGCTCCTCAGACAGTTGCCACCCAGTTTTCAGCTGTATTATTGAGTTTATAAAACCTGTTATTGTTCATTTTCCCTGGCATTCAGTGATGAATAAAAATGTATTTCTCTCACAAGGATGCTGAGATGCCTGTCTTGGATGCTGCTTACTTCATCCCATCAGGATTATTGTCATTTACAGAATTTGTAGCTTTGGTTTCCTTCAGAAACTTGTTTTGGTATCTGGCTCACGGAGAAGATGGTAGTGCTGCTGCACTTAAGTGTAAAGTTGAAGACATCCACTTTTCATTCTCTTTTGGTTACCAGAAAACTTACTCAGTTTCTTTGCAGTTCCAGTCTAGTTTTGTCCCCAAAACCTCTGCCTGCTTGGGTGTGAAATGACATTAAATAACTGTTTCTACCATGTGAAATATGCATTTTCCTTATGATATGTTGGCCCAATTAAATTTGATGTGCTGAAAGGAAGAATGCATGAAATAAGGTTTCTCTGTATGTATACAAAAAGGAAAAGGTCCTCTCTTGGTCTCCAAAGGTCGGATATTTGCTTGGCTTTGCCTAGTTGTAATCCTTCAAGAATATCGGGTTAAACCTATTTTCTTGACTGCAGTGAAGGATTTATGACAAAGGATGAAATTTATATTACCTAATTTTGGACATATTAACGCTGGGCAATTTTTCCTGTTAGTTATGTATATTACTTATAGAAGACAGAAGTATAAAGAGAACATCCCACATATCATATATATTTATTTCAGGTTACTTACTTGAAGTGAATCTCCCTCATTCTACTGCTCAAAGTAGATTCATTCTGTTCAACCAGTTTAATTAAATTTCTAAATTGATAGACAGTATCTCACACTTTTATTATCTGGGGGAAAACCACCTTTCACATAGAAAATAAAAAACTCCTGTGCAGCCTGAGAGCTGGTTTTGTACAAGGGTTTTGCAGGGAGGAGGAGGAGACACACGGCAACACTAAATGACTGAAATCAAGAGGCAGAGCTCATAAGTGAGAAAACAAAACAGCTCCTCATCAACAGAACTTATGAATTAGTATCTAATCTCTCATTTCTAGACTGGGAATTGTTGCTTATTTTGTCTTAATGTTTGAAATAAAAATGCATTCTTTAAATTTAATGGCACAGAGTGATACTCATTACTTTTCAGGTGCCAGTAATTTCATTGGATGTAGTTGTGTCATCAAAGTAATAGACTGTATAGTATGAATAACGTTCCAGAACTCATAGTGAATTTTCTAAATTCCCTTAGTTCTATGTCATTAATTTTTCCATAGCAAAAATCTGACAGACCATAGCCTGACAATCTGCTTTCCTTCAGCAGAGGAACAGTGACATATATCAAATAGCTTCTGCAAATGGCTAATTGAAAAATACAGATTATTCAAAGAAAACACATTTTCTTAAACTTACCAAAATCTTAGCAATAGCTTTTGTGACCATTTGCAAAACCCCCTCTGCACATGACCTTAAACAAGTCATTGATCTCCCTAATGATTCAGATACTCAGTTTACAAGAGTGGGATAATAATATGTTCTTTGAAACTTGCTTCAAGCCATACAGATGAAAAACATTAGATAAGCAGCAGCTATTATCTTCATTGTTTTTAAAACCTTGCTGACAGGACACAACTAGCATGGCAATTCCTACACAGTCTCAAGATACAGTTTCATGCCTTTTGCAGACATGATTCTGTACTTGATGCCCTAACCTACTTAACATAAGAACTAAGCAAGATAATGTAATTGTTTTCTGCTTTATGTGGCCCGACTTTTAATAACAAGCAGTCTCCTAGGGAAAACATCTTGCTATATTTTAATAAAAATTTGGAACAGCTGTATGTACTGCATTCCAAGCTCTCCTCCTTGTATAGTTTATCTCTAAAACCACCTTAGAGCAAACCCCACTTGTTTACTTCAGTGGAAGTTTTTCCACTAGGCATGTAAACTCATCCAACCTATCTCTCCCTAGTGTTTATATTTAAAAATACCTAATCCATCTCTGCCAGGAAATTCAAGGAAGAGAGTAAGTGTAGGCTATCCAAGGATAAGCAAACAAAAAATCATCAAAGTTTTGGAAAAAATTCAGTAGTTCATTTTCTTCAGATGAACAAGGGAGAATAAGCAAAGCAGTGAGTGAATTCAGGGTTCCTAATTTAGTGTCCCCTGTTCTCAAAATGTTACCTTTGGCTCCTGATAAACCCTTCACTGTTGCAATAACTTCTTCCCTTAAATCTGAGTGGGGAAAAGGCTGTCAGGGCTGTGGATGTCCTGGATCCACAGCAAGAAAGTATTTTGGCTCCAGGAGAGTGGTGAGCTCATAGTTGAAAGGGCAACTGAATATTTTTGCTTCCTGAGAAAATCAAGCTAAAAGCAGCCATAGATCTGCTCTAAATTGCATCCAGTTCAGCATTGGAGGCCAAGCTTTAACTTTCACTTCATCATCTAAATGTTCTATTGGAGGACCTGTGTTTAAATCCACTGGTCTACTTTGAAACCTGCCATGCAACCACAAGACTTATTTCAACTACCTAGAGCCTTTGATACCTGTTGGTCAAGTATCTGTTGTAGGTATATGCATACTCCAAGGAAAGGACTAAATTACTTTTTTGTTCTCTTTTGTTCAGTTTATCAATACTGTGTTGCTGGAACCTACTGCATAAAAGTGCTCTGTATTAATAGTATCTAATATGCCTAAGAAGATGCTGCTATGGTGAAATGATGCTGATATAAAAATTATATATATTATTTTCCCATCAAAAAAGAATAAATTGTATGGCTATTTATATATATATATATATAAACATTATTTCATTGCTACTAAATAGGCTGCAAACTTTTAACAGATGAGTTTAAATTAGTTCAGCTTCTGTGCTTAGATGTCAACATGTTAGATTGGAGTGCACCTGCTTTTACATCCAGTCAGCCTGACTGCTGCTTCCTTGATGGGAGAAAAGCGACGCAGGATCCCAGAGTACCTCTGAAATATTAGTCAAAGGCTGACAAGTATCCGAACAGTTTGCTGAGGCCTGTAGAGGTGGCTTCCTCCCAAGGGAGTAGCTGTGACTAGCTGTGACCTTGGCCCTTGCATTGTATCTGCTTCAGTACCAAACCGGCAATATGCAAGAGTATTAAAAACCTTCCGGCCACTGTGTGTAAATAACTGTTGTCCAGTCAAGGAAAAGACCTCAAAAATACTTGTCTTATGCACACCCTCCCATGGTAGACACAGTAAACAAGAAATTGGATCAACATTACTACTGATCATTGAACCGTACTGGCAATATCACCTTTCAACTATGTTCAGACTTCTGGATATATTTGACATATGCAGTAGTCTTGAATATGACACATTAGTGTTTGCTCAGGGTAAAATAAAAATCTGTGGGTAAAATAAACAAAATCAACTGCATTGCTCCAGTTCTTTCTTTCAGGATGTTTCTTGAGTGTGGTGACAAAATGGCTTTTTCCACTTTCCAGAGCATTTTTTGCCCATGTTATCAAATGAGAGGTCACAGGCAATAAAAGAAGCTCCTGAACTAGTTACATAATAATTAAAGATCCAGGAGATTCATGACTGAATGCTTTCAGTCATGGACACTTGGTCATTTTTCAAAATAAAGTAATACAAACTTTTGTTTAGGTTCAACTTCACAACATGCACACACAACTGCTGGAAGTATGTGAGTGAACAGACTGCTCTGATCCCATTCACACTGAGCCAAAGAGAGGTTAGAAACCAAAGATGATGCCCAAAAAAGGTGTGACTGGGAGGTCACTCCTAGGTCATGACCTCTCACATGTGTGACAGGCAAAAAATGCCCTAGCTATCATTCTGGTATGAAGTCTGGTCACACTCAGATCTGTTGATGTAATAACTGGGGAGCTCAGGCCTGAAGTGGCAATGTGTATGGTGACACTCCAGCCCTGCTACCACAAGTACCCATGCAAGCCAGTAAATTTATAAAGGTAGCACCCTTCATCTTCAAAGTAGGGGTTAAATAACATTCCTTCAGGGTCTCAGTTCTTTGATTTAATACTACTTTTCTAATGTTTTTGGGGCTCAATATGAGCCTTTTAGATTCAGTAGGGAAATTAAATCTGATGGTTAATAACATTTTTTCCTTATCATGTTTTTGTCTGAAAGCTTTCACTGGAAACAGATGGTTAGGAAGGGTCTTCTTATTGTATTCTTTCCTTGGAGTTGTCTGTGGGATTTGGTACCACTAACTTCTGGATATTTGAGTGTGTGAGGACATGGAGTCAGGTCCTCAGCTGTTGTAGGCACCATGTCTGATTATCCCATACATTCAAGCCCCAGATTTCATCTAAACAAGCAGCTAAGATTTCTGCCTCTATTTTGATTGGAAGACTGTTTTAAAACATCATTGTTCTGACTGTTTCAATTTTCAGAGCAATTTATTCGTGCACAACTTATACTAGGGTATTGCAATGCCAGCATTGTTCTTTAGCTTAAAATAACTCTTCTGAAACTCTTCCTGCCCCCATAAAACAAACACAACTCCCCTCAACTTTTGTTTTCTTAGTCTAAACTCTGTTATTACCCTGGCAGTCTCTTGCTAAGTCTATTCCAGCCTGTGTTCATCGTTTGGGCACACAGATGAACAGAATCATCTTGATCTCTTGCACAACAGCATTAATGTTTCTTAGATTCTTTTGATGTTTTATTTCTCAATATATCTTAGGAACAAATTTTTTTTGGGTGGTTGCATCAGACTGGCTCAAAACTATCCCCTTTGAAAACTCAAAACCATAGAGGTGAGGGATTTTTCTGTTTGGTTGATTTTTATTTTTTTCTTGTTTATTTGTTTGCTTACTCTTTTAATAGATGGATGACTATCTACCAAATTCAACATCTGGCTGATGGGTTTTTTTGATGTTTCTTTATAATGACATTATTTTGTATTAAGCAAAAGAGTTTAAAATATAAATGTAGTGTTTCTGCATGTTGAAGGCAATGTCTTCCTTGTCTATCTCTTTCTGTTTAGCAGTTCGGCATCTAAGGTAACTCGACTCTTTATAGCATCAATAGAGAGAGACAAGCACCTCTAGTATGTGATCTAGCTCATCCTAAAATAGATATCTAAAACAAGAGGGAGGCATTGCTCTTTGGAGATTGCCTGTCTCTCCCTGTAGATGATAAAAGGAGCTTAGACAACAGTTTCAGATGCTTTGCTTAAACTGTATGTGGCTAATGTAAGAAGACATTCAATGATGAATCTTAGCCTCAGTAATTCAGGACAGTGAAGAGCTGTTTCAAAAGAAATTTAGATTTGCTGGCATCTATATTGTACTGAAAAGAAATAACATTTGCATTTCTAACTCATCGGGAAACATTGGATGCATCTATCTATTAACTGCAACAGATTAAATACATACAGGACATTTTTAGTGATTTAAACAGGCCCCCCTTAAAAAAAAAACCACAACAAAACCAAACAAAACCAAACCCTGAATATGTCAAATTTTTTTATGCATGCTGAGTTAGACTGACAACCCTGGAGAGCTACAGATACACCAGACATCTATGAATTCTGATGTAATATAAATACAAATATAAATATGACTATTTATCTGGAAAGGATGGTGCAAATGAGGGAAGTTGCTGGTGGATAGAAGTGCTCTCAGGGTTTGAGCACTAATTCCTTGCAAAGTTAGAAATCTATTATACAATACTGCAATAATACCCTTTCTACTGAGTACATGATATGCTGGATTAGAACCAAATATTTTAGCAGTGGTCCTTCTATTTTTCAATCTCCATTTTATTATTTTAATTATTTTGTCTTGCATTCATATTATCACTTCCAAACAGTAAGATTAAATCAAAGAGTTTACCAAAAAGATGTTAGAGCTTGATATTTTTGCCTACAGACAGCTTTCAGTAAGTGGAACATTTCCTGTTAAAAAGTGCCCTGCTACTTTTGTTTTAGTGGATAATGAAGAAATGTACTTAATATTTCACTCCTTGAATGTGAAGAGGAACTTAAAAATGGCCCCCCCTTTTGTTGTGCTGGAACAAAATTTCCATTCACCCACCTGAAGAGGAATAAAACATGAAGCCCAAGGAACAACTCAGTTGCTAAATATGAAATCACCTATTGTCTTTCACTCAGTCCTTCCACAAATAAGTATAAAAATAAAATTGAGAAATCTACTTCCACCTTTCTGTCACAGGAAATCTCACTGAGACTAATCTAGTTTTTAGAAGGTTTCCTTTAAAATAGGATTTCCTCTTGCTGCATGTACATACAGAGTCAGGAAGCTCCAGTCTGAGTCAATGCTAATGCATTTGGTTTTCAACTTGAGTTGTCTTGCAAATGATGGAACCAATGATTCATAATTTCCATCCTGACCTTGTTTACTTTATATTCACACTGTGGCAGGTGAACTCTTGTGTTCAAGATCATCAAGTTATTTAAGGGGAAACTGATGCCATCCATTAGCTTGCTGTGTGAAAGACACATTTGCATGCATGAGAATAAGGTCTAGGAAGGTGATATGCCACTCAGATATTTCAGAGTTCACCCTTTTTGTAAGTCTTGCATAATCTGCCTATTCTAGTAATGCTGAATATGTTAATTGTCATCTATGCTTGTTACAGACCTATTATTTTTCAGTCATTCACTTCTAATATCTAATTATATAAGATTATTTTTAAAGGCTTTTCTGAGAATGGATTCACCATGTGATATGCTACACCTAAGATACAGGAAGTCTGGTTTTAAGCCTGCATATGTAGAGCTGCATTACAGTCTGTTTTGCTGGCATGTAAAGTTTCTGAATAGCCTCTACATTTCAATTTACCTTATTCCGTAGTGTCCAACAGAAAATATGAAGCAGAGTTAGGAACCAAGAGTTTCATTATGTTTTAGGCCAAATCCTCTGAAGTACTATTTGCCTGGCACTATCATCTGTCCCTAAGAACTTATCAGAACAGATTTCTTCATTCACTTTTATCAGTCCAATTCTGGGTCAAATTCACAGAGTCCAAACTCTATGAGGTGATGTAAGAACACCAAAGATACTTACAAATCAGCCACTTTGAGAAGAAAGTACAGTTTGAAGTCTTTATTGAATGTTTCATAGAAGTAGTTCTTGAAACCTAAGACTTATGAACCAAATGCAGTCCTTACATGCCTCAGTGAGTGGTTTTGATCACTTACCAAACCTTAACAAATCCACCAATATACACCTTTAGAGTGCCAACATTTCTAAGGTCCTTTGTTCTAAATGGAAAGTTTGTGGAGGAAACTGGGGCTGCACTACTGTCTAACATTTCTCTTGAAGTGTATTATTTTTCAGACAGGAGATAAAATGAATGGGAAAGGGGTGCATGGTTCCCTCATTTTCTGTCGAGAACATTCAGTATTTGTGAGTGACAGTTGAGGGACTATGACACAAGGCTTGAGTGCCTAAACTTGCTCAAAGTGAAAAAGGCTAGAACTTAATGTTCTCATTTCCTTTTGCGAGACCATTATCCAAAATTATGTCTTTTCTTCAACAGAAGACTTAACAATATTGATCTGGGAAGCATAATCTAGATTTTCACACTGGTTGGCTTGGGGCACCCCTATAGAAGCATTTAAAATCCATGATTAATGGAGGCATGGAAATGCACTTAGTCCCATGAATCATTCTTCAGAGGTACTGAGTTTTCACACTCTGCCAGTATATACATCTATATATAGGATGACTAGCTTCCCCATTCCTATCTTAGGCTGACTGAGTCACTATGCTGAGGGCAGGTGCTGGCTTTTTAGGCAATGACCTATAAAACTAGCTGTAGCCACCACTAGTGTGATTCATTTTACTTAACATTACATATCTCTCAATCAACTGTCTAAGCCTAAACTTTGTCTTTCTCTCTGGTCAAGGGAGAGAAATATATATTTATTGAATGTCATTTCCCCCAGTAACTTACAGAGATGTACATTAGGATTATTTACATTACCATCTGGTGTTGCTTCTTGCTTCTCAACAGCTAACTAAAATTTAAGTATCTTGCCATTAGACATTTGAGGGATGGATCCACCTTTGATATTTAAGTCTCACCAAGACTGATTTCACTGAGCTCTGGTCAGGCACATTTACTCAAGTCAGCCTCAGTGCTACAAATGACTGGAGGGTCACAGTAATTTATAGGAAATGTTAAGAAATATATGAAAAGCAAGCCACAGTAAGAAAAATAAAATGTCTGAAGGAAGTCCTGGGCAAGGACTGTTAATGCTGTTCTATTGGTTAGAAAGTCTCTAGGCATCTGCTCTTTGTTGAGTGATTTGTGTGTGTCCCCAGAGTCTGACTGTGCTTTACAGTTCCCAGCATGAACAGGCCATCAGGTGGACTCCCCCACTCAAAGTGTGAGAAGAAAATGTGACTCATCCAAGCTTGGTAACATTTATCAGGGTGTTTCACTTCTGGCTGTCACACACTGTAGGCATAATCAAAGCAGAAAGAAAAATTCAGTAACCCAGATATCTATATAAGTGGTTAAGAAAGTTCCCTTTATCTTTTAAGTCCAACATGACCTCCACAGAGAATGGCTTTTCAAGAAAACCCTAGATCTTGGTCAAGTGAAGGGCAAAGGACTTCCCATTACTGGAACTTTTTGATTTCAGCAAGGACATAATAGTTCAGGTACAGCAGACGAATTATAAATGCAGTGTTTTCAGTGGCTAGAAGAGACACTTGACTGTGCATGTTATGGTTCTGAAGAATGAATTGTAAATCTAGGCAGCTGCAGTATAAAAGCAGTACTAAAATTTGCAATGTGAACTTTGCACAGCTGTACTATTACATGAAGTTGTGGAGAGCGGTCTCAATGCACAGAACTCCTGCAAAGATGAGATTACATTCCTTATTATTTTGCTGAGAAAATAAAGTCTAATACTGCAACATTAATAGGACTGTTTACAGACCTATTAAGGAGTAAAGATAATAATGCATTTTGAAAAACCAGCAAGGTAAAATTCCAAACCCCAGGAAACAGAATGAGTTTATTTTTAGGAAGTATGATCCTCTTAGAGATCACAATGATGGCACAGAAGTCCATATTTTAAAGTTTCTGTTATTTTCTATAAGCTTAATTTACTGAATTCAATTTTCTGTTTTCAGTTCAGTCACA
Source organism: Regulus satrapa (assembly GCA_013396955.1). Taxonomy (NCBI): domain Eukaryota; kingdom Metazoa; phylum Chordata; class Aves; order Passeriformes; family Regulidae; genus Regulus; species Regulus satrapa. The sequence continues at coordinate 287,061 of VWZN01015153.1, read as the reverse complement.
TTAAATTAGTCACCTATAATACACACATAATATAATAATGAAAGGGAAATATCCCAGTTATATCTTCCCATGAGAGAGCTTTTTTCTTGGCTTAGATCCCTCTTCTACAGGATCTTATTAAATTCTTGAGGCATACCTGAGCCATATCCCACCTGCTTTCAGATAAACAACAGCAGGATGAGTATATCTGGGTCTTGAGTTACTGTGTAATCATTTTCTTGCTGAAGGTATTATAATACCAGGAATGTATTTATTCAGCTGTTATAAAAAAACAAGCAGCTGGAAATTAGTTCCCTTGCTGACTGCAAGAGAACTATTGGGAACTTGTTTATTTACTGCTAAAATGTATGTGTTTTGCAGGGCATCTGGTCATATTTTATTTTGTCAAGAGTGGGTATCCTGGAAACAAGGCAGTCTGAATATCTGGAGACTGTTTAACATACATTAGAAATGTGGATTAACAATTAAATCTTTCCAGATCTTGTACATTTTTTGTTCAAATTTTAACAAAAAATGACCTTTTTTTGAGAAGTTTTTGAAGCACAACAAAATACCCAAACCAGATAGTTTGAAAGAAGAGTTTTCTTTGATCTCTCTCTAGAGTATTAAATATACTTTAAAAATAAACTAAGCTCAGGCTTCATATCCAAGTGATGAACCCATACTGTTCACAATGTTGTCCTAATAATATTAATGAAATAAACAGATATAAATAGTCAATACAACCCACAATATCTTGTTACTTTATTGGTGTAAAATAAAGATGATTTTTACAAAGTCTTCCAGCTTTTAGTGCTCTGAAAATGGAATTGGCCTCATTTTTCCATAACTAAATAAAAACAGGAATGCAATTACTTTATGTGAGTTACTATTAACAAAATTCTGAACATACTTAGAATGCACATCATGGGCACAGCACTTGTGTGCACCTAATGCTTGGGGCAACTACCTGCTGAGAATCTGGGCGTGGAAGTGGGCTTGCAATTGCTCTCATTGGCACTAAAGAACATGGAAAAGAGAAAAGATAAATACTATCTTTTATTTTAAAAATTTGTAACACTTTTTTTGGTGTAGTAAAAAGCAGTATTTGTGAAACAAAAAGGTAGTGAAAGTAGGGGTTTATTTTAAATCTTGAAGTAATTGTAAATTTGAAGATGAGATTATAGTTTAACAGATGAGATTATAGTAAGGGAACTTTAAATCCTGAAAAAACAAGAGAGTCTAGTTAAAAAAAAAAAAAAAAAAAAAATCCTCA
>VWZN01015153.1:267599-281036 GCA_013396955.1 Regulus satrapa | reverse complement strand
ACACTCCTTACTCTTTCTTTCTTTCTTTCTTTCTTTCTTTCTTTCTTTCTTTCTTTCTTTCTTTCTTTCTTTCTTTCTTTCTTTCTTTCTTTCTTTCTCCTTTCCTAATTTCCTTCCCACTTTTCTTCACAATTCAAAAACCAGCTGCCTGGAAAATTTTCTAAGCCAAAAGAACTGAAAGATCTAGGAAGGATCAAGGTAAGTAGCTCCTTGTGTTCATTCAGTATACAGCAGAGTAAAATTTGGCCTTGCTTTGAAATGACTGCAATCACAGCAAATTGCCCCTGCTGCCAGAAATCATAGNGATATCTAATAATTATATATAATGGTTTTACTAGTTTAAAGGATTTTTCAGAAATCAGTTCTGTCCCAGCATGATATCTCATAACATCAGCTTAATACATTTGGTTTAATAAATACTGAATTAAGGCTTACCAGACATTATTATTGAAATTATTGATGTTAATGACAAGTCAATGACAGGAAATGAGTTATATTTAATTTTGAATGCTAAATGAATGCCAGATCTAGATAGAGTTGGACTACTCTATCATGTTACAGAATTGTTGACACTGCACACATCTCATACCCTTCATATTGGGCTGTGAGAGTGGTTGAAACTAGGGAATAATATTTGGTTATCCTATTCCCTCTTCCCCCTTCCCTCTTTTTCCTTTCTTTGTCAGACAGGTTTGCAGTCTGGATAAAGAGCAAGGGATATTCTGAAGCAGCTGCTGGTTTACAAAGCAGCTGCCATCCTACTCCTTCTTCCTTATGCAAGAAAACACATTTTCTCTTTCTTTATTGCTGTTGTTCCCATGACAGCAATAGGATTCTCTGCAGAAGTGAGGAAGGAAGGTCAGTAGCTAATGCTGATCAGGAATTTTCCAAAAGAACTTGGAAGTGTTTCTCTGTTCATCAACAAAAGACCAATGGAAATTAGAAGATTCCAAAAAAATGGGTTTACCCATTTTAGTTGTACCTAACTATTGACAGCCACTGTCAATCTCTTTTTCTGTATTTTATTGGTAGATGCCATTTAAAATATTTAAATGAAGAGAAAGGGAAATATGAGAAATGAGAATAAAAATTTGTATCATACATGTTTTATTTTCAAAACTAAATGAGAAACATATGGGTCCATTTTCAAACATATTTTTGTTAATGTATGATATTGCTGGCCTGTCATAGTTCTTTCAAGAGTATCTCAGAAAGTTAGGTGTTAATTCACCACTAATTGTGTGCCTGAACATCACAATTGGCATCTAGGACTATTTTGATGAATTGAAATACCACTGAAAATTTGATTGTCAACATTCAGTTGAATATAATTGGTCAAAGTTGGCTGCAAATAAGTTAAAATCACCTAAAGCTAAATTTGAACATTACCAGAATAAGCACATATGGATTACATAAATCTATGTAATGACTAATAATCTAATTTCCCTTTACAGTTATTGGGGTAAATTATATCATAGTATAGAACCATAAAATAAAAGATTGATTTGGGTTGGAAGAGACCTTAAAGGGTATCTAGCTCCAACAGACATTTGTAGGGTAAAAATAATTATATCTTAAATTATGCATCTAAGCCTGATGAATCCCTCTCTGAAATATTCTTGGTTTCTGTGATGGTTGTCTCCACTGATTATGAAAAGGAAAGTAGGGAGAGAAGGGGTCAACAAGTAAAGACAGCTTAGAGTTGAAACCCTTTCAAATCCTTTCTGATATATCTCATCTGAAATCTCTTTCTAGAGCCAGCCAGATGACAATTAAGTGCTGTGATTTTGGTCTATCAGTTCACACAGTGCCAGAGTTGTTTTATTTAACATAAATCACCAATATTCTGTCAAGAATAGCACAGATATGCTAATCTACAAAAACTGTCCTCCAAAACATAGATTAATTCTATTAAAAATCTCCAGAATGAAATCCCTGTTTCTGTGGAAGTTCTTCCATTTTATTTGAATCATGGGTCTTGAACTCAAAGGGATCATTTCACTGATTTATCATTTCTTGTCAATAAAATTTTGATTCTTTTATTAAACCAATGAAAACTATAACACCAAGAAGAGAATAAGATCTTTAAAAGGCCTCACATTAAAGTGAAAAAAGCAAGTGTAATAACAAGAAACAAGTTATTAGGAACCTTCATGTTTCAGAAGACGTGACTTATTTACTTACTCAAAACACTGGCTAGCGTTAGATGTTAACCAAATTGTTATTGTAGGTGATAATTAAAACAAAAATTCTATTACTAACAGTCACTCCAATTAATTTAAATTTATTCAATTCATGTCTCATTAGTACGTATCAAAAATAAATCACTTGCATATGCATCTGAGGAGCTTTTAAATCTTTTTGATTATGAGAGATAAGCCATGTTTTCTGCTTCCCATTAAAGATCAGCCAGTGCTTCTTTTACCACCTCATGTCCAATGTTTATAAGTTGGAAAAATTAACTTTGAGTGGAAAAAATAGACAACCTTTTTTCATGGAGAAAGGATTCTTTCTGATAAGTAAAGAAAATCCAAAGCAGATCTCTTTTTCAAAATACAGAGCATCTTGTAAAACTTGTCATTCACTAGATTCAATTACAATTATTGTACTATGCCTACTTTACACTGGCAGGGGGAACAAAATGAGAGACCTGGCTAGGGAAAAAGACTCTCTTTCTATTTGGGAAATTGACAAATATTAGTGAAGCAAGAGTGATTCTTACAAAAAAAAAAACAAAAAAAAAACAAAAACAAAAACCAAAACAACCCAAAAACAAACAACCCCCCAAAACCAAAAAAACATATATTGCTTTTATATAAGAACAGAAAAAATTGGAGAATGTGTTTTGGAAAGACATCCCACTCCTTGCCTTTATCTGTCAGAGCCGCTGCAACATAACATTTCTTGTGATCTCTCACTCATGTGAGAGTCTCCTTGGACATGTGTGCAACTCCTAAGCCTTGATAGGTGTCCTGAGAGTCAGCTTTGACATTCACTTAAAGGGCAGCTGGAGTTTAGCCCAAGTTGAGATGCACCTCTCAAAACTCTACCTCGCTCTCCCTTGAAGGTGATTTCTTCTGTAAATTATTTTCAGATATTTCAAAGCAGACTTTCAGCAGGTTTTTGGATGCTAACCAGCGATGGAGAGTGGTGGACTTGGTAGAGTACCAGGGTGCCATTGAAAGGGATCCTGCCAGTTCGGAGAGTTGAGAGGACAGGAACCTCATGAAAATCAGCACAGGAAAATTCCAAGATCTGCACAGGGGAAGGAATGGGAAGGATATCCCTATGGGCAAGAATAGGCTGGAGGCAGACTGGCTGAGAAGAGGTTCTGAAGAAGAAGGCCTGGACATCCTTGTATTCAACAAGCTGAGCCTGATTGTCAGAGAGCCCTTGCACCAAAGGTGACCCACCATGTGCTGCATTAGCAAGGGTGTAGTGTGCAGTTCCAGGGAAGGGATCCTTCCCCTCTGATTTTCACCTGGGATATCACATCTGAATACTGTGTCCAGTCTGCGCCTCCCTGATTAAGCTAGATATTTCTGCACTGAGAGTAGCCCAGCAAAGATCAATGAGCTGGGCAGGGGGCTGGAGCACAGGAGGTATGAGGAGAGACAGAGGGAATGGGGTTTGTCAATCCTATGAGAGATGATAAAATGGGGATCATGCTGCTATCTACAGCCACCTTTTAAGAGAACATAAAGGAGGAGGTGATGCACAATGGAGAGATGAAAGGCAATGAGAAAGATGGAATGTTGGAAATTCTAATGCAATATATGAAGGGTATTTTCTAGCAGGAAGGTGGTCAGCTACCAGAGCAGCTTGCCTAAGGGGTTGTGCAAACTCCTTCCTTGGAGAGCCTCAATACCTGACTGGGTAAACTGGTCTTACTAGACTTGTTCAGGGAAAATGTTGCAGTGGATGACTTCTGGAGAACCCTTCAAATTCACGTGTCTCTGTGAGTCGAATTTACCTCCTTGTAAAAATTCACATTTGCATGCATGCCTTCATTGGAATAGTCATTTGGAGAATGACTATTTTTTCAGATGCTGATGCCAGAGGAAGTTAAATTTATTATTTCCTGTAATGTTGCATTAACATAATTGAATTTATATTTTTTAAGATTTTAGAAGTACAAAAATTCTGGGAAAACACCCAAGACAAAAGACCTCAGGGCAGGCAACTACCAACCTCAGCTCTAACAGACCTACAGAAGGCCTTACCCTTCCCTCTTAGAAGAATTGCAGCCCTGTCCTTCTTTTCAACTGTTGTCTCCTGTTGGCTCATCTGTGGACACCCATCTGGTTTGATGGAGGTGGAGGTTGTGCTTCACAAGCTAAGGATCAAATGTCTTCCAACCTGCACATAATACTTACACTGACACAAGGGTTATTACACCTTTACACAGGTGTTAAAAGTCTGTAAAATGTCATATTGTAACAGCTGCCTCACAGTGCTTTAAATGGCTGCAAAAAATACTGAGCAGAGAACATCAAGACTGTAATGAATTTACTTGAAAGAAGCCTATTGTTTTTGTTGACTTTTGAATTATGAAGTTACACACAGTTTTCTCTAAGCTATGTCCAAGTACATATACTGATGAAGAATGTTGATACTCTGCTGTTAAGCATTTTTGTTATTTGCAATGCATAAATGAGCATTTGTCAATAGGAATAATAACTTCACCATTCCAGAACTGGCCCTTGTTTGTTTTTTTTTTCCTTAAACATGTCTATACTGGGTCAGATTTTTAGAAACACTGAAACACTGCTCTTGTGAAAATAAAACTATTTGAAGAGTGACAAAAGAGCCAAAGGTTTGCATGAATTAACTCTGGCTACAGAGTCTTTTTGAAGCCTGATAAACAAGAAACTGCACATATTAAAATGTGCCCTTTCAGACAGCATATATCACATTCAGCTTTCGAATCCTCTGGGGCAGCCCAAGTGCATGTGCAAAGAAGGATTTAGCTGTATATAATTCAAGTTAGTCTTTAGAAAAAATACTCAGGTTTTGATATATCAAAATATACCAAAGTGACAAAGCAAACAAAAAAAGCCAAATATAACCCAGGATTCAATAAAAGTAACTTTGGAATTCTGGGACAGTGATAGCTTTCCATTTTTTCTGGTGGACAATACAATGTGCTCATGTGACTATTCACTGAAACAAGCTTCAAAAATCATCAAGCCCTCTGCTCTCTCATTATGCAGGTAGTGTGCAATGCCAGACGCAAAAGAATTGGTGTGGTTTCAAAGTTCCTTGGATCATTTCACAACTCATGCATTTTAAAATATGTAGGAACTTGTAATCTGTGTGACAGTGCCTACTAAAGTCAATTTTTCCATTGAGTTTTAAAGTGTTCTTATAATCAGAAGAATTTAAATATCCAATGGTATATAATGGCCTGTTAAGCTATGGATTCTCATTTCTGTACATAACAACTGGAATCCTAGAGAAATAATTATAATAAATTCAAAATAGTTCACAAAACTGCTGTAGTAAGATACAGCTTTTCAGCACCATAATTTCAAAGTTATAACTAACAGGATCCCAGTGTGAAAACCCAACTTGTTAGGAAAAAGAATTTGCTAGCAGTCTTTCAGGGGATGGGTTCCTAATCTCTGTATCTGGTAATTACAGTCTATTTATAGCACACAGAAATTAAAAAATTCCCAATTTTATTCAGTCACTTAAAGAGGATTAGTATTGGTCCGGGCTATTAACAGATCCAGCTGTTAGGGTCATATGAAAATCGGGAAGAGGCCTACTGAGTTTTGATTTGCAGCTGCCCACTGAGAGGCCACAAAAAGCAGAGCCATTCCTCAGGTCTCAGCTCCCCTCCCCAGGAGCAGAGCCGTAGGCCAGCAGGAGCGTACAGCAGGATGCTCCTCTGCCTTGTCAGACTACACCTACACCAGGCCAAAGGGGGCTGCTGTGCTCCTTCTGTGGCCCCACCTCTTAATGGAACCACGTTAAAAATCCTGGTGAGCAGAAATGCTGTCTTTAAAGGTAGGCTGAGGGAGAGGGAAGGGAAAGAACCAAGTGTAAATGCAGAGAAGATTTGGAGGCAAGAATTTCCTGCTTTTATACAAACTCTGTTGCTTGGTTTTCTGAGGTGCTAACAAAAATGAAATAAAGGGACAAGTCATAATATATCTTGGTCTAAACGATCTCCACTCCTTCACATTCCCTCTCCCTTAGTTTTAGATGCTTTTGCTTAGGATTTATGTATACATTCAAAACAATAAAATTAGAGAAGTTTCATTGCAGGTAAGAAATCACAGAAACTCTCTGAAATGATCAGAGAAACATGTAAATCAGAAAATACAGGGGAAAAGGATATTAAAGGTATGGCAGCACTGGGTAGGAAAGATCAAGTAAGGAAGAAAAGCACTCGTGCTGTACTTCAGCAAATCAATAATACTGATGACAAGTGTTTTCCTTTGTGCTAACATTAGAAAGCACATATTTCATCAGGAACCTCTTTATGTATCTGAAGTTAGATACCAATTTTTATGTGGCCAAGAAAGCATAAAATCCAAGGTCTCATTCTTGCTTTTGCCAAAGAAAAAAATTCTCACTAATTAAGGTGAAATATTTGTGCAAGATTCAGCTGAATCTATATTACTTTTCCTAATAAATGTGGAATAAAATGACTTGAAACATACTGATTCTAAACTGCCACCCAAAAATTCATGCAAGCATTCTTTCTCTTCCTCCCTCAGCAACTCCTTCTGCTGTGCATTCATGTACCTTTATTATAAAGACATGTAGTTACGAGATTTAGAGTTCTCATTAATCATCAGATAAGAACTCAACAGTCACAGCTGCTTCATCAACAGGAATATTTTTTGAACTCTCAAAATTTACTTTGAAAAGTTTAAATCCCCCACTGACGCCTTCCTATCAACCCTAATTTTCAAACAGCATTTACAGTGATATCTGGAGTCATACATCATGCTTTAAAATACTGTGTTATCTTCTAAAATTCAGACATCTAAGAATTGGGACAACTTCAGTCTTATATCCATGGTGATTTCTCCCTGACTCAGAGAAGTCATGTCTTTTTGGGAAAGAGGGCAGAATTTGAGGGGTTCTGGTTCTGCAGTGTATGAAAAAAAAAACCAAAAAACCAAAAACAAAAACCCAAAAAAATCTCCTTAATTGTTGAAAATTAGAAGAATTGGAAGAAAACGGGTTGATCCAGGACACTTCTGGGGATGGACTTTGCAAGCAACTTGTGGGCTGGAAAGAGATTTCCTCAAGTAGTATTCTTGCTACTTCTTTCTGACATGTGAATGGATGCTAAAATTTTGTTTCTACTTTCACTTATAATGAACTTGCTCATTGTGGTGCTTGTGATATTACAGTTATAAAATAGACAAGGGTTTTAGCTGATTAACTCCTACTGAATGAAACTGAGAACTAATCTGATTCCAAAGGCTCAATGGTGAAGCAAATTTATATGGGAAAATTGCAGGGATGACTGATGCAGTGATTAAAATGTGAAGAAGATTTAATAAAATTTGAAAAAAACCATGCCTTTCAGACTTCATAATACATTTCATGTCTAAGCATGAATTCTATCCATCTGCAATGAAAAAAATATCATGTATCAAAAACAGCAGAGATAAAACATTTAAATTGAATAAGCCATTTTTTAGTTTTGAATTAATTTTATTTCTCTGTGAGAAATATGGACAGCAAATAGACAAGAAAAGAAAGAAAGAAGACATATGTGGAAGATAGAATGGAGAAAGTGTCTCCCTGGGGAAAATAATGGAGTGAGGGAAGGGTGGGATGTGAATGGAAATCTAGTGAACAAATTATAAAATGTGGGTGTGGAGTGACACACCACAGGGAAAACAGAAAAGATAGCAGCTAACAAAAGACTGGAAATGGAAATGCATTGCATCACAGTCTAAAATGACCATATTAATTGTGTTTTATAAAGAAGGTTGTTTGAAGGGCTGTTATTTTTCAAACACATATAAATAATATATGTTCCTTTTCTGGGCTAAGTAAAGGTGGCCTGTCCACCTTGGACAAATCCAGTGGATTGGTCCAAATTAGATGTTAAATTGACACGGTATGAACAAACCAGTCAGCAGGGTTGGTTTGGGTCACCGTGCACACGTGGAGCAGCCTTAGTGTTTGCACCATGGTGTCCAATTTAGTATTCCAAACAAGTCTGGTTGAGGCAGGTCAGAGTTGACAGCAGGACTTTTGTCCAACATTTGCCCATGGACGAGGCTGTGGGTAAAGCTCTCCTGGGAGGCTATGGTATTATATATATAAAATAATATATTGGCTATACCAGTAACTTTTTGACACTGGTTTAATGAAATCGCTCTCGGGATAGTGAGTGCCCATCGCAGGGAAGAGTCGTGGGTATTCCTCACTCACCTGGGGAAGAGATTGACTTGGTCACTCTTGAGGGTATCCAGTGGGACCACGTGGAGGTGCCATCTCTGCAGCTAAACCCAGTTAGTAACGATCTTCTCTTAAGAGAGTCATAGTTACGCTCACTAACTCCATTCCCAGTAACTTTCAATTCTTTTGCAGACTCAGGTCTGAACCGTGCATTCATCAGTCTAAAATCCACCTTGGCTGCCAAAGCAGGCTGAGTTGGAGGTAGTGGAGGGTTCTTCCTGCTACATTTCCTCATTGGGTTCCTCTCCTTCCCTCTTCTGTGCTCCAGCACCAGGAAGGTGATTCAGACCATGAAAAGCCCACATGTAAGTGTGCAGTTTTCTTAGGCAAGACGAGGAACTTCTCTGCTTGTCTGCTTACTGTCTTTCTAGAACAGCCTCAACTTGACAGCATGGCTGAAGAGCAGCAAAGATCATCACAAAAATGGATTTGCTGGCTTTCAGCAAATGGGGAGGGGGAAATAAATATAAATGATAAATAACAGTTAAAAAACAATAATAAGGTAGAGATAGAAAAATGATTGCATAGGCTGCTGTTCTACCCCAAAACAAACCTGGCCTAAATTATTTCTAAGAAATTAAAGTATCTTCAAAAAATTCACAATATTATTCAACAACTTGGTTGTTTTTAAGTGTGAATGTTGTGAGTTAGACAATTTCAGAAATTATATTTTATGTGTAGCTAATTCAGTAAAAATTTTCAATCAGCTGACTGACCTGAGGAGCCTCCATATAAATACAAGATTGCATTGATTTTATGTACTCATTCAGCTGTTCCTAGATGCTTGACAGGCCTGACAACTTGATCAATAAGTGATTCCATTCACCCAGACCTGCAGGTGCCTTTTGTACTCTCCCTGCTGGAAGATGACAATCACACTCATTAAAGGCAACACAAAGCATCACCAATGACATGTTTCCTGTCAGACAAATACAGCCAAGGCCTATTATGATTTTATCTGAGAGAAATTGACTTAATCAGCAGTCTAAGATTTAACCTATTGTTAATAATGCAATTTAAAGCTTTTCTCTGTTGTTCCTGACCAACCTAACTGGAATTTAAATGGGTAGAAGTGACGTGAACAAGCTCAAAAGGGTCAGAGTTTATCTTCTCTGTCTGTGCCAGACTCTTTGATGTTCAAAGTGAAGGACTAATCCTCACGATTCCAGAAACCATCCTGTGAACAAGAAATAATTTACCGAAGCTATTATGTCACATATTGCTGTCTTAATTTAGGTTTTACAGAAGTTTTATGTTCTGTGTGTTTGAAATATCTGGAAGAAACATCAAACTGAAAGCTGACAGGTAGTGTAAAGATAATGTTAAATTAATATGCTGTAATAATGATCTATTCATTTTCAGCTTGGTTTTAGTGTTCTTCTTTCTTTTAATCCAGTATTTTTCAATTCAATGCAAACTGCATTGGTTTTGTATTTGTGGGGAAAAGTGTTCTTAGTGATTTTTAAAAAAAATTAATTCATTGAATGTACAAGAGAAAACACATAAAATAACACTATAACAAAGACTGAAAAAAAGTATATTGATTTATTGTAAAGGACTTATTCTACTGTCAGTCACTGCCAGTTTGTAGTACAAACATTTTTCCTGACAGACCTGAACCAATCATCATAACTTCTGGAAACGTCTTGCAAATTTAGTACTAAATGCTTTAAAATGAGATTGAGTACAAAAACTGGTTATGTAATACAAACCCTTTTTTCTCAACATATCCATTTTCCCTTATTCTACACATATATAGACTATACACCTGCTGCTTGGGTTGCATTCTGCTTCCCTCATATACAACCAGTGTTGATGGGTAAAAGAAAAACATCCCCAAAAACTGGAAAAAAAAAAGATAGCAACACAGTCCGTGTTAAACAACATGAGTTTGGAGAGAATGTATGTCCTTCAGATTGTCCTGAAGGAAAGAACTGAGAGGATAGGTTCATGGATCTGTTAGGGAGGACATGTCATGCCCACAGGACAACATGGCTAGCTAAACCACAAAGACATTCACAGACTTAATTTCACAAATAGAAGACCCTTAAATTTTCACAGTTAGCCAGAATATGGAAAACTAGTGATTGTGGGGTGAAGATGCAAAGTAAGAGAACTAAGTGACTCTGGATACTAAGGGAGTAATCTGTGTGTGAAGGAGAAGTGAGCATGAAACTACTACTCTAATCAACACTGCTGAAGATATCAATCTTGCAATTGCTGTACAGAAAATGGTGATTTTATTCCCAAATTGTTGTTACCGCATTTTTTTTCTAGTTGGGATACAGCTCCTGTGATCTGATAAACATAATCTCTAGCATCTCTGACACCTCTGTGGAGGAAGACCATGTGTATAGTTCAGCCCAGGATCCCAGCAGCACACAAGGCATCCTCTCAGATTTCAATTGCAGTGCTAAAGTTTCAGCCCAAAAGCTGTCACCTGTTGGATGGAGTGAGAACCAGTATCTTCCAAGATATTTCACAATGGGGAAATAAATACATCAATCCTTGATGTCTGAATTAGGAGTTGAGTTTTGTCTTGCTAAATTTTATGTTAGAGCAGACAAGTAGAGGGAATGTTGTGATGACAAGTCAGGACACCTGTTTGGAAAGGTAGGCTTTTCATTCATCAGCAGAAAATGGAAGGTGAAAATGTAGTATAGGTTGGTTTTCCCCTGGGAAAGAGAGAATGATGCACATCCCCTAAAGGAGAATTGGAGAGTTAGTAATAAGGAGAGCAAACAGCAGACAACTGTAAAAGGTACAAAAGAAAATTACTTTGCAAGTGCATTACCTGCAGTGACATTGTCAAAACAAGGCTGTTGCTTCAAGACAACTGAATAAAAATCTCACTTAAAGGGTGGAATGGCAGTGTCAATGCACTGGAAGCCAAAATGGGACAACTTTTGCAAGGAAGGAGAGAAACTAAATTAGGCTAAATCTCTGGGTGAATTTAGAGGTGAAGAAAAACAAAAAAAATGTATAAAAATCTATTGATGGGATCTCTAATAAGTTCTGAGGATTAAAAGGTCTTCATAGTAGCTGTAGTTTAAAGGAAACTAAGACCATACATATTCAAATATCATGAATAAAAGAAAGTTATTTAATATCAAAAAGATTTTATATACATGTGTCTTAATTAGAATTAAAGTTATACTTTAATGAATTCTGATGATGGAGAAAGTATGGATCTCCATTATGTTTTCAGTAACACTTAGATAAAACATTTTCAGCAAAATATCTTAATGTGACTATTACTGCTACAAATAACTGCTGAATAGCCAGTCAACATGAAAAATCGGAGCTGTGGTGATAGTCCAGGGTGACTTTTAAAAGAGCAAATAAAAAATCATATGATTTAACTCAGTACTTCTTCACCACATGCTAAGTAAATTTGATTTGCCTTGTGTGAAATTGAAGGTGCCTATATAGATAGTTACCCATTTGTAATGTGTTTAATGGTGTGAACTTTCAGTGTGAAATCATATGAGAAAATCAGAAAAACCTCTTTTAATCCAGTAAGTGACATTTAATACTGCTGTCAGCATGACAATGATCATTAATGATCAGTTAAATTACAGTTAAAATGAAGATGTCCTTCTATTGTTGCTACTTATTTTAATGATCTTTTTCCTATACTATTTGTTGTAATCCATTTTTTGATCATGCTAGTTCTATCCTATTATAAGTCTTACAATAGTTTTTGCTTCCTCTTGAAAATTTTGAAAAACTTAATTCCTAATTCTGTTAGAAATTGTTAATGATTCACAAATATTAAATCCAAATGAACTACTTGGTTTTAACTGTTTCCTAATACTTAAAATCATAGGCCCATTTTTGATGGCTTCTGCAACAAAACTCTGCAATTAGAAATCCACACAAGCATCCCTCTTTTTCATCAAGCTGTGTGTGTCTGCTCAAAGAAAATTCCTAAAACCGTCAGCTTAAGTGCATAGTTGGTTTCAACTATTCAACTAGTTTGCTCAATTCAGTATAACTTCACTGGCATGACAAGTTATACAAGTGTTTCCAGAGAGTAAGAAAGATGAGCTGTCAGGTGTTTAACGCAGGTTAACCCAACATGGCCTTCCACATCATGCCTGAATTCAGCTCTGTGGTTATTAGATATACTCCCTCTAGCATCATGGCTGGCTGCTACAGACCATGTTGCCGTTTCTTCTTTTTCTCAAGGTTATATAGAATCTTACTTCATTATTTCTGGTGAATAATCTGGTAATGATACTGTGGCATTTTAAATATGGGATTTGAGATAAAGATCTCCCTTTTTGTCTATCAGAGCCAAAGATTTTTTTCCAAACCACCTTTAATTTCTAGTGTTCTGTCGACAGCTCTTTCCCCTCTGAACTGCACAGCCCCATGCTCAAAATCAACACATTAAGTCTCTGAAGCAATTCAGTAACTTGTAAGAAAACAAACCTGAGAGTGGAAGTGGACTAACATGCCCAGCAATCACAACTTCCCTTTCAAGAAATATGAAGGATTTGGGCTAACTGCTATTAAGCTTGCTGTGAACTGAGTGCTTATTTGGGAAGTTCAGTCTATGGAAAATACATTGTCAGATTTTGGCATTTCCAGTGATGCTCAGCTCACCCAGAAACAACTAAACCAAATAGGAAATTTAGACTGCCATGGATAAATCAAAAAGGGGTGAAAGAGACAGGGCTGGTCAACTGAATGGCAGTTCTTTTTATTATAACTCATAATTTGCTCATTCAAGGTTTCCTCTGTGTTCAGAACTGTTACCTATGGGTAGCATTGACTAATGAATCTAATGAAACAATACTGAATATTGATGTCATTATTATCAAAAAAATCATATTGAGAATGTTATGGAAGTCAGTGCATCACATATGCTTTAACCAAGACTCCTGAATTGATCCTGAAAAGGAAAATCTGGGTCCACAATTCTCATCACAGTTATTTGGATTATTACTTGAGCAATGGATGTGCTGTTTTCATTAAAAAAAAAAAAAAAAAAAT
>VWZN01015153.1:244984-266987 GCA_013396955.1 Regulus satrapa | reverse complement strand
TTTGTTTTTTTTTTTGTTTGGTTCCCCCCGAAACTCTTATTATCCACTTGCCCAGCTGCGTTTTCTTTTTCCATCAGCCCTGAAACAGCCATACTATTAGTAGGAGCTAGTTAAAACTTTGCAGAATGCAGCATCTTGTGTAGGGTTCATATTCTGGAAGGAAACAGCCAACTGCTAAGGCACTGGCTTCTGTGCTTTTGGAGTGAATAACAAGCTGGATTTTCATTATTTCTGCAGTTACTTTTTGCCTTCTTTCATTCAATTTTTGCTTCAGGGGCTGCCTGCCTTGCTGCCTGGACCTCTGCCAGCGCAGTCCTCAATGTGCCCACATCCCCACCTGAACACCTCAGCAATGTTCAAGCTCCCCTCCCAGTGTGACAGAAGCTGCTCACTGAGCTCTGCCCCATAATGATTACAGGGCAGCAGGGAACATGGTACCAGGCATGCACTAATCCAAAATCAGCTCATGACTTAGTCTTTTTAACCTGCCCAAGGCCTCCCTGAATAGAGAGCTCCAGTGGGTGTCTGGAGATCCAGCTGTTTGGGAGACATTTTGCCAATCTCCTAAGGATTGACTGCATTTCAGGATAGCTACCAGTCAGTCATTACACCTCACCATTATTACTACCTTCAATTTGAAGCAATCAGTTACAGCTCTGCTCAGCACTATCTCATTACCAGCTTTCCTTTGATGTTCCAGAGAGGAGAGTACGTCTGTCCTTTGTGAGCACAAACGAGCCTCAGTTACAAAAAAAAAAAAAAAAAATTACCAGCTTGTGGAAATACTGGTTTGAACCAATAATTTTAACAACTTGCAAGTGTTAGGATTCCCACCATGTCACATGAGCCTCTCCTTGCAAGCAAAACCTTAGTGTATGAAAGGGACAGCCCTCCAACATTGCACATTCCAAAGGAAATCCTGGATATCAGCATGTTTCATAGATCACTTTCTATACTACCATTTGTCTTCTTATAAGTCAAGTATTAATCAGACAGATCTGAGTAAAGGTGAACTGATCATCTCATTATATTAGGTACTTGTAACACATTTGCACATGCATATGTGCACATTTGAATAGATATAAAACAATTTCTACTAGCCCACTGCACTTAGTCTTTATTCTCCAATACCATCACCTCCACTAGGACCAGCAGTTCTTTCCTTTGGTAGGTCTCTCTGAAGTGGTTCAGGAAAACAACATGGCAGAGCAAATAATTTCCTTACCTTCACTTCCTCTCTGTGCAGATGCCAAGATGGTGTGTAACTAAATGTCAATTCCTCATTTCTCTGGAGGTGCAGGTGGAAATATGCTTAATCACTGTAAATCCATTCACCTATTTTACTGATTCCTCCACCTGCATGCTGTCAGCCTTCTCCTATAAAGCTAATTGTATAATCCTGTTCTCAGCACTGACCTTGTCCCACATGGTGCTACAGGGATGTAAGTGGCATTTGCTTGTCAGGTTTGCTGTGTTGTCACACGGATGCCTCTGACATCAGTGATGTGTTGAAGCATTTACCCAAAAAAAGAGAAAGCCTTCCACTAATGTACTTGCAAGTTCTACTTGGGATGTAATTGTCCCCTTTCTTGGTACAGCTGACAATAATTACACAGCTGTGAATACAAGTACAGATGTAGGTTGAGGGATGGATATACCTCAAAGGATTGATGTGCATATGAACGTGCCTGATATTGGTTCAGCTACACAAACCTTGATGAGTACATTTCTGCAACTGCTAAACTGGTGTGGTCGGACACTTCTTATTTTGAAAATACTTTGGTAAGGTCTTGTTTTAGAAAAAACAATTAAAGAGCATCATTTATAATAATCTGGTGCAATATTTTCTGTTGCTGTGGCCACAGAACGATGCAGGCATACATCAATTTGTGGGGAAATTATCTAAATTACCAAAAGCTTTAATGAACAAGCTAACAATTGATGTTTGAGGGCATGTAGCCATGTGAATTGAAATAATTATGAATCCACATTTAAATCTCTGCACTAAAATGCAGGTTCAGATGTTTAACTTCTAAACCTTTGATTGCAAATTTTTTTGAGTATCATCAAAATATTAGCATTTTTGCCTGCAATAAATTGTGCCCACAAAAGTGTAATGTCTCCTTTTCTCTCTTTTTTTTTTTTTTTAAAGCAGGCACTAAATGTAATCGTATGTATTATCTACAGTATCACAGCAATGGAAAACAGTTTTTGATCTCAAGTTATGTGAATGTTCTTCACTCATCTGTGTATTAAATAACAATTTTGATCAACATTAACTTTACTTTCACTTGCAATATTTATTTTATTCTTGTGCTTCAGTGTGAAAATATAAGCATAGGCTGTATTAATTATGATCCCTAATGAATAATAGAAGCTGCTGTGAGGAGTGATTGAGGACTCTGGGTTGGTCTAGTCTAGAGAAAAGGAGGATGAGTAGAGACCATTGATCTCACATCTTCCTGAGGAGGGCAAGCGGAAAGGGAGGCGCTGAACATTTTTCCCTGGAATCCAATGACAGGACACACAGAAATGGTTCAAAGTTGTGTCAAGACAGGTTTAGGCTAGACATTAGGAAGCATTTCTTTGCCAAGAGGGTTGCTGGAACTGGTTTGCTTGAGAGGTGGTGGGTGCCCTAAGAGGCATTTGAACAATGTCCATAACAACATGCTGTAACTGTTGGTCAGCCCTGAAGTTTTTGGGCAGTTGGACAAGATGATCACTGTGGGTCATTCCAAATGAACTTTTCCATTCTACTCCATTCTATTCTAATATTTCTGACTGTTGCACTTGACTTTACCATCAACTTCACTTCTCATGATCTTTTGGAAAGCAGAATTTCAAAAATATAGTGGGGCTGAAAAGTTTGGAGATGAACTGAAATTAGTGACTGCGTCCTGGCTGAACCTTAGCCTCCTGCATGCTGATGCATTCTCAGTGACAAATCATCTCTTTGTTGGTTTCCTTATTATAAAAATGCAATAGAAGGTGAAGCCATAAACAATACCCTGCCCTGAATGAAATTTTAAAAGTACATAGACTTTTGTCTTCCGATTGTTGCTCTCTTTTCTGAGAAGTGAATACGGAGGTGAAAAAGGCAGTAAGAAGATTCGTTACCTTTCTCCAGATCTCAGCAAGAACAGGGAAGAGGCAACAGCAATTAAATATGGATAAAAGCCATGGGGAATCCATAATCATTTAGTTGCTACAGAAGGAAAAATCTAAAAGAGTACTGGGTCAGGGTAAAGAATGTGGTCCGTGCTCAGCTTGTTTTGAAGACCTCTAACAAGAAGGCAAATATCTGGTTCAAGGAAGAAAGAGAAAATGACATTATGCCTTAAGAATAGGTACATTCACAATTTATGCTGTGAAAGCGAGTTATTTATTCCATATTTTCCATGACAACTTTATACCTGTATTTCTCTATTATTCTCTTTTTCTCTGTAAGTCTTCAGTAAGAGAGCTGTGTGTGTGTTTACTCTGATTGCCCCTTTCCTACCAGCATAGGTAGGGATAATTAAATCCACGCTGTGTGTGGATTAATTTTCAGATGCAGAGGCAAATGATTTTATAGGTTACCATTAAATGTTACCTATTGAAATCATTAACTAAAATTCAACTGAATAAATCTGTAAAGGTTCATCAGTTTATACTGGCTAACAGCAGCTAAAGATTTAATTAATATTAATTTTAAAAAAAGAAATAGAGTTAATAAAAATATGAGGAAAAAAAAAAACCCAACAAAAACTCAAATCTCTAATGACACTGGGAAACTGGAAGGTTTATTTTAATACCCTATCTATAAATAAGAATATTGTGCAAGCTAGATAATATTTGCTAAGCTAAGAGGATTAAAGAGAAGGAAACACTGACTTCATGCATACACTGAATACTACAGAACAAGGAAAACCAGAATCCAAACAGTGAGTAAATGAACTATTGGAATAAGTGAAAAATCTCTATTAGACTGATGGACACCTCTTCTGAATTGCTCTTCTCAGATGTGTCCTTGTACTTACAAATAAAGAGATTTGTACACTTTCAATCTTATGTGTTGATTTTTAGGTATTGACTGAAAATCAGAAAATCTTGGGTGAGTAGTGCAGAAATAATAGGGCAGAATTGAAAAAAAAAGTTGATAAAATTACAAATATGTTTTGTTCACCCTCCTTGGACACCAGGTGTCCACCAAAGCTGCTCTATTACTCCCCTCCTCAGCTGGGCAGGGGAGAAAAAAAAAAGAAATGCTCATGGGTCAAGTTAAGGGCAGGGAGAGATCAGTCACCAGTGACTGTCTTAGGCAAAGCAGACTCCACTTTGGGATATTAGTTTAATTTAATAGCAATCAAGTCAGAGTAATGAGAAATGTATAAGATACTTATGTTATCTCTTTATCCTGAATCAGCAGACTCTGTTCTGAGGCATGTTTGATCCTGTTCATAAAATTCATGACATCTATTCTTAAAATTACCGAATGAAGGGGATTTTCCCTCTTTAGAAAGTTATATGTAGTAAGTTTCTGCCTAATAATAATAATAATAATAATAATAATAATATAAACAAAGAAAAACCCACAAACCTACAGACAGGTTTTTACTCTTTTCCTACCTTTTAAAAAATTCTCTAATGGTTTCTTTTTTTTCCCCGAAAGAAGCTCCTCTGAATTTTCATGCAATATTAATTTCAGGAAAGTCAGACTGAGCATAATTCAAATGCACTGATTTCTATAGAAACTGTATTCATTTTCTTAGGCCAATGACCTGGAAGACTGAATGCAACTATTTCAATTAATAGTTTGTTCTGGCAAAGAGACCTTCAGCCTTCACATAAGCAAAAATGTAGATTCTGTCTCACAGAGTAAAATACACTGGGAAAGAGGGCTCTCTTCTTGCAGAATCATGTTTCCTGTATAGGTATTTGCTGTTCAGAATTCAGAAGCAGTTTCTCATGACTCTCGATTTAAGTCAGATTCACTGGTTCTCTTACCTTGGTTCTGAGAATGTTCATAGAAAGAGAACAAAACTCAAAGAAAACACCAAGGGGATGTATTAACTTCTTTCCTCTCTATACCAAAAGAAATTTTATGCAGTTGTTTCTCAGTTCAGGAAAATAGCATAATTCAAATCCTTTCTCTATAACCTACAATTGCAGAATGTCAATCGAAGAATTTTTAGGCAATTTTAAATGAATGCTATTGAAGTGACTATTCAGTAGATGAAGAATAGACATTTTAATTTCAGTTTTCGTAGGAGTGGAATATAAACAAGGCTCTCTTTCAGTATTTTCCAACAATATTCTTTTAATGTGTATTGCATTAATATTGTGTGAGCTAGTAGTCTAGACTAGTCGGCAGTATATAAAAGAGACTAAATTGTGCTGTGGCTGCAATCAAACCTGATTAAGTAATGCTTCTGCATAGCATAATTTCCCCACACTTGGAAAGAACGGCTAAAAATGCATCTGTTGAGAGAAGCTCTCTATTGTAACTCTAGAGGCGATCTGGTATTTAGTAGTAAGGGTTCCAGCTTCCAAGGATAACTTCAGTTCCTCACATAAAAGAGTCTCCAGCAGATCAGTGGTAAAACTGTCCCCTCCTCATATCTAGAGGGTGCACTAGGAGAGAAAAGTGTCCACATGCCAAGGATTCTGGGATGGCCAGACAATATAATGTCCTTTGGAGACTATTCATGGATCCAAGCTAAAGCTCAGTCACTCAACTACTCTGGCCATCTGGAGCAGGAACACTGGATTAGAAACCTATATGGATGCCCCAGCAGCCCCAGCCTGTAGGCTGTTTCCAGCCAACACTGTGGGGAATAGTCTCCTGCACAGAACAAAAACATCTGTAGAGATCAGTTTCCCGCATCTTCTCCCCCATGCCTGAACCACAAAGGATATGATATTACTGTCCCAGGCAAGGAGCCTAGAGTTTTGAGCTCTAGCCAGAGAAGCTTACTCTTTTCACTTGGAAGATACTCAGCTCAAACTCAATTTATCAACTAAAATTGCACAGTCGTTGAGTGAATCTGGAATAAATGCACATTTCTTATCCACATAATTTACAGCTTATCTGGATTCTCTGCTTTTAGTATTTTCCTGCCATGGTCAATTAGATCTCTTCCACCACCCACTTTGAAAGTGTCTGTCTTCCAGAAGTGTATGAAAAACTTCTATACAAAACCCATAAACTATGTATGTCCAAGGATTTGGTTTGGTTTTTTTTTTTTTTTTTTTTTTGGTTTTTTTTTTTTTTTTCAGAATAGCCATAAAAGCTCACTTAAAGAAATAAAATATAAATTATAAAAAATGCTCAGAGAGCAATATTTAAGGGTTTGTTTTGTTTTGTTTTTGAGATGTAGTATTTAAAATGAATTGTGTCTGTATTGGTATTTAGCCTGTGGCACTTAACAGCATTTAAACTATTCCATGTTCCCACAGAACTAAATGCATCTTCTACCATTAATTACAGTAACAGTGATTGATTCTATGCCCTCAGTACCTGTGGGAATACTCCGAGGTAATTTTAGAGGATGTGGGACTGGGGCTCAAATTCACCGTTCAGCAGGATGACCAGCTCCCGAGTTGTGAGTGATCAATGGCACGGATGTCAGCGTGCTTTTGTTGCACCTCTGCAATAAAGGTGACTTCCCGTGTCCTGCAAAGGAGGAGGATGAAATCTCTATGCTTGTGTACTTCACAAAACATGCAACTAAATGAAGCATACGGAACCATTCCTATGCATCAAACGGGGCTAGCCCAGGCTTTGATGAATGCAGTCCCACACCTGTAAATAACTGAGGGCCAATTCAGAGGTTACCAGACACTCCTCTGAAAATGCATTTCATAACCATGTTTCAGTCACTGAGGCAAAGTTTTTCTGGCTTTTTTAATGAACAGCAAATTTTCCTGAGTTCCAACCATGGAACAGCAAAGTAAGACACTACAGAGTGGTATAACTGAAGACAAGCACAGACATCCTCTTTTGATTTGGGCAAAAGAGGTAGCCACAGCTATAAAAACAGGTATGTTTACCTCTTTTGGGTTTTTTTTTACTATGGTACTTGTATTCATAAATAAGAGAATAATTGTTTAGTCTCTTGTGCTGACAACTACTATGAAAAGACCAGGAGATGTTTAATGGAGAATTATAGCAGAGTATTTATGGCAAATAAACTATTGTTAAATTGATCAGAATGCAAACAGGCTGAATGATTGATTTTTATAACTTTGCTTTTCAGGCAAGTGCCACCTTTTAAAAAAGCTAGGTATTCATTATTGTTATATTAAAATGTTGCTATAAATAATTCATTTCTATTGTAATACAGTGATAAAAACTAAAGTATACTTGCTAGGTATCTCTAAGCTAAAGTAGTTCAATGGCCAAGAAACCCAAAACTGAAATCTCAGTAAATCTATTGGGTCATTCTGAATTTTTCTCAAATCAGTTCACTCAAAATATTGTGAGTCCTCTTCCATTCTTATTACTTCCACCAAAACATTACACAATAGGCCATATGTGAAATTTTAGTTTTTGCATTTGCTACTAGCTATTTTTGAAAGGTATTCAGCTACTCAAAGAAGCAGGGTGATCTCTAGAAGGACTTTTTAAATGTACTTAGATTTAAAAAGCCCTCATATGTTTGAAAAGCATGCTAGATATTTCAATAAAAAAATTCAGTAGGTATCAATTTCTTTGTAGTTTAGATGAGTATTACCTTGTGCTTGGTACTGTGAATTTAAGTGGAAATTAAGTTATCAATAGGAGGCCATAACCATTACTGCAGGGCATTGATTTTAACACAATAAAATTATATCTTTTGATGAACACCTAAGTTATAGGTTATCACAATTCTATTTCACACTCTTTTACTGTGTAGCATAGACTTGTTTCAACATGGAAACTACTGTCTGTTTCCAAAGAACTGCAGAGAAATCTCATGAAAACTGCAATTATAATAACTATAAAGAATTAAAATAGCTCTTGGGCACTTTTTATTATAGTTGTTTTAGTTGTCAAGGGGAAAAACTGAACAAAGAAAAATAAAGATGTGCTCCCAGCAATAGGGAAAGGATTTAAAAGGATCCTGTAAACAAGCTGACAACAATTCATTCAGGGTTATGCATTTATAAGTGTAAAAAACCCCCAATAAGTATGTCTGAAAAAAAAAAAATAAAGTAAGGCAGGGCAGTAAGAGGTCTCCAGCTTGAAATGCCCTGTGGAAGCTGCAAAGAGACTTGTAGCAATAAACCTTTGCTATGATTAACAATGGTAACTGAAAAGACAGATTTAGAGGTGGTAGAAAAGCAGATACTCTCCTATTAGAAGCCACAATGCCACCTGAAGAGAGGATATGTTTCTCTTGCCACCAAAAGACCCAAAACTACTGGAATATTTTTATGTTAAAAAAGATTGATGGATTTTCTTTCCATGGACTCTACCAGCTGCTTCTTAGTCCAATGAAAATTACTAGAAGCAGCAAGACAGACAATTAAAGACCTGTTGTGGCTCCTTTATCTTAGTGGTAATCTCCAGTAAAACCTGAGGCTATTTTTGCATAAACCACTAAGAGAAATCCTCTCTGGACCTGTAAGGACAAGACACAGAAGCAACCTTTTAAATGGTCTCCTTTGAAAAAAAAAAAAAAAAAAACGATTAGCAGAGATCTTTTACTCTGTATGTGAGACAGGCAGAACAGTACTTCAGTGGAGCTCTGGCCATTGCACCAAAACAGCATGAGCTGGTTACTGGGGCATCAGGCAGGACAGAAGATGAAAGGCTGCTTTCTCTATAAATATCTTTTGCTGCTGTTGTCATTTTAGTTGATTTGATACTGCTGAAAACCTGCAACTGCAAGATCCAACTTTTGGGAACTACTGAGAGGAATTTTCAACACAGGGAATTGTGTGCTTCTAATCTTCCAAGTCAAATGGACTTTCTGGGGAGATCAGGAAAAGTTCAGTTTAAACCCAAATGAGAACAAAAAGTATGGTTCTTTCCCTCAGAATCATTACTAGATTGTAGACCTCAAGGGGTATTCTTGCCTTAGAATATAATATGCCTTCCCTTTGAAGGTCCTGTCCCTGCTTAGGGAGTACCATCATCTTTCTCTGGGCAGCCCAGCTGCACACTGAGCATCCTCTCAGCACATGATAATTTCCTGGAACTGTCCCTCACACTCTTTATAGCTAAGGCTTGGAAAAACATTTTCAGATCTTGTGTTTAACACCAGGCTCCCTCCAAACTTTCAGTGTGGCTCCCATGCAGACTTGTCAGTGTCTGCCAGATGCTCCATCATTCCAAACTGTGCTCTTCTGGTAGTGCCACCACAGCACTGACAGCAGTTGTATGTAACCCAAATGGACAGGAGGTTTGGAGAGATTCACAGGCTAGATTACGCCATTGAGGTCCCCATCCAGATGAGATTCAAGTAGTCCTCATCCTTCATATCCAAGTTTCTAAAAAGGTTAAGAATAGAAAAAGGTGTGTGGGGTACTTCAGAAAATCCTTTTAACAGATATTGGGAAGATTAATGCTCAAGGCTTTGGTGCACACTTATGTGCACAGTGAAAGGCCAAGAGAAAATAGACACAATATTGACTATGAATAAGGAAAAATGTTCACAGTGAGAGTGGTAAAGTCCTGGAAGATGTAGCCTAAAAATTTGTCAAGTCCATATTGGAGAAACCCAAATTCAATGGCCAAGGTCCTCAGCATCTTGATCTGCTTTCAAGTTAGTTCTGCTCTGAGTAAATCCTGCTTTATGTGACCTTCAGAGGTCCCTTTTTCCAGCCTTAATTATTTCTACGGCACTCTGATTGTACAGCTGATTCTCTTATTCACTTTTCTAATGAACCATTGATTCCAGTTGGTGGCTAGATTTCCCAGAATCACAGTTCTTGAAAGATCTTTCTTTAGTTAGACAGAATTTTGGGAAAAGGCATGTAAAATAAAAAGTAAATGCCATGCTTTTTTTCTATCACTGGAGTCATAGACTTCCTCCAGAAAAAAGGGCATAAGAAGAATTCCTTTTGTTTTAATAAGATGTTACTAATAACATTTCACAAAAAAAAAAAAAGAAAAATCTTGTATTTCACAAAAATCACAGAAATTAAATGAATTAAATATTAAATTGAATGAGAATGAAAGGCATGAAAATATTAAAATTCAGCCTTTTATCCAGACTGAAGGTGTTGCTGTACTTTCTAAAGTTTTGATAGATGACTGAATGGAAAGTGATTCTACAAGAAACTTTAATTATGGTTATGGAGCGACTCTGCTACTTTTCAAATATAGTCAGATGTGAAGCAAAAATGAATGTCTTTCTCCTCCTAACTGCCAGCTCTTCAAACTCTCCTTGAAGTTCAAGAAGCTTCATAATACAATGAATATTATTGCAAATAATAAAAATTCTGGCTGATGTTCTCAGGGCAGTGTGGTTTTTTTGCTCAGACGCCACTGATTTTAGCAGATGGCATCCTTAGAAGAGAAATCTTTTTCCTCTCTACTTCAACTCATTTCACTGTTCATTTCATACTGCATCAGGCAAAAGAGACTCCAGCTGTGTGAGAGAACCAATGACTTTGTGGTACTACATGAAGCACAAACCTAATTGAAGCATACATTTATCACTGTAGTTTTAACCACCAGTGGTAATGAACAAAACAATGTCTTCCTCTTGTGTCTTCTCTGTTCTCATTTCCTGAAATCTGATCACAGTTTGATTTACTAAGACCAAAGTGAAAGACATGTTAGTGATTTAACCCACCATATCAGGGGAATTTAAAATTATTATATTTGCATACGTACTGATTAATTAAGGAATTTTGACCACCTCACAGTCAGAAGTATTCCAGTGCTACTAAACATGTGATTCAGCATGAAGACAAGGAACAAAAAAAAAGATAAATATCACTTTTTCCATGTAATCTTTATGTGAATTGCATTTAGGTTAACAGTTGAGTCACATTCTATAATCATTCTCCTAATTTTAAAGTAGTCTGGGGACTCAGCACTGAAACCTAGAGACACACAATTAAGTTTGAATAATGGCACCCTCTTACATCAACATAGCTCATTATTTAATACTATCAAAACATCAGCTTTAATTACATCTGAGTAGCTAAAAATAAATAGATAGATTTTCTTTTTATTTCTATTATCTCTTCTAAGGGCCCCTTCTTTTTCAGGTGTGTACATACTACCTGTACAATGCAGTTTTCCCCTGACTATGCCTATAACCTGATTTAGTTACATTTGTGCTTTATATAAACTGGGAAATAAATGAGTAGTGATTTCCTGCATGTGAACATTGGAATTATCTGAATGGCTAGCAAATTTCCTTATATACTGCCGACAACATTACTTCAACAGGCTGGGGAAAATACAGGCTTGCCAAGGCAAAGGTTTTGTGGCTGTTTATTCAGTGCAATCAACAGAAAGTAGAGACATTGCCCTCTATGCTGCAGGATATGATAATTACACAGAGCTTCAGCTGGAAAACCTTTCTGTTGGACAACTCAGGTTCCACTAACAAACTCAAGAGTGAGCTTGAGTCAAGTTTAATCCCTTAAAGTTTCCTGGACAGAATAGGAATCATGTTTATGCCTAGAGCCTGAGGAAGAAAGATCAGCCATCTCCAGAGGGCAAGTCAGATTACATCAGTGTGAACAACTGCAAGGCATGGCTGTGGCAGTGAGGAGAGTAGCTGGAGCTGTCCATCTCTCTTTAGCAACCATAGAAGGAGCTACAGGACCACATTAGGTTAGAGAGTAAGAAAGCACCTTGTCCTGAGAATACAGCTAGTGCATGCACAGCTCAGACAAGTGGTCTTCAGAACAGAGCTCTTCCTCCTCAGCTGCCCAGACCCAGAAATGGGAAAGGGAAGCACACACTTTTGTTCAGGCCTGCAGAGAGAAGGCTCTGGGGACACCTGATTGCAATCTTTCAGTACTTAAAGGTGGCTACAAGAAAAATATAACTTTGACACCGTTTCACTAGGGATAATGATTCTAAACTCAAGTGGGGTCAATTCAAAATTCATACAAGGAAGAAGCTTTTTACATTAAGGGTGATGAAACACTGACATAGGTTGCCCAGAGAGGGGGCAGATGTTCCATCCTGGGAAACATTCAAGGTCAGGTTCAGTGAGACTATAAGCAACCTGATCTACTTGAGGATGTCCCTACTCATTGCAGAAGGATTGGACTAGATAGATGACTTTTAAATTCAAACCCTTGTATGATTCTAGAAGCAAGGGACACCTTCTCACTAATCAGTGCTTTCTTGGACTTCATCCTGTTGAACAGGCTCAAATAGAGTGTTTCATTCTTCCTTATTCCACGTGAAAAGAGCCATTGGGTGGGAACATTATGAAATTAGAAGCCTCAATTCCATATCTGCCCTGTAAGGCATTAATCATCTCTTTTCAGATTCTAGTAGCATTCACAGAATAGAATTCACAACCTTTGAGATTTCCTGTACTGTTCTTTACTTTGT
The DNA here is from genome assembly GCA_013396955.1 of Regulus satrapa. Classification (NCBI taxonomy): domain Eukaryota; kingdom Metazoa; phylum Chordata; class Aves; order Passeriformes; family Regulidae; genus Regulus; species Regulus satrapa. Next base: position 254,491 of record VWZN01015153.1, on the reverse strand, counting down.
TCTTCAGTAGGAAATTACCTACTGCAAATATTTTGAAAAACAGAAGAAAGTATCTAATTTGGTCTTCAGCTGTAAAATATTGATAATAATTTTTGACAGGGGCCACTGCTGCATTTAAGTTCCTATAGCCTCTAAAGGAGGCTAAAAGCCTGCTAGTTACTACATCCTAAAGAGTCTAGAGATCTATGCTAAAGGAAATCTCTAATTTTTATATCCTTAAAACTAACACAGATCAATTTTACCCCAGAAACGGATTGACTATTACATTGATGAGTAGGTTTTACAATTATTTTGTTACAAATTGCTTCTTTCTATGCTGAATTCTAGCTGACATATACAATCATCTATCAGGTCTCAAAGAGCATACAGGTCAATGGAGGTGATCATACTTTTTCTTGGAAACAGGCAAGTTTCAAGTTGCATGTTGATCTGACAATGCTGCCTAATTTACCCTTAAACATTTTCATACAGTGGAATATAAATGAGACCTTGCCAGACAAATATTTGTTAAAAATATTCATATTGCTTCATTGTCAGCCAAAAGAGAGATTACTAAGTTGTTGAAATCAGGCAAAACTCCCACTCATAACTCTTGGCTGGAAAATATGTATAGATTTGCTCCACTGAAAAAGGCTTGCTGTCAAATCAGCAGATGAGCACAAGATTTCAATGAGATAAGGCACTTACCTTTTGGGTCTTTGTTTAGTGATATACTGATGGTATTGTCAGTGGGCCTATTGCTATTTCCTCCCTATCTCTGAACTTGTTAAATTACTGGTTAAACCAACCATTTTTCAGTTTGTTTCTGGCTCTGGAATCCCACTCCAATGAGTAAATCCCTGCAAAATGAATAAAACCAACAAAACATAGCCCAGGGGTCCTCAGATTGCAAGACATTAATCTCCAGCGATTTACAGAAAACTTTCTTAAAGTCTCTGCCACTAACCAATCTAAGGTGAGCAATGGCAGTCTCCAGACCAACCAGGGTGCAGGAAAATAGACTGATGCATGGCCAAGCAAGCACCTGTGTCTCTCGACTCGCCAAACAGCTACTTCGATTAGCAGGCAGTAACAAAATGTAGAACTCTTACTTTTTCCCCTTGGTTTTAACTTTGCTGCTCATTTACACATTGTGCATATTAGTAGCTTGTTATTTTAATAGTTATCACATAAGAAAGAATGAAGTGTGTCATGTGTTATGTGTTCCGTGCTTTTGAGAAAAAGAGAACTCTGTTTGCTTTGGCAACTGCAGCTCCAGTGATTTGTCGGAACAGGAGATGGTAATCTAACAGCATATGGCTGCAGATATAAATACAGATCTAGAATTATATGCAGACACACTATACATTAAAATGAGAAACATTTCACGGGTAGTTGGTCACAGTGATAGTTCCAAAATACAGGATTTAGTTACCATTCTCAAGTATTTATCCCTTACTATTCACAGTATTTTATACTCTCAAATCCTTGTTGTAGCCTAAATTTATCTGGAAGATGGCAGATGACCAGATTCATCCTCAACTGCTTAAGGCATATGATTTTACTCAGATGCATCTTATTATGCCATGCTAAGAGCAGAATGAGACAAAATTATATGGTGTGCTTCAAATATGCTTATGATTTATCTGTACCATTAGCTTTCAATAGAGAGAATAGAGAAGAAAGTGACAAATCTCCATTAACTCCTAGGGAGAATTATGGCTTGAGGAATGCTATTTAAAGTTCTTCATAATGTGAATCCTTGCTTACAAAACAGAAGACTTTTCTAGACAATGAAACAAGGATGAGCAACAGAGGTTCTTCAGTCCTGAGAACTTTTGGAGTCAGAAGGTTTTGGTGAAGGATGATAACAATACAAAGGCACCCATGGGTGCTATACATATTTCAAATTTAGCTCTTAAATCAAAATTAATTTTGCCTCACTACTCTCTTGAAAAAAACAATTCCTATTTTGCAATTACTAAAATTTGAAATCAATGATATTTACTCTCATTTCAAGTTTTCCTATTTCTGAGCTGTCAGGGTGTTTCTGATTTCTAGACTGATTGCTACATTACCACACTAATATGTGGATCAGCCTACACAATGGCGAATGTGGCTTCAAAAAACAGCAACAAAGCAACTTCTCAGTTTCACTGATGAAAGTAAAATCTTCATTTTTTAAATATTTGAATATCAAAATATGGCCATTACCTGTATGAACTCTGTTTGGGAAGTGTAAGTAGCAATGTTTCATGGGGAGGACTGGAAAAAAATAAAAGAAGTAAACAAAAAAATACAGATTTTCTTGGAATAAGTAGCTGGGAAAAAAAAAAAGAGTGAAAAATTTGAAGTGAGTTCTCTGTTCATGTTTATCTGATTATCATCAGGGCTGTTACTGGGATCATTACTGCTGTTTACTTGCTGCTGTGCTGAGGCAGTTAAGCACATGGATGCAGTAATGAAGAATGGCCCTACAGTATGAAAACACATTCCTGGTTAAATTTACCATTAAGCATAACCTCAAGTACTACTGAGATATACATTATTTCAAGTATACAAAAGGAGAAAAAACAACACCAAACCTTAGATTTTCACAGCATGCAATTTAATCATCCTATGCCATTTTAAATGCTTTTAAGTGTCTTGCTGATCAAACAGCAAAAGTATCTACAGAAGTCATCAATAATTGATATTATAACAGGTATTGTCTAACTAATAAAATTTTATTTTGAACCAAGAACCAATTCTAAATTCAACAGAAATTATAAGGACTTAAAAGGAGACAGTAATTGCAATTATTGACGCCAAACAATAGCAAAAAAGAAAGAAAATTATATACAAGGATAAAAATATTTTTCTATTATGAATCTTTTGTTAAGATAACAAAACTGATCCTGATAATGAATAGCAGTTTATCTTTTCTTGCTGAGGGATTTTTGTTTCTTTATGTTATTTTGCAGATACAAGAAGTTAGTCACTAATGTAATAATACAGAAGAGTATAAATTAGCTTTCAATCCTATGATGCATGTCAGAGTGATCTGTCATTATTTTTAATCAGATGGTTTTAAGAGAAAGAAGCAAAACTTGAGTTGCAATTCTTGTTTTATCAGTGCTGAAGCATGAGGTGATTTTTTATAAACCTGACTTGCCAATCTGACCTTGAAAACAGTTTTATTCATTAACCCTCTGTTGACAAAAGAAATATTGATCTAGTAGGAAGGTAAGTCTTGACTTTATTAGAAAAGAAGAGATTAAGCAATCCATAATGCCATTGTCAAACTGTAAAATGAGTTCAAAAGGATGCAGTAGAAATATTCTTGAATCATTGCAGGAAACCTTTTTCAGACTCTAAGCATTAATAGCAAAGGGCTCAAGCTCATTCTGGATGATTTTTAATTGCTACAGTAAAGATATGTCTCTTCATATAAAGGCAAGATGTCGTACACTGACGCTGTGAATAGGTTCTTGATGACCATAATTAAAGTCCAAGTATCCATAAATCCAGAAAATAGTGGAAGACATGTGAACAGCACCTGGTTAAGTCCAGTGTTTTAATTTAAATAAGGAAGTAAGACATGTTGCCAAATGGTCCCAATATTTGATTTTTTAATAATGCTTTTCCAGAATTTCCAGCACGCAATGCATTTTTAAAATTATTTCATACAGAGAAGGTCAATATCTAAATATTTACAACAGCCATTATTTATGTAAAGCACTCGATAAGTTTACAAATGTCATAACCAGCAGTAGATACTCAGGTTAATCTGATATGTACTATAAAGGCATTATTAAATTTGGTTACACTGTGACATTCATCACAGTATCCAGGTGCCTTACAGCTGCTCAGAGAAACATTTGTTAACAACTGCTGTAGTTCAAAAGAGTTGGTTCAGAGCAGAGATCATTTGTTGGTATGCCAGACACAGCTCTTGAAAATTAACCCCCATGGCCAAAATATATGGATTAAGTGCACACAAAAATTAATTGATAGCTGGGCATGAAAAAAAAAAAAAAAAAGAAATAATTTATACACTTTGGATGCTACCATACTGCAGGAACTAAAAAATTCCAGGCAAGCTAGAATTCCCAGACAAAAAGTCCTTTTCTAAGAAGGACACATACTATTGCTTTACTGGAGTTCAGCCCTTGGGACCAGTAGCAAGGCTGCAGTGAAAAACATCATGAGGCAGTGCTGGAGACCATGGAGACCACCAGGAACAGAGCCAACAGCTGCTTCTAAATTATAGCCAATACCTTGATTTTCATCCAGAGTGCAGAGTGAGCCAGTACAGAGACACATGTTCAAAGAGCTGGGTGTTCTAACTGGCCTAGCCCACCTAAGTGCCTTTCTCCCTCTGCCAGCACCCCACACTTAGATCCTTTTCTTCCTTTTTTCCCTGGCTCAACTGAAAAAGTCTACTCTTCATCAGCTACTCTCATGAGAGCTTTTCCTTTTGTTTCATCTCTTCTACCTTCTAGTCCTGACCACCTAGGAACTGGAGTAATGCCATAATCTGGCCCTACTCCTTTTCAAAGTAGTGTCAACTGTAAAGTTATTTCTAAAGGCAGAATTTAAGCAACACTGAAGTGTATCATCTCCTGCAATTCTCTCCACCTGCCCTAAAATAGCTGACCCTTGACAGAACCACAAGGCTTCTGACATAAGAATGAACTCAGCTGCAGTATTTTGGCATTTACCTAAGATTGCTCCCACCTGCCTCTATTATTTATACAATGCTGTTTTGGAGACCAGGTCAGCATGAGGAAAAGTTTACCAATATAACTGTCCAGCCAAACTATCCTTGTAATGGTGCAGCTTCTACTGGCCAAGGAGAAAAGAAAAGAAAAGAAACTAATTTTACTGGCACAGAAAATACTCATTCCCAAGTGCAGTAAGGTATACTGGCAAAAACACTTTCCATCCCTGTGTAACCATATCTACGCTAAGCTGATGACAATATAAACAAATGGTTAAAATAAAAATAATCTTAGTTGGTACTGCTGTACTGGAAAACATACCTGCTGTAGACCAACAGCAAGCTGTATGGCCAAATTTAATGGCAAAAAGACAGTTATATGGATAAGCAAAGCAAAGCTATTTTTTCTAGTAAGAAAAATAGTGGGGAGGAAGAGACCAACAATGAATTCGTAAATATGAAACATTCATTATCTCTAATGATAATTATTTCCTGTGAAAATTTATAATTAGGGTAGAGTAATTAATCTAATTGTATTGGCTTTTTTATTGGGTGATCAGGGCAGTTGAAGGAGGCGCACGTAAAAAATATTTTAGATTTACCATGGGAAACTGGCTAAAAGTGGGATTTTCTAAGGAGCTTCCTTATATTGTAAAAGTGCATATTGACCCATCAAAATAAAAAAAAAAAAAATTAAAATAAATCATTTTAGGCTGAGGTAAAATGGAAAGTGAAAGTTGCTCCTCCTTTTTCTTAGGGTTAAAATTCATCATTAAGAGAGAATACAAAAAGAGAAGCATTGATAGCTGTGGCGTTTACAGGTTTTTTTGTGTTTTTTTTTTTTTTTTTTTTTCTCTCCAGAGGCTTCCACAGAAGGGCCATTTTCACTTTTCTCGCTGACTCAGAGAGTTCTGGTGTTGAGAAAATGCTTAAGCTTTTCTTAGTTGTTACAGTTGCACAAAGAAATATCTGTGTTGTTACTGCCATTAGAGCTGCTATCGGCTCTGTTGTGCAATTTGTTTTCAAAGGAGGTCTGGCAAGATGAGTGCTCTCATTTTTGACTTGCTGCTGCCCAAGGCAGTGGGTGACTGTGACAACATCTTTTATTGTTTCCAGCTTCCAAAAGGTAAGCCTCATACTTGCAAAGTGTGAGAAAAATCTCATTTTGTCTTTGTTTTATTGAACAGCTGTCATGCTGTCAATGGGAGTTGTTCATCCACAGTACTTCACAGCCCTAATTGCAAAACCACCCGTCCCCTAGCAAGGACATGCATGTGTCTGGCAGGCACACAGACTGTATGAAAGCATGAAGGCATGGCTAAATCAACCTTTTTGCATTATCAGGCACATCTCTGCCTTCAGGTGCAATTGTTTGTGCTGTGCCTAGGGCACTGAGGAAAAAACCCTTTAAAACCTAAAGCTTTAGTGGCCTGAAGAGGCCTCTGCTGCAGGAGAGCAAGTGGAGAGGAGGCCATGCAGAGGAGGCTTTGCTGTCCTGCTGGGCTAAAAACAAGGCACTCTAAGGGAATATTAGCTTCAAAGTTGCTTGGGGTGGTGTGGTAGCTCAAGTCACTTGAGCTTTCAGGATAGCAGTGTATTGAGGCCACATGCTAAAATCAGTAGAAATTATAATCTAAAATAACCTTAATCCTGTACAAACAGAAGACAGATCAGGGTTTCCACATTTCTACCAAAAATCTCTCACTGATTGTGCTATGTTTCAATTTTTGTACTCTTGTGCCTTTCCTAGTATACATTTTCTACCCTTGTAGTTTATTGGCATAAAATTGTTTCTATTTGATTTCATGCCTTAATATACATACATTTCATAAATATATACACTATATTACACCAGTACAGATGATTTAAACAAGTGTCTGCAAAGTAAAGTTTTGGGGTGGATGTTTAAGTTTTATTGATTTTTTTTTTTTTTTTGTAATTTCAGTGAATATAAAATGAACTTTTCAAATACTGTGCAAAAACACCTAAAGCATTTTCTTCCTGAAGGGAAAAAGTTGATTTACTAGACCTGAGCTCTATGGCTTGCTGTGCCAATGACTCACTGGGCACATCTCTGTGATTTGTAGCAGCATCATTAATGTCTGTGCAAGGTCTCCCAGCTTTACGACAGAAAGGGTATGCCATTACACAGGAGTAGCTCCAATCAGGTCAATGAATCTCCTCAAGGGAGCCAACTTTCATCTGTGTCTGGATGTTGGTAGGAACATGAATTTAGGATACAGGATTTAAAGAACCTAAGGTGCAGACTACTGATTGCATTGACTGCACTGCAGGGAAGAAGAATTTGCCAGTAGGTTCTCATGAAACGTTGCTTCACTTTTCTATCTTAAAGATTCCTTTTCATATTTCAGGGCCACTTGCTGCTGCATCACTGCCATTACTTGCACAGACTCCTAATTGCACTCAGATCTCAGATTAATTTTATGACACAGGTTTTTACAACAGTGAATGTAAGACTAGCAGGCAGAAGACTCTTTCAATCATGAAACCACAGAAATTAGACAAAGAAAGATCTCATTAAGTAATTTACTCCTTCTTAGTGCCAAATTATTGTTTTCCAGAGAACTTGCTTGAGCTCTTTCTCTAGTTAAATTTCAAAAGGACTTGGCCACACAATAACCCACAAAACACAGCTCATATTTTTATGGATCTTACTACTCAGAAAGTTTTTTTGGAAAGTTCACCCTAAAATTAATTTGACTTGTATCTGCCATTCTGATTCTTCTTCTCAGACCCAACAATAAAAATCCCCTTTCCCTCTTTCAGTGTCCACAGCCCTACTGGGAAATGATTATCAGACTTGACCCCTCCTATTTTATCTTTTCTCTTGTGTAAAACCCTACTTATAGTCCTGGGGGGACCAAACACACATGCAGAATGTTACTTGTTTTTGCCCCAGCTGTCAGATACCAGTACTGGCTGGCTGTGACAGGAGCAAGCAGACATCAAATTACAACAGCAAAGAAACATTCTGATATTAACACTTCATTGTCAAACACTTGGTCAGTGTCAGTGTGCCAAAATTTTTAGTATAGCAGTTACAGAAATAACTGTACTGAAATCTTTTCTTTAAAAAATTGGAGAGTACAGTAGATATTCACAAATTATATCTACAAGCACATATATATATCTATATACACATGTATATATATATATATATATATACCCAGAGATGTATGCAAAATAGCACCACTGAAGATGAGTGATTTTAGATGGTAAAATTTGAAGATTTAGATCACCACATAGAGAAGTTTTAAATATAAAACTTTCAGGGTAAGAATCAGTAATTCCATCAAAGCTAAAACTTGCTGCTTCAACACAAAGAAAGGCCTGGGGATATATGTCCTTTGAAATATTCTGGTGATTTTGGTTGTCTTCCTTTTTTTCCATGTCTGTCACTAGCAGTTGACAACTTGTCTTCCCACTCTGCAGATCCACACCTGGCAAAGCAGTGTCACCTGTCAGTCACTGCTTCAAAACATGTAACTCCATTCAGCAGAAGACTTTAAAGCAGCATGTGCAGAAAATTTCCTACATTGAAGATGTGTGATGAATTTTTCTGGGTGAAAGAGAAGAAAGAACAAAAAGTAAGGCAGGAAAGCAGTAAAAAAAGAAAAAAAGAAAAAAAAAAGTGGTGATCAAAAAAGAGGGGACTCCTGGAGAACAAAGGGTTAAATCTTCAACCTGTTTTTTTTCCTTCTCTTTATATAGGAACCAAGGGGATGGCTGACACTCCGCTACCACAGCAGCTGATTCTCAAAATAAGTGTTGGGAAGGGCAATCAGACGTCCCCCTCTTAGAAAATAATTTCAGACATCATGAGGCAGACACATTCATTCCTGATGTTCACAAGGAAATCAGGGTGCCAGACAATGAGTCCCCAGCCCTTCTCTCAAAATATCAAAACTGCCTGTTCTCTCCTGCAATTCCACTGTGTCTGCTTTTGAAAATAGTCAAAGAGCTTCCTTTGAGTTTGGGCTTTCTCCATCTGCTGACTTGCAGGCTTATTCTTTCATCCCCTCTCCTGCGCAGATGCCTCACGCTCCTGCCAACAGAAATTCCCACACCGCTGTCTCCTGGGATGAGACTCCTTCCTACCTCTTAAAATATTTTTCCCTCCAGTTTTTCTGCTCCTACAAGAGGCAAAGTGGTGGACAGCAAAGCACATCCAAACTCTGCTGTAGGGTTAATGATTTTTGGGAGGACTGTTACGGAAGGATTTAGCAACTCATAGATAATTGATTCTGCTTTGACTGTTTCTGAGGAAGAGAAAAAAATACTTTTGAATGGACCCAATGCTATAAGAAAATTTTGTCTGCTTAAGGGTTTCCTACCTGCTAGGTTCTAATCTATTGGCTGGTAGCAAAGACAGGCTGGGGGAGGATTTTCAGGTGTGCACAGGAGAGTCAGTGCACTGAGGTCAGTGAGGAGCCTGCAGTCCCTCTCTGCGGGCAAATAGCATCCAGCTTCTGCACCATTGCATTGGAGCTTGGGCACTGTACCTCTCACAGGGATAGGATGCTGTGAGGAGGTGATGCTGGCATCCTGTCTCCTCCTGATTTTGAGATTGCCAGGAGCTGGGACTCTCACTACCTCCCACAGCGGCAGCTTTTTCTGACTTATACTGTGGGTCTGACAGCACCATTTTTCTTTTGTTAAGAACAAAAAAAATGCAGTCTAGATGCATGGTAGAGAAATTGCTGATCTTAAGATTTAGTGCAAGCTCACATATTTTTTTTCCACCTTCTCTGAGGACAGCCATTGTTACAACTTCTACTTCTGACTACTATTTTTTTTTTTTTTTT
>VWZN01015153.1:210327-244950 GCA_013396955.1 Regulus satrapa | reverse complement strand
TTTTTTTTTTTTTTAGTATTTCCATTTAGTCAGATTCTGATTTCCAGTTCCATAAATGTCTATGTTTACCCATAGCTACACCAGTAGCGGCGTACTTCCAGAAATGACTGATGCCTTGAAGAAAGGTGGATGCATGGAGAATACAGCATTTAAGAGTGCCATCTTTCATTATAAAATTCTAAAGGTGAACCAAGTATACATGGGATTAAATATCCTGTAGAAGAATTTAAACACAAAAAAAAAAAAAGCTGAACGAGACATTGAGAAAATAACAGCAACATCAGTACATTTTATCTAAAGAAATATTTTATGTTGGAAGGGCAGAAGCTGTCGAACTGTAATGCATGAAATTTGCCTGAGGCCTTTGATACGAGATACAGACTTTTCCAGAACACATAAACTAAGAGTATAAATTGATGTAAGTACTTTTCATCTCCCCTTTTTGTTCATGATGTAATTATTTTGGCAGTTAATAAGACATTCAGGGTTGCACCTCCATCTTTCTTAACTTGATACAGCCAACAGATAAAATAATCCCCCACAACAATTCAACCCCTAGCTATGAGTCACTGTCTCTGATGAAGATGTGTCACTCTGTGTTATCTTGGGCACAAGAAACAGCCAGGGATTTTTTGAAACTTTTTCACTGGGAATTAGAATTTCCTGGGGTGTTTATTCAATTTGTATGTATTAAGCACCCAACCAAAGGGTTGTTGACCTGCCTGTTCTGAGGCACTGAACTCTTCAAAGACACAATATAATGAAAGATAAAGGGAAAGAGACTGGATAAATGGAGTTAAGGAGGAATCAGAGACAAAACAGTCTCTGAAATACACACATACACAAGTGCAGTTCTCCCCTTTTCCTCATACAAGTCTGAAGCATTTCTCTGCTAGGAGGGCAGAAGATATGCCCTAGCTCCTAACCTTTCCATTACAATAGACCCATTTCCTTTGAATCAGAACACATTGATTAAATATCTCTTAATTAATATATTTAAATATTTTTCAACAGGTTTTATTTTTTTCTCATTCTTTCCAGTGTTCCAGAATTACATTCCCTGAATGGTTTAAGAGAGAACCAATTTTTAGTTAATACAAAGTAGATTCCCAGACAGAAGCAAGGCTCAAGAATTGGATGGACTATGAGTATCTCTGTGATATTGCCTCTGCTTTTGTCCAGGTGAGAAATGAGTGAAGAAGGCTTACTTAATGAAATATTTATGTATAATTAGACAGGGTGGAGGAAGAAATTGTCTGCTCTTCCCAAACTGTGTTTGTGATAATTACTGAGAGCTTATATCGTGTTCTCTCCAAAATGAGAACAGTGTAAACATGCAGTCACAACAGGGATTTCAGAAAACAGGAAGAGATTATCTGAAGTACAGTTAGGAAAATAAGATGTTATGAGAAAAGATGATAGATATGCAAGAAGGAGAACCTGTGAAAACTACCAGCCAGTCAGCCTAACCTCCATCCCTGCAGCACATCATTCTGGAGCTCATCACCCTCAATTTTATCTGTGACCCTGACAACAGGGCAAGGAGCACTGCCCATAAACTGAAGTACAAGCAATTCCAGCTTAAAATGAGGAAAAATTTATGTTGAGGGTGGCAGAACACTGGAACAGGCTTCCCAGGGTAATCATAGAATCTCTTTCTCTGAAGATATTCAAAAGCCACCTGAATGTGTTCCTGTGTAACCTTTTTTTGGCGACCCTGCCATGACAGGGGGGTTGGACTAGATGATCCCCAGAGGTCCCTTCTGACTCGGGTGATTCCGTGGTTAAAAAACAAAAAAACAAATCACTAATCCTGCAGTTACCAATACTGGTTTGGTGTTGTTAATGCAAAGTTATATGGTATGGTAATACCAAAGTTATCCATGGAAGTATGTTTAACTAGTACAAATCAGTGTGTCACACTGCTGATCCCTCCCACTGAGTTTCTCTGAAGACAGATGGAAAGCACCAGCAAGCATTGATGCAGTCTAAACCATGTAGCTCCTCTCAAAATTTACTATGTCCTGGTTGGCACTGGAAGAAAACTTCAATATTTCACAAGTAATCTGAATGGCTGAAAAGTGCTCAGGGCATTAAGATGGTTCTCAACAGTCTTCTCAAGGATTACTCTGCTATTTTGCTTTTGTAACCTATACTGGGCTCTTCAGCATTCAGAAAGATGTATTCACAGCCCTGTTTGAGGAGTTAATTCTGGAGAAGTAATACAGCTGTCTCTGAAGCATTTACAGAAGCAAGAGACATCTTCTCAGGATATCACAGTGGATTCCTTTTGCTCTATAGCCATCCTGCTAACACTGATGAGTCCACCTCAATACATCACCGAGGCAGTTTCTGTGGTTAAGCACTGGTTTCAGCTGGTCTCATGCAAAAAACAATGAAACCATTTTGCATATGTTCTGTGGAGAAAACATGAGATGAGCTTGTTGGTCTTAACTGTGGTAGTCCATTTTCTCTGTCTGAGTAGGGGACCAATAGGCTGCTGGGCTGAATATGCTTGCCTAAACTATATAATGCCTATCTTAATCCCTGAGAATGTGTTGCAAGTACTGTGAACTGAAGGTTATCATACAGGCATGTCATATTCATAACCACAGATCTGCTATGCTGCAAAAGAATAGTATGAACTTGAGGATATGTAGGTATTCTTGTGTTTGCATTTACTGTCTTAACCTTCTCCAGCTGCATCCTGTCAAAATATGCTCCACTGTAGGTGCCTCTATTTTTTGGTTCTGGGAATACCTATTGACCCATATCTTACTATCAGCTGTTGTTAGAGGGAAACTGATACTTCTGGAGTAAACTTGTACAGCACATATCCCAGAAGACAGATTTCTCCCAAAGCTTTTCATGGCTATGCAGAATAGTTAGCTATTCACACTGGGGTAGGAGCTAAGAAGGTGGGAGATTTCTGAAGCAAATACTGGACAGCCCAAGGCAGATCAGAGGAGATAACATGATCTGGCTGTTTCAAATTAGCCCTGTGAAGTCTGGAATTCTTGATAAGTAGTGTTGGAGCAGAAAGAACAAAGTCCAGCTATTGGATGTATCCACTTGAATGCTATGGGCAGAAAGTTTTCCCAATTTGCAATATTGCACCAGTTGGTGAACATCAAGAAGTGATTTCAGTGGTCCTCCTGTAGGGAAAAGTCTCTTAACTGCTGATAGGAGGTCATACTCAACAGGATAAATAATTATCTGGATTTTACTGTTGGAGGTAATTTCTGGAATTCTGGACAGTCTTCAATAAGTGACATGAGAGTGATGTGTTGTCCCAGACTTTGAATCTCGGAGAATGGAAGGTGCTCCTGTTTCCCTTGACAGCAACTGGAATTTGAAAACTTCAACCTTGAAGACTAAGTTTCCTTTTTTATATTATTATTTTTTAAAAATCTCAATTCTAATTGAAGCTTTAAAAGTACCTAGAACAAGCAGGTAGCTAGTGGTCATCACACAGGTGCCACATCAAAGCTAATAAACCATGAGCACTCTGATGATATGATCAAAAGATATAGTTCTCTCCCTTGAAACAAGTTTGTTTTCTGGGGCTCAGAGCTCTGGGCAGTGTTGGCTGTGTGTTCAGCCTGTTTGACAACTGCAGACATGAAGAGAGGGCCACAGAGGTTTAGCATGAGTATGGTGATGCTGATCACATTAACATGGCCTTCTGAATACCCATTGGAAAACCAGGTTTTTCTCAGTCTGGAGCCTTCCTAAATGCAGGGTTAGTCTCACCACATGTGGAAGGGGCCTAGAGGATACAGCAGGAGTGGTAAGGATAGTCTTGCTTTCTGAGGACTGCAAAGGTGAGTGTGTAGACAACAAAGCAGTGTTGTCATGAACTTCAGGAGTCAGGAAAACTTTGTTCCCAGCTTCTAGAAAGCAAAGACCTTCCAGAGGTTTAAGGGCTACTGCAAATCCTGCACATCTGTATGCACCTCTGGTTCTACCTGCAGAACAAACTCCTGCTTTGGGCCATCTGGATGTCTTGAACAGTGCTGTGTTTGAAATACAGTGCTTCCAGGGCACCTCCCAGGTTATATTCCACTCACCTCCCTCCCTTCTCCTTGCACATTCTGAACTCCAAAGGGCTTTCTTCTCATAAAAAGAGATGGTTAGGGAGACTATCCTGAGCAAGGTAGCAGTTGGACTTTTGAATTAAGCAGATTCCTTGAAAACAACTCTCTGACCTTGCCTTACAGCAGTGTCAGTTGAAAAGAGCCCCCTGTGGCATCAGTGAAATTACCATAAAATTACAAATGGCACAAAAATATCAAATGGGAAAGTGCAGTCACAATTTTTCATAATACAAGAAGGAATATTCAGTGAAATGATCAGGCAGTTGGTTGAAAGAAAAAGATTTTTCACTTAAAACAGTGAAATTATAGAGTACACTCTTGTGTACTCTTATAGAGTCTTGTGAGACTCCCAACATCCACAGTTTTAAGAAGGGATTAGATCACAGAGGAAAGGTCTGTTTGTGGCTATTAAACTCAACTATTGACTACACTCTCTGTCTCCATTAAATTAGGCTCCAGTTCAAAGGCTACAACGGGAGAAATATACTTCATCTGCCTTATCCACATGCTGAGCCTTTGCTTCTGCCCACTGTTCTCCAGGACTGAACTAAAAGGACTAAAAGGACTTTCATGTTCACGCAGGATGGCAGGTTTTATGTTCTTATTCTGGATTTACAACTCTGTCAGTGAGGTTGGAGCCTGGCCCACTATATGTGCTCATTTTTCATTTCACTCTGTTCATTTAGCTCTTGTATTACACTTAAAGCTTTGGGGACAGGAAAAGACAAAAAGCACAGAGAACCCTGTCTGCCTGTTTGTCTGTTGAACTCATTTATACTAATTGCTTCAACGTACTGACTGATTTCTTTTTAATTTATAAAATATGCCTATCCCTTGCTCCCAATACTTGCACAACAAAGGGGGGGAAGGGGGTGGGGGAAAAGAACATTAATAAAATTTGTACCATGCTGAGATAGGTACACCACAAAATCATCCATGGAGAAAACAACCAGCTCTGAAGGGACTTTAAAAAAATTGCCCTTCCTTTGCAGCATGAAAGAAAATTAAACTAGATTCTGTTAGTGCCAAGGAAAAGGCAACTTATGCCTATAGGAGATTCAGAATTAAGATGGCTGATTTCTGTGCTAAAGCATTACAAGTATATTCTAGAATTGCATGAATTAGTGTATATATAAATAGACAAAAGGAGCAAGTAGATACAAAGAGGAACTATTAGGTGGGGTAAACAGCTGATGAGAGGGAATGGCAGCTCTTAGACACATATGTGAGGTTTGAGAGAGGCATGTCTGGGACAGCTGCAGCTCAGACTATAATCAGACAGAACAGAGAGTCACCAAAAAAATGCCAAACCAAAAGCTGGCAGTCTGAGGATCAAATATATCATGAGCAAGGCAATCCAATGGACAGGTGTAATTTTCATGTAGCACAACCCTATTGCACAGGGCACCAAGAATATCTGTGTGCACATTAGAAATTTTCTGCATTGCTTCTTAACATACTCAAAATTCCCGTTTTATTATAGAATTGCTTTATTGCAACTTAGAACTCAAATTTTAAAATACTCTAGAAGCATGAACTCACAGATATTACTCCTCCAGCAGGTCTCTTGCCAGTTCTAACTGCTCTCAGTAAATTTCCTAAAGCTCTGTGGAGAAATAAATAAATAAATAAATCTACCCAGCAAAGAAAGGCTTCCTCTTTTCCATTTATGCAAATGACAGAAAGTGCAATATCTGATAAAGACAACAAGAAAAAAGATTCCTTAAAATGTATGCATGTGATTTATACTTAATTCAATAAAGTCCAAAGAAAAAAACAGAGTGGGAACCAAGACACCTAGTCCTGTTAGCTGTTCTCTTTGTTCTTTGGCATATAATTAATTTAGTCTTAGTTTATTAATCTGTAGCTTCCCCAAAGTACAACGGTGATAATAATATATGTTGTTTTTCTGTAAAAACTGTATATTTCTCAAGAATGAAATTCCTCCATATAAGTCAAATATAAATCCAATGCTATATCTTAGCCCTCCTATCTATTAGTTTATTCCTAATGCTAACACTTATTTGAATATAATTTAATTCTCAGTAAGTCTTTCTGCTGTTTTTCCTCTTCTTAATTAACCTTGGATTAGCCCACATAATTCAAATATGTAAAAGTTTTCAAAATAACTTTCCTGGTTTTTTTCTTTCATTCTTCCTCTAAATGCAATTACATTGCTACTCTAGAGCAATTAAAATGGCTCCAGGAAAACTGAAATCCCTCATCCAAACAGGTGAATTGCACAAGAATGGGTGGAATGGAAACCTCATCTCCACTGTTTTCCATGGAGGGTGCCTTATTTGGATGCTTAAAGGCAGCAGGACCAGGACTATGAGCTTTTATTTTTTATATTTGCTACATGTATTTTTTTTTTTTTTTAATACTTCACACTTATCAGCAACACAGTGGTAGATTAATAGTGCTGCCTTTTAAACCCCCTAATCTGCTTCAGGCTGGCTGGCATGACTCATAGATCATACAAACTGGAGTTATGGAAACGGAGCAGGTGGCATTTTGTACACAAAGCTCTGCAAACTACCCAGGTGTGCCTGAACACAGCTGGCTCTTCATGGGCCATTACAGGCACAACAGAGACAGAAAATGCCTGTGTAAAAGCATCCATGAGTTTGGACTTCCACCTCCATGTTTAAAGATTACTGATAGCATTTTCTTAAGAGAGAGAACCTGGAAGAAACAGGGAGTTGATCCAGCCCTGCTCTGATTGCATGGGTTACCGACTGCAAATGAGCTTCCACAGACAGCGCTGAAAGGAGGTGAAAACAATCACAGTTCCATGTATCCTTGCTCCCTATACCACATCCAGCTGAGGACAATGCTTTGTTAAGAGCTGACAGTATGCAGGAACTAAACAAATCTCAATGTCACATAATCCACCTCACAGACAAGTGTCAGATGACATAATAAGAGCCAAAAACAGGGAGGAAAAAGCCATGCAGTAAAAATTAGAAATTGAACATGCATTTTTACTTGGGATGGATATAATTATTGTTTAAGGAAACTATCAAGGGAACCAACGGAGACTTCACTTCAAGACCTTCTCGTATCCTGACTGACCACCTTGTTGAAAATACAATAAGCAGTATGCCACGCTCGTTGCAGAAGACACTGGAAGAAGGTTGATAGCAGTTTAATACAGGGACTCCAGTGAATTGAACCATTATTTTACACTAAAATTTTGAGCAGTAAATACTCAATAGAGTTTGACTCAGTCACAAACCAGGCTAGATGGGAAAACAGATTATCAAAGGCTATTCTTAGCAAATTATTAAAACTGGCATATAAATGAAGGACATAATTAGGATCAGTGTATAAATAAAAGCAGAAAGATTTTTGTAAATGTGACTGGGTAGAATGTTCTTTAATATTTTTTCCAGTGGAAGAAATTGGAGGATAGATTTCACAAGTTTCCCTCTCCTTACTTCCTTACATGTCTTAAAGTAGTATAACAGCAACCTGACACCCCATGAGACATTTGTTAGAGAAATCTAGGATATGCAAAACTTTGTGCCAGACCATCTTTAAAATATATGTGATGACTGCGACTGCAACTAACTTGCTATCTTTAGCAACAATGCTGCATCAATATTAAAACTTTTCCATGGATGAAATACTTGGACAGCCACCCAAGATATCACTACTTTATATTCTATACAAAGATGACTTTCATTTTTAAGAACTTAAGATATGGATACATTTAATTTCACACTAGATTGCTGAAAACAAAGGTGGACAAGAGAAAGCAATGTCAAATATGGGATAAGATAGATCTGATGTTACAAGGATATCCTGTCATATATTAATGCAACTTCAGTATAAACTAAAGCAGTTACATTTGTTGTTTTCAATTTTTTTGAAAACACAGAAATTGCAGGCCCATGTGAACTAATGCAATAACATAATTTAAAAATAAAATTAAAGACTTGGAAAAACCTATAAAATGAGAGAATAATATATGCCCAGCTGAGACATCATTGTGCAATTTGATATAACAGACCCTTGGAAATAGCAGCTCAGGCTGCAAGTTTTATTGAAGCATTTTAATGAAATTTGTGATATCTGGTGAGATGTGAGCCATGTAAAACAGCTGTAAGAGCCAAACAAGGATCCAGTCTTCTGATTTCTACTGCTTCAGGATTTTTTATTCCTGAAGTAGCTCTCTTAGTCTGAAAAATTCAGAGGTGTTAAATGGCTCCCCTGTACTTGCCCAGAAGCAAGTGGAGATATGCATTAATCTCTCCTGCAGGAGTGCCTCTGCCATCCAGATGAGGCAGGGAGTGAATTAACCCTGTCAGTTGCTGGAGGAGTTGATGTGATGATGAGGCTTGCTCTGCAGATAGCCCCAGGAACTCCAGCGCCTTTCTCGCTCCCTAGGGGATTGACATCTGACTTAGGAAGAGCACCTTTAAGGTTGATGCAGTCACTGGAAAGAGCAGTTTCCCAAGTTACACGTTTCAGCAAGCCTATCTCACTCCACTGAACTACTGAAAACTTAGCATTTACATGAGAAGGACTAGTAAGTCAGCAATCAAATCAATCAAATCCAAGTACTAGATTCCTATTTTAATAAATGCAGTATTGGTCAAAAAGAAAGCTGTCATTCCTTCTGTCCCCTCCATAAATGAGCTTTCTTAAATACAGTTTTTTTCTTGACTGCTGTCATGCAGTCGTTTATATAAAACTTAGTTTAGCAGAGAGTTCTGCATCTCTGACAAAGTCATCAAATCAAAACCACACACAGACTGAATTCAGGGGAAGCAAATATACTCCTTTAATTGCTTGTTTGTTCCTTCCCAACCAGCTGAACCACCTTGATATAGATTATTAGTTAAGCTATAAATGTCAGCCTTGCATTTTCAGTCACTGCCTAAATTGGATAATGTGAATTGCAACTTAGCAGTGGGTGCTCCAGGATACATGAGGTCAGATTCACCTACATGAATAGTTTCTTATCTAGTTTTTTGAATTTCTTTAAGAATAAGTAGGAAAAAAGAGGTTATTTAGACCTTCATTTGTCTCTTCCTAACAGAGATATCTAAAATAGGTCAGATGACTCACTCTTTAAAATCATCTATTTCCCTTTCTTGAGCTTGAAGTCACTAGTTCTAGTGTAGTCACCTAGAGTGTCGATGGTAAAAGAGGAGATGGATTGCATGAACCATGCTCTATTTAGCTGTAGGCAGCAGATTTTTAGAGGCATTTGTCTTCCAATATTGGGTATGAACCTAATTTCAGCAATCTGTCTGACCAAGGGCTAAACTTTATCTTTGTGTGCATAATTCTTCTAAAACCACCCTCTTTTCTGAGCATGGGGGAATGTGAGTCACGGTGAGCTGGGAAGCCTGAGTCCAATGATCACATTCATCCTGGAAGGCACACATGACTCTTACTGTGAGCTTGAGATGGGAGCTGCCAGGCCTTGCCATCCCTTGCCTTTAGCAGTATTCAAGAGTCTAGACACGTCTAGCAAGGAAAGTGCATTTGGAAACCTGTGTTTCCCTTCTCTGCAGTGCATCTGTTCCAGAACACCTTGAGCTGTAAGGTGTACTCTGTACCTGACCCAGAAGACCTCATGTGCCCCTTTTGTTCCTACAAAATTAACAGGCAGACAAATCAGGGTCCTTCCCAGTGCTGTGAGACGTGAGTGGGACTTGCCTGCAGTCTGAGTAGAGGCTCAGTGCAAGGAGTCCACAACAAGGTCAGCAACAGTTCTGACCTCAGGTACCACCTCAGACCAGTGAGATCAGTTAAATACAGTCCTAGCTCATTTGACCAACATTTTTTGGGTTCTCAACACAAGAAGAAGACAGGTTGTGCTACTAAGGGACACAAAAGCCCTCTTCAAGGGACTGCCTCCTCACTCTTCTGCTCCTGAGTATGTAAACTCCCTAAACACTGTCATCTCAGTACCAGCTGTGCCATGACCACAGATATCTTCTCCTCTGATCTAATTTCTGTAGAGCATATATCAACTGTGTTATGTCTTCTTGCTGGACTCTGGAACACAGTGTGGGACTTCAGAGATGTTAACAAGTGCTTTCCTCATGGACTTCTTTGGAAAGCATCACTACCTGGACAAGCCTTAATATGACCCACCAATTGGTTTCTCTGTCATATTCATCCCATTCTTTTTTATGATTCATTTGAGGAGTATATTGCAGCATATTAAGCAGCATTTCATTTTCTTTCTTTTTTCTTCCCCTTCCTGTTTCTCCCCCTTCCCCTCTTATTTTCTCATTTTTCCTCTTCCTCTTCTTCCTCTTCCTTTTCCTCTTCCTTTTCCTCTAATCATTATTGAACATCTCTTTAGTGCTAAGGGCAAGGTCAAGAAATATCTTGTGCCTGTACAGCTGTTCTTCGGACATCTACTCCATAGGATGCAAAAAGAGAAAATTTCTTGTTCCTGCTTCCAGACCTCCCTAGAGCATCTGCCCACATCTAAAAGTGATGAGTTTAAAATCCTGCCCTAATATATAAACCAATGTGACTGTGAGGTTCTTTATTAATTCTCTACTCACTGTGAAATATAAGCAATGTTTTTATTTTTTGTGCCGACTGTTTGATGTCTTGTTAAATTGCTGTCCAAGGGCAAATTCTTTTTGTCATCCAGACCTGTAGGGTTGCTAAGCACACACAAGGATAAAGATACATTCTGATTTCTCAATACTTGTTTTACAAAGTCTGCAGCTGAAAACAATATTGCGTCACACAGTCTACTTGTGCAATACAGGGTGGATACTTAGAATCCCAAATTAAACAAGTTTCAGCCATAGGTGTGTGCTTTGGAATCATTCAGTTGTAGAGAAATTGAAAACTCCAGACAGTTCAGTATAAAAAAAGGAGATGTTAATTAAGGCACTATAAAGGCCAACAAAATGTTAAATCATTTAAGGAGTAGGATAATGACTATTTTAAATACATCAACTTTCCTGAAAAGTTTGGATAAGGTAATGTCTCTCATTTTGGGCCATATTGACAACACTGAAGTCATTAGAGTAATTCAAGAGTTTAAATTCAAGTCAAAGGGCAGTTTCAGATGTTGCCAATGGATTTTAGACACACCTGTATGGCATGAACAGAAGCTGATGACAAGGGTACCAGAGATGTAAAGGATACTGGTGGTTATTTTTGTCTTAGATATTTCTTCAGCTCCTGTGCTCATGTTGCATATGCAGATGTGGCATTCAGCTGGAGAAATTGCTCTAAGCACCTGACAAGTCTGAGAATATGAGGCTTGGGGAAGTGAATATTCAGATGCAACAAGGTGATGCAGAACAATGAAGAGGTTTGGTTTGATTTATGAATAAGCAAGACATAAAGGCGGCAAGTTAGTGGTATAAATTATGTTAGAAGGAGACCAACTTCTATGTAAATTCCACTTGGATGCCCGAACTTTCATTAATCTTGGCAGTCATCCATAGGATGGGCTCTGTTTTCACAATGTTCCTCAGAACAGCAAACTTAATAAACACTTTGAAATGATTTGTGCATATAGGCTGGTAGGTAGGCTGGCTTTAGACTTTAAATTTAAGTGAAATAACATTCTTGTTTCCTGACCAGAAGTGTAATGAATTCAGGTGAATAAGAAAGAATCTGTGAATCAAACCTCACATCCCTAAAAATAAAACAGTTACAAAATTTGAGATTATGAGTCACAAAATTACTATTACAACCCTGAAACAATTCTTGTAATTATGAAAGGAGAGAATAGGGAAATAATCTTGTCTGGGAACCTGACAAGTTGGAAAACGAGTCTTTGGTCCATTGGTGGTTAATCTGGAGTAGGAAAATAATGACTTGCAAAGAAAACCATGGGACTCTCATGAAAAGTGACCTGTTGCTTCTAGTGGATCTGTCCATTGGGATCAAGGATTCTCCCACTAAAACAGGGCACTGAATAGTCTGTCAATCAATGAACTGAGTGTGCCAAAGCTGTTCTTGCTTCTGGTTCCAGTGACTTTTCCTGCATAGTTTTAGTACTGCATTCTCCAAAACAAGTATAAAATTCACAACTTAAATTTTTATGGAATAGCTATTAAATTACTTTCAGTAGAATCTTGGCTGCAAAGGCTGCCATCATACAACCATGAAACAGGAAAAAGAAACTTGTTTTTTTTTTGAAGTCTACTTTTCAATTTTTTATACCAAAGGGGATAAAGGTAAAGTCTTTTTTAGAAAAAGTTGATGCACTAACATATTTGTGTGGGAAGCTGAAGAAAACCATTAAAAATAAAATAAAAAAAACCCCACCAAACAATCCCCAAAACAAAACAAACCACCATAAACCCAGACTCTAATAAAACATTTTTAAAATTACTACCACAACATGAAAGAGAACAGCAGCCTGAATTAATGGTAATGTATCTAGCAAAAACATCCCACTCAGAGTTTGTGAAATGCTTGGAGAACAAAACGTGTACTACTGGATAGTGATCAGCCACAATCTTCAGGGAAAGGAACAGCACAGGACTCATAATGATTTAGTAGATAATTTACCACTGGGGTAGACTTTAAATCTCCCTACTGGCAATGTGTCATGAAGAAAGTAGAAAATGTTGGTGCCACCTATTGGTAAGAAATGAGATCTGGAAATTATTCAAGCTAATTTGCATAAATCCAAAGAAAAGTAAAACTAAACTGACCATGTTTTACTTCATGCGTTAGGAGTTTTGAATACAGTACCTAGAGCGAACCCTTTACTTTGGCTTCCATTCTGCACGTGTCTTTAACAGCGAAATACAAATTATCTGTGCTTGCAGTTAAGAGGATGAAGAATTTAGGTTGTATTTCACTTCAGTTTGCTTGCAGCAAAAGTTAATTGAAGCACTCAGCACACTAGGAAACGTTGAGCAGGGAGATGGGTTACTACACTCAAAATATGCAGCTTTGCCAGCCAAATTTCATTGGGTAGTACCTCCCCTACAGAAACTCTGGAGGTGGTGTGTTTGGCATAGTACATGGACACTGTTGCTATTCAGCGGTCTGAAAGGAGGATTCTGTTTAACTCTGCACACCCCATTTACCACGCATCCTGGTGAGATATACTGACTCAGAGCAAAAGCAATCCTTCTTGCTACATGGAAGTGACCTTTATTACGTTATGGCAGTGCACCAAGTTCTGCTTTAGTTCATCACAGTAATAGCCCTGAAGTTGCAGGGGACACATTCAAGGCACATGCTGGTGTTCCTTGACGTTTGCTGCTGCAGTCTGTTTCTGCAGATACTGAGAACAGGAGTGCTTTGGTATACAGAGATCTTGACTGTAGCAGTGGTTGAAGACATATTTTATACCCAGGGAACCAAGCGTCTGCTGCCACTGCTAGAAAAAGTCTGGCTTGGAGCCCCTTGCAATGACTGACTAGTGGTGCTGTGATTCCTCAAGAAAATCAGGCTAATAATATATGAGATTTCAGGGTAGCAGATGAAAATTTTTTATGTGTATGTTCAGTCATCTCCTAATATTTGGTTCTTTTTAACAGCATTATCTGCAGTCAAAAAATTAGTAGACATTGCTAAAAGCTTTTTTTCCAAGTATCAGAAAAATTGGAAGGTGAAAGCCTTAAGTAGTCATTTATAGATTTCATTTTGGGGTTAGTTTACACACATAGCTCTCTATAGCACGGTATTAAAAATCTTCTTGCAGGTCACCTTTGTTGCTGAATGTTTAATATATTCTGCATGGATAAATCCTGCTTGAACGCAGCTGAATGAAACACTAGAATGAGACTGGAGCAGAAAAGGGACTGGGTGTAAAAGCACTGAGAAATGATTTAATTGTTTTCCATGCAGGTATGCTGTCACTCACTGTGTTGTGACTCACCTTTGCATCAGCAAACACTCCTTCCATTTTCCTGCCTACTTAGATAGACACCAGGACTGGCTCTTCCATCATCAGAACACATCCTATAATGCAATATCACCTCTTTGCGCATGAGAATTCTGGGCACAACTATTACTAAAGTCTTATGGGTAGTAAGCAGTAGATTACATTATACAGCTAACTATGGATCTCTTCATGTCTTACCTATTTCCAGTTCTAGGTGATCATCTTAAAGAACTTTTGCAGTATAAAAATATATCTATGTTAAGCCAAAGGTGTCATTTGATTTAGTATTGACAGCTGAAATTTGTGTCATTTCCAGGTTGTAAAATAATCTGTTACAGAGGCATATTCACTGCTAGTGATGCTCCCATTGTGGGTTGCCTGCAAATGAGCACACACCAGTGAAAGAAAATTGTATATTCAAAAATGCCATTATCTAGCAGGAGGCTGGAGAGTTAATCCAATTCTAACGGCTATCAGTGTCCTTGTTCCTCCTCCTCACACCTGCTTTGTCCTGGACTGTCTGCTGAGAGACATCTCAGACAGCCAACAGAGCAGCGAACAAGGAACCTGAAGAGCCTGGAACAGCAAATGGAGGCAGAAGCAGCCAGAGACAGTTCACACGTATCAGTCAAACGCTGGTTGCCTGAGGCAGCAAAATGTTTAATGTCTGTTTGTTGTGCAAGTAACTGCACGCTGCAAGAAGCATTTGTTTCACAGATTGCCCATAAGGCAGAGAAACCCAGCAACTGTAATGGGGAAAAGTGTCGGATCTTCATTACCAGATCGTGGCGTGGGCTTTCTATATGACAACTCCACGTTTTTCCACAAAGGAGCTCAGGGAGAGAGTTCCAACACAGCAGTTATCCTTATCCTGGCAGCTGCTGCCAATACAGATTTCCCTGTGGCACAAAGTCAGAAGGGAGCAAAGCTGTACATGTAAAGGCTCTCTTTCCTTTCTCAGCAGCCAACAAAGCCCAAGCCAGTCTTCACTGAAGTGGCCCTCCCAGAGGCAGGATTGGGAAGAGCTTATTCTGTGCCAGCCAAATATACTGGAAAGTCAGAGGAGCTGTTGCAGAGCAAGCAGAGTCTAGGTGGAGCAGGTAACCCTGGGGGTATGTGTTTTTATTTGCGCTTTAACCCCAGATTGCAATAGAGGAAACATTGTAAGCACAACTGCACCTGCTGGAAGGATGCCTCAGAGCTCTGACTCCAGCTGGTTGCCACGTGAACAGTCAGGGAGCTGAGCAGTAGCAAGGGAATGGGAGGTCACTGCCTTTCTTATTCCCACAGAATTTCATTGCGGTGCAATATGCCAAAGTTCACCCTGGTTAAGGACAAATTTTTCTTTTTTTTTTTTTCCCTCCCTGAACCTTGACATTCTACATAGTAGTGAAATTCGTTTCCCAGTCAGTTCTAAATGAGAACTTTAGTGATTTAGTCAAGTTCTCACAGAAAATCTCTAGCAAGCCTGGGAATCAAACCTGTATCTTTCCCTCACAATTTATATTTTTTCCTAGTGCTCAGATATCCGTCAGTTGCATGATGAAAGAAGGTAAACCCACTTGTTCATTTCTAGTGGGAGATTTCTCCCTGTTCTCAAAACTTTTTCATTTTTTTCTCCAAATTGATTTATCTGGTAATGTTTCCACTGGCTCCTCCAGGAAATTATTTCTAGTGTAACAAAGCCCACTATTAGGAAAATTCCCAGGTTTGCAACTTAGACTGTCTTTTAGTTAGTTTCATCATAAAACTACATACAAATGGTGAATCATAACATTGAATAACACCATGAACACATGGAAAGACTCCATCTACTTCTGATTGTGAAATCAGTTCAGTGATTTTACAAAAAAAAAACCCAAAAAACAAACCAAAACAAAAAAAAAAACCCAAACAAACAAACCAAACCAAACCAACCAAACAAACAGAAAAACCTAGAGAAACCCAAAAAAACCCCACAGAACTAGGAGGAAAACTTTGGCTTTAAAGAAGAATAAAATTACATACTTGGGAATAGGTCTAGGGTAATACACACAAGAGCTCCAAGACTCTTACAGTGACCTAATCCTCTTATTTTACCTCTCAGAGAAATGCTTGGATCTCAGTCAAACTTAGTTAAACTAATTCACTTACATCCAATCTACAACTTTATGCTCAGACTCATCATGGTGCATTTTATTTTGCTAGATCTTTCCATGCCCTCAAGTGTGGGTGCTAAATTCTTGCCATTACTATATCTATGTTGAAATCCTCTGTTTTACCAGTCTTCAGAGCCGTGTTAAGAAGCTGGTGACTGGTCTTCCCACACTTTATTGGTTTCAATTCACTGACACATTAATTTCTTTAGATGCCAGGACCAAGATAATCTTGGGAGGGTTCTAAAATTATTTCAATTTCTAAACTGAAGAAGGGACACAGAGAAATTAATGACCAGGCTTACAAAAACTGTTAGAAACCTATTCAAATCAAACATCTGAGTCTTGTTTATCCCATCTCAAGGCTGAATACAGATAATGGGCAGACACATTTGAGGTGCCTATTTTTCTCCATTTATAACAAAGAGAGCCTAAAAAATTAGATACTTGAGTTAAGTAAGCAAAAGAGAGGGAGGATGAAGTTTAGAATTTCAAACTCATGCAGGAAACACAGGAACAGAGAAAGAAGCTCTGTCCAAATAACCTAAACATGGGTTCACCCCTCTTCTGATTTTATTGGAATTTTGGTGTTTTATACATAGCAAATGCACATTTGTTTATGGATATATTGCCATTCCTTATTTACAAGCAGAAATTTAACAAGAGTTCTGTCCCCAAGAGTTTAGAACAAAATGTAGAAGAGAACCCAATTCCCCAAATCATCTGCAGCGTAAAGAGAGTGAATGTTGCAGAAGATAAAGTCTGGAAGTAATTGCAGAAATGAAAATGCCTTCTGAAATAATTTCCAGATTGTTCTTGCTACTGCTTATAAACAGGAAAGGTATACAATGTTAAAATAGTGACTCACTTGAATTGTGTACTAAAATCTGGAAACAAAGCAGGCAAGTCCATGTGGAATGATTCACTGTAACTATTCTTCAATGTTAACTACATTCCAATGGGTGCCCAAATCGATCTATATATACTTAATGGAACTCACAATGGTACTTACTGCACGCATTGTTCATTTTACCCAGATATTCAAAAAATATCTTGAAACAGAAGGACAAAATTGTTAAAGAATCTCTCATAGATAGTCCCCAGGAAAGAGGATTGACCTGTTCCAGGTCAATGTCAAGTCTTTTGGATGGTGTTGCACCTTTTGCAATGTAGCAATTATGAATTACAATTTGAATGTTAAATTTAAAATGCATTACTTTTACACAGTGGAATCTCATTAGGCATAGTGAATACAAACAAGACATTGGGTAGGGAAAATACACTTCCCTACATCTCAGTAATCAGTCTGTGAAAAATATTCTGATAAATATAGAGGAAGCTGACAATAATATCTTTGCTACATATCCAGCTGTCCTTCTATGTTTATTACTCTGGCACTGAAGTCAATGGGAAATCTGCCAGAATAAGAAAGGAGCTAGGACTGCAGGATCTGGTCCTTATGTGTAAGCTTAATAATTTTCTTCCATCTGCTATAGATCAGAAATGTGGACTCTCAGAGCAAAGGCTGAAGGGGAGGGATGATTTTCAGAGGTAATACACAACAGACGTGGTTTTGATGGGAAAGGAAAGAGCTGTGCCCTCCATTTAAATTACCTGCCTGTGATTGTGAAGGTATAATATTCTACCCATACAAGATCCTTAATGATTCTTCAGGGAAATTCATGAGAATGGCAGAAGTGAATCACAAAGCTCTTGCAATTGTCAACAATCTTGAGGAGACTGCTGGAGTCCAGAGAGTGCTCTGCAGGGATTTATGCTGAGCACTACTACCAGGATGCATTCCAAGGCTAGTGGGCATTTTAGTGCATTGGGGTTTTGCAGCATCAAGCAGGAAAAGGGAAATTTAAAAAGCATTTATAAAGGGTAGGGGAGGTTGGAAACCACAATTAAAAAAGGAATAAAAATCACACCCCGATTGGTATGAAAGTATGTAGGATCCATTCAGAAAAAAATCTGATGAAGAAACATTAATACAGACTCCAGAATTACAAGCTGAAATGAATCAGAGCATTTCTGGCCTGCAGACAGTGCTGTTATTAAGAGTTATTGCACAGTGCAAAGAGCCAAAAAATGTGCTCAGCTCTGTATGAGCTGCAAATAAAGACAATCCCTGCTGGAGGATTTTTCAGTCTAAGATGCTGGTCCTGTACTCTCTTCACAGCTGACTGTGTCTATGAAAAGGCTGGTTAACTCTCATAGGACACAGAAGTCCACGCAGCAATACTGTCACTACAGGGCATCTGACAGACATGTTACAACACAGGTGCTGATGGGACACCCAATGACCGAAGGATCTCTGTGTTAGAACACGAGTGAAAGGCACTGCTGGAAGGTCAAACTGGTCTTAAATTGGCAGAATTGCTTCCTGGAAGATCCTCTCATTTCCTGCTGACTACAGAAGTTCCTGAGCACAAGCACACTCCCAGCATCAATGCTGCTGTGCCTGAAAGTAGGAGACAGATTATACTTCCATGGTCTTATGGTGAAGTTAATGCAGTATTTTTGACCAGAAATCTTGAATAAGCATGGCATATACCCAGGAAAAACTCCTGTGACACAAAGGATCATCCATTAACAGTGAAAGCACAGTCACTGAAAATGTGAGACCTCCTTGGTCTGTGCATGGCTCCCAGGCAGAGCAGAGAGACTTCAGTCTTCAGGGAAATCTTACAAGAATAACAGAGCAATAATAAAATGCAGGGCTTTGTTTTTTAGTTTAGATGGGGCCCCAGTAGGAAAGTTGAAAACCTGCTGAAAGAGTGTCTTAAGAAGCATTATTAATAAGTTATGTATTGAGTCACTGATTACAACAGCTCCTGAGAAGAATTCTTAAAATAAGAATGCATTCATTATTATGTCCCTGCTCATGCTTCATGCATCCTGCTCCTTAGAATTTTTTGGTTTTAACATATTTTATTTAGATTACATACATGCAGACAAGCATTACTTCTTTGTTTTATAAATTGATTAAAATATTGCACACAAATATGTATATAGATGCACATCTGAAGTTGACTGAGAGATAATTCATTGACACAGAAAGAATTTGTTTTATGTACCTCCTACCATCAGCTTATTTATAACTACTATTTGTGTACCTAGGTTGTGTGAGCATGGTGCTCTGCCAAAAAAATTAGTATTCAGCCTTTTCAAGCCCTCATACATAAGCTGTTCTTGAGAGTGAAAACTCCCAGTTTTAGGGGGGGAAAAAAAAGCATAAATCCAGTGGCTTGCATTACCATCTGCTCAATCATCTTTTCTGGATTATAAAGTGGAAAATGTTGGATTTATAGAAACCACATGCAAAGATTCATATTTAATTCTGCCAAGTTTTGCTGTCACAGCAGCCTTAAAGCAGATATGCAAGCCACACAAAACTCAGTCACTCTCCTGGTATTTCTGACAAGGATGTATAATCAGGAAAGTGCATCTTTTATTATAAAAGTCTCCTGATAACCCAAAGTGATTAAAGTAATCCTTTATTTCCCAGTGGGTTAGTCCTGTTGAGATGGATTGTCTCACCTTCCCAGAAATCTGGCACAAGTCCTGTTTGAAATATAAGGGACACAGGCAAGTTTATTAGACACAGGTCAAATTCTGCAGTAATTTGGAAATTTGGTCCAAAAACTGCTCCAGATGTTCTTATTCACCATTCTATTTACTATTTATCCACCAAAGTAATTGAAACAATGAATATTTATCTTGGATCACTGCAAATATCATGTTAGTTTTTTATTGCAATAAGTTCAGGATAGAGTATAATGATCCAGAATGAAGAACGAAGGAAAAATATTGTGGAGGAGCCAACAAACAACAACAAAAAATCCAGCCATCTCACATAAGGAAGAATTGTCTCCTTTTATTATTTTTAGAAGTGTCTCAACTTAGAAAAGAATCATACTTTGCTACAGTTAAGGGAATTTCTGTTCAGAAGTTCATTGCAAATGCATTCGAAAAGATGGGTAAAGAAATGGCTCACAATAACACAACAAGTAGAAGATGCTACAACTGTTTGTTTTTGTTTTTTGTTTTTTTTTTTCTGAGGACAAGATGCAGGATTGGCAACACCTTTTTCTAGCACAGGAGGAAGAAATCTTAAGTGTCACTTTGTTAATAAAATAAAAGACCTCTGACTGAAGCTCAGCATGGCTGATGGTAGTCATCTCTTGAGAACATTCGTGCTGTTTTTAGGAATACTTCAACACAAGGAGAGGAGGGGAAGAACTCTTTCAGAATGTTCTCTGCTGCACTTTATTTCAAAAGGAGGCTTCAAGCCCAACTCTGCAGTTATTGTTATTCTAGTCGGATGTTGTCAGAAATCACACAATTTCCTCATCAGCTATGTTGGCAACAGCAGACCTGGTGATGTATACTTGAATTTAAAGCTACATGTGTTTTACAAGCAAAGTGGAAAATTGGATCATTGAACAGACTTAATTTCCAGTATTCAGAATAGAGACTTTATCTCTTTTCCTGCTATAATGCATTTTTTAAACCTCCAAACTTCATTCTTGCTTTGCATTCATATGACCCACTGAAGCCACAGAAATGTTTGTTATGAATCAGATCAATAGTCATTGTTATTCACTCTTGGGCAATAACAAGGATCCGTGCTAGATGTTCCAGAGGAAGGTGTCAGCTTTTCTGAACATGGGATTAGCTTAGCATGCTTTATGTCATGAAACTTGAGGGACAAAACCTTTTATAAATATTTATCCTGGTTTGTGTAAATAAGGCTGACATTCTTCTTTCCATGGTTGTGTAAAGAGTGAGCAAAAATTCTCTTTGAAGAGCCAAACTATAACCTTGCTCTCATGGCTGTGATTTTGTGGAAGAGTGATTTTTTTCTGCATTGTGGCAGAGAAAACAGTTCCCTGGACTCCATCAGACATATGCATTCTGCTGCCATTTGAGCGTGATATCCATAGCCTCATTTCCAATACCTTCCCTGCCTTTCTACTCCTACTACTTACCATCCTCCTGAGTAAAAGCTCAACCCAAAATTTAGTTTACTATTACTTTAATTTCATTTCCATTTTATTTATGCAATGTGAAAGGACTAGACTGGTAAGATCATGCTAGTGTACCTGACAGAGGTTGAGTATCCATACAAAATGTACTTTCTGTGAATTACATAGTACTGCCAGTTAAAAACCTGAGCAGAGTGAACTGAAACTTCAATAATTACTAATTAAAACAAAACAAAACCAAAAAGGTAATTGGATATAACAATGGTTTGTCTATGTCATGATTATGTACCTCTTTCCTCTTCAGGGTCATAAGCTTTTTGTCCAACTTTTTGTTACCACTACCCATTGTCCATTCATGTGATGTGGAATATTTTAACAAAACAGGTAGATTGCATATTCTTCAGCTATGTCTCTCAGATTTTTGTTGCATATATGTCTTACATATGTATGTATTACTTATACTTACTTATTATACTTACTTATAGTACTTAGAGAACTTCTTGCCCTTCCAGAGGAAGTTCTTACACATATGATCTAAGATTTTTAGATACAAGTATTAAGAGAATTGTCAGGACTTTAAAGTGGAAGGACAGGAATGATAGGATGCTCAATTCTAATAAATGGATCCTGTCGCACTGTCACACAGGGCAGTCTTAAAACTCATCAAGGTTAAATTCAGGTTTTTAAATACGGGAATAAAATTTGATTGTGGGCTCTTTATAGTCAGTGTTGAGGCCTACATTCAATGCATGTATCTCCATGAACAGCTGCAGTGCAAGCTGTGGGTGGAGCTCTGGGGTGTGGGAGGCCCACGCCAAAGGCTGTGAGCTGCTGACCTTTCAGAACAAAGGGCACAAGGACCTGTGGCTTGGCAAGGGCACTGCACACTTGGAGACACAGCGGAGCTGGGGACTCTGGACTTTGGCACACTGAAACTGTGGGGTATGAAAGTCCAGGCCTCCCATTATTTGGGATCCTTGCTCAAGCTGTTGTACAAAGATTAAGTTATTTTAAGGATCCAGATGTCTGAGACTCTGCTGTGGGAAACGTGGGGACTGGTGAGAGGATCTTCTCTGTGTGAGTGTGGGGCTGTAGCTGCAAAGGGGCCTCGGTCCCAGCTCAGGTGATGTGAGAGTGACTGACAAGAATGGGTCTGGCATGGTCAGACAGTAAAGTTTCCCTAACATTGATTTTGATGGCTGTCCCTGAAATGCACCTGGATGTTGCCTGATATTTTTAGGAACATTCAGAACAGCAGAACAGTGTATCACATTGCCTGTCCTGTTGATGGAAGACTTGCCTTTTTATGTCTGAAGGAAGATTTCAAAAGCTCCAACAAGTTTGCATACAAGAATCACAAAAATAGAAATGTACTTTTTCAACAAAGTAAAACATAGTGTAAACAAAAATGAAAGGAGAGATTCTTCTACCGCCAGTGTGTCTAAATCTGCTATTTCTGGTATCAGTCCATTCTTCTTATTAAATATAAATAAGGTTAAAATAAGCATGAAGTCCTGAAGGATTTACAAGCTAAATTATATTTGTGTGAATATAGAAAAGCAAGTACAGACAAAGAAAAAGCTAAAATTGCTTATAATAATTAAAAATTAGAGAAATATAATTCGGGTAGGAAGCACTGGGATGTGTATATCTCATGTGGCACTAAAAATAAAGAAGAGAAATGTGTACAGGAGACAGTCTTAGTAAAACAAGGCAGCATACAATAGTGATAATGCTGTAAAAATAGTGATTGAATTAATGAAAGAAAACTTTCTGTCATTTAGAATTTTAAAAAGATAAAAATGAAAAAAAATCTGTCTCCTAGTCTACTGATACAATTAAAATAGGAATATGAAATTCAGTTCCACTTCTGGGAATCAGAAATAGTTTTTCATGGCAGAGTGGCTGGAGAACAGGTTATGGCAGGCAATGTGAAGTCCAGTCTCTGTTTTAACTACTGCAACCTTTTGCCAAGCACAGTCTTTCACTGTGCCTATATCTGAAAATTGAACACTTTTTAACAAAAACTGTAGATTTTTAAAGGCTATATATGCAAAATGAGTCTTCTATTTGACACTTAAAAGGCTACTGCACACCAAAGAAGCTAAGCCCTCTACTGCAAACACATTCAACATTAGGTTGGATGGGGCTCTGAGCACCCTGACTTGTTTGAAGATCTGACAGAGGTTTAGGCTAGATGACTTTCAAAAGTCGTTCCAACGCAAACTATTCTGTTTCTATAAATTCAATTTATATAAAAAAAACTTTACATAACCACATTTTCTTGAGTATTGATATGCCCCTCTTCAGAAAATATCTGCTGTGGTGCAATTGGAGACAGTGCTAGAGCATTAATCAGTCAGCACTATGTCACTTAAGAGTGTCAGTTCTGGTAAAGAGTTTCCTGGGACTCAGTGTTGTCAGTCAAGTCTGTGCATTTAGAGTGATGTTATTTTTTTCTGCCAAAGCAAGCCCAAACTTGCCAAGGATTAGTCTGTTAAAGTGATACTATTAAGAACTGAAACTCATTCAACTTTAGTTGGCCAACTCCTTCCAAAACAGGGTTCCATGTGTGGGTTTCTGAAATTTAAGAGGAGGCAATAATTACTCTTTAGCTTAAGTTGTCTATTTAAAATTGCCTGCTCCTTTTTAACATGGATCTTTATTATTGGTATCATATGATATGTTTGAACTATACTTTTATCCATAGGATTTTCTGAATATGTAAAACATTTTGGATCTGATCCAAAATGGCTGGATTACTTGTTGAGTTCCACATCTTGTCTTGACATATAAAGCTGAAAAATAATAATAAAAAAGAAACATTATTTTTTCAGTTGAAAATTATTCAACTTCCCATTTTCAACTAATTCTGAATTATTAAGATCTGTGTATAGAATGTGATTATTCTGTCTCTGATAGGGTATATGGAATTTGCACCAGTTGTTACTGTAATTAGATAATTCTTATTAGATTGAACTAATTTAGTTATTTGCCATACTTGCACACAAAACCCTTTGTGCCCTTGAATAACCTCAAAACACATCCAGTAAACTAAACACATTGCTGTATGTAGGAGATGCAAGGCTGCCATCGAGCTTTGCAAAAGGACATTATGAAGAATGAAGAATTTTTTTTTTAATGTCTTCACTGCCCAACCAAGCCTAGAACGAAACATTTTTTTCTGCAAAAACTAAATCAATTTTATGTTCATTTTAAACAGCAATAGCTGGTGGTTTGTATGTATGTTTAAAACAGGGCTAATTCCCATACCATGGTGTGCTAGATACATTCTGTATCTCTCTTATAAATAGGGTGAAGAAAGGGGGAGAGCATACAGGGTTTAGATTTCACAATTGTTTTTTTTTAAGGACTTCTTAACAGGCTGAAGGAGACTTCATGTTCTTGTTAAATCTACCAAAGATGAGTAGCTTTAAATCTATACACAGCTCCTTTCTCCCACGTTTGATAATCAGGTCCCAATAACCTGAGTAAGCCTTACAAATAAAATTAATACTAATTAAATTACCTCATCAATTACAGAATTATAATAACCAATCATCTTGTGCACAGCTTTGGGTGAAATCTGCCAAGTGAACTGAGGTATTTCAGTAGGTATTACACTATTTTGTTCATCCTGTGTACTTCTGCAGATGTGCTTGGACTTCTGAAAACTCTGTCTCTTTCATCCTGTATCTAAAGCCCCTCTAAATTAGTGGAAGTGGTTTGATTTAGATCTGATTTATCTTGAGTCACACATTGGTGCATAAGTAACTTAAAATTGTATCTGAAAATACTGGCCCAACTAACATTGTGAAAGAAAAATCTGAAAAACCAAAAAACTACATAACAGGCTTGTAACAGAAATGTTGGAATGTGAATTTAAGATAATACAAAATTTTTAACCCTATGTGATATATTTGTTTCATCTGATTCAGGATTCAGAACCTGGAAGGAATAGAAGCAGACTCAGTGTAGGCACAATAATTTTTAAAAGCAAGAAACTAGCAGTAACAATGGCAGGAAAACACACTTGTGTAACATATCACAGAAAGATCTCCAGCTAAAGTGAATACCATTATCACAGATAATCATCTCTGCAAGTGCTCTCAGCTACTGTGTGGAAGCTAAAAGCCTAATGCAATTTTTAGATGCATAAATGGTGTTGTCTAGAAATTAGGAAATGACCTTTTTTTCTGCACACAGAGCTGGTATGATTTTTTCCAGAATATTTTATCCATTACTAAGGTGAAAAAGTCTGGGAACCATAGAACCTTCAAGAAGCTTTCAAAGAGAATCACAATTAGGACTTTTTTGGGCGTTTTTGTTTGTTTGTTTGGTTGGTTGGTTAGGTTTTTGGTTTTTTGTTTTGTTTCAGTTTTTGTTGTAGTTGTTTGTTTTTTTAAAAATTTCTGTCTGTATTTTTTGTCCTTTTTTTGTTGCTTTTTTTTCCCCAGAGAAAGAGCTCAGTCTTCTCAGCTACTTAAAGAAAAGGCTAAGAAAAGGGAAAGCTTGATTATATGAATGTAGGATGCTCAGATGTGGCAAACTATCCAAAAGAAAGGGACTATTCTGCAGATAAATTAATAACAGGAACTTTAGAGCTGGAAATTGAGGTTAGATCCATCCTAGCAATCTCACAGCTCTCGAGCCACCTGCCAGAGGAAGTTTTGACTCCCCAGAAGGGTGAGAAGATTTGTCTGTAACTGCATCCCAGAAGATGTTTTGAACAAACTGTCAGGATGTGAGTCTGGGCCCCTGAACTGATCTAGGCTGGAATCCTGATTTCCTGCATCTGTAGAACAGGATCTAGACCCTAGACTGGTGAATATCATGGGATCAGTCTCTTCTCCTCTTTCAGCAGTGAAGTTTAGATGTCCAATGTAAGAGGACACTCATTCATAACACTGAGCAGAAGAATTCTATTTAATTTGGCCTGTATTGGCTAGCCTTTTTTTGGCTAGCTTAGCCTGTTTCTGAGCAGGGTGTTTTGTGTTTGGCTTCAGTGGGTGAGAGGAATCCTGAAGTTAGAAGTTAGATTTAATTCTACAGCTGTGAAGATCTAGCCTGTGTTCTTTAGTTTCCATCCAAATATATTGATAAAACTATTTAACAGAAAGATCAAGGGAAGAAAGTATTCCTTTTTTCTTTATTCTACAGGTACTTTGTAGCGATTGTTCTATTTCACTATCTAAATGTATGCAACACCTAACACAGTAATGCAATAGTCTTAGCTGGAAACAATCCAACCACATTTTTAATATACATATAGCATCTATATGTATATCTCTAACTATATCTATATAATCTATAAATATATAATTCTATATCTATATCATTTATATCTATCTAGTTTACTAATGACAGGCAAATGCATTAAAATACTATTTCTTCAATAGAATATGAAAAATGTTGATACTTAAAGCTGTATTAAAATATTTAGTATGCATATTGATTTAGACATAATATATAGTAACACTGGTTCACTATAGATATGACAAAATTATTTTCATATTACCTTTGTTAAATGTGATGCACATACACACCAACTTTTATTTGACTGAGAAATTACATTGATTTCCAGAATAAGATGGATGTAGTCTTTGTAATCACATATGGTCGTGGCAATCTTAATTTTATATTTCTTCACTTATGGGAAAGCTAATTTTCATATACACATTAATCACATTAGGTGTGTGATAATATATTCTCCAGTGTTATTATGAATTTCTGGGAAACTTGTGAGCAGGCAAGATGCCAAACTGACTTTAAAGCAAAGGGTAGTCCTAAAGACAAGAACAATCCCACTCCACAAACAATACCAATCCATACCTCAAATTCTTGACAGGATATCGCCACAGTGAGATTTGTCTCAGTGGATAGTCAGAGCTGATGTCGTACTGGCTACCAGCTGATCCAACAGCAATCCCATGTGCTCTGTGGGAGACATCTTACACATGTTCTATACATGGTAAGGAATCCCCTACCACCTTCCCAGGAGTTTGAACTAATAAGTGGATGTAATCTGCAGCATACAGAAATGGAAGGAACAAACACAACACAATAACTAATCTCAGTCCGTGCTAGTGACATTGCAGCTCTGCCTGCATGCTGGTGAGTTGCTCAGTATATAATCTGGGCATGAGAAAATTGTTTTTGTTTACAGATATACTCAGCAAGTTGAATTAATCAGATCAGTCTCTTGGTTTTGTTTCTCACATTTACTCCTTCTTTCCCCTGTTAAATTATTGTCTTCCTTTCATGTTTCCTTTTGAATAAAGCTAAGTGGAGGTAAAAGGAAACCACAACAATGTGTGCAATGTAGGAAAAATCATATGATTGAATAATTCAACCACAGTTTTTAAAAATTAAAGATAAACTAGTGGAATAATGATAAATCAGTCCTAGAAGGATAACACTGCTTGAATCCTCTAATTTCCCACTAACACATTATGATCTATTATATTGACACTTTATGCCACTGTAAGAAAGTATAATGTAAAATGCTGTTGCAAAAGTGTGTGATACACACTGTACAGTAATTAAGATGAAACATTGCAGTTAAGGAAAGCTTAAAAGGCACAGTTTAGCTATAGTTGATCTCATGCTGTCCTGAAAGAGGCTAATATAAGCTTTTATCTGACAGTCAGTTCTGTTGTACTAGCTAATGTAGTTCTCCCATCAATACTCACTGAAGCATTTGGCATTAGCTTGTGAAGTTATTAGTATATCCCAGGTCTCGGAGCAACAGCGTCTATGTAATGCACAATAAAAGTCTGGAAGACTTGATTGAGAGAAACAGAAACATATATTAGACATTTTTACTGATCTAACAGTAAGATAATACAAGAAAAAACCTCTTGCAATGGGCTGGTACTGTATGATCAATGACGATGAACAGAGCACAAAATGCTTTTGAACATTTACAGTGTTGTTTTACTGCTACTTCTTCAAAGACCTTCCAAATAATCTCCTTTACTGAGAACTGTCTAGTGCTTATTGAAAAGGCTTCATGTATTCATTGCTTCCCAGCATAATCCTTTAGTTAGTAACATAAAGAAGAGATCGAATCTCTTCAAGTTTCTGCAGTGTCAGAAGAGATGGTCCTTTCCAGACCCTGATTCAGATTGCAGATGGGTTCATTGCTCTCTGGAAGTGGACCTTTCTGCTCACTTCCTCTTCATTGATTATGAGACTGAACAGACGAATTAAAATTAACCAATATGATTTAAGTTGTGAACTCTGTAAGTTAAGGCTCATCAGCTTATCCTGTGTCACTGAAGTGGTAGTAAATGGAAAATCCAGTCCAGGGAAAATAGTGTAGATGAAATCACATTTTACTGCTAACATCTGATATTGAAAGACATTAGTGTCTGGTGGTACTGAGGAATGCTATTGGCCTGAGCAACTAGGAACAGAATGAGACAAGGAGCAAGATAACAATGAAACACTGTGATTGCTTTTCTCCAGCAACTAAATAATATTAATACATGGTGGACCTGGCACAATTTGCCTTCAAGAAGTAGAGTTGTCAATTTTTAAGCTAACCCCTATAAATTAAGCAGTTTTTAGCATTAAAACCTATACTAAAGCTGTATGAGGTGATGTATCCAGTGACTTCCATAATTTTTCCCCTTTTGCATCCATTCAAAATTTTTTTTTCAGAGAATTTCTGAGTTTCTTTTTTCATATTGATCTATTAATTCCTGGAGGACAGAATGGACAGAGAGGGCTGGAGTTACTGTATCTGCCTGTCTGCATCGCTGTAAGATGGGGCAATATGATTAGATAAAATTAATCCCTTCTTATCTGTCACATCACACAATCCACAAAATATGTCAAGTCTTATTTTAGGAAACATTAAAATGCTTTGGAATATCATGTTTAAAACCTTTGAGGAGTGTTTCACTGTAATTAAAAATTATAATGGAGCCAGTGAAAGCAAAATATATAATTTAGGAAGGAATGACCATTCCACTTCAGTCTGAGAGACTGCCTGATTTATGTCATAATGACAGAATTAATTAATTGCTGCTTATATAGTTTTTGTTGTCTTGTCTCATTTCCCATAGTCCTAGTATAAAGCATTGTGTCAGCAAGTTAAAACATTTGGAAAACAGCCCTAAGAAATTAAAGAAGCAGAATTAAGGGTGTCTGCTTCCCCACCTGG
This sequence comes from Regulus satrapa, assembly GCA_013396955.1. NCBI lineage: Eukaryota > Metazoa > Chordata > Aves > Passeriformes > Regulidae > Regulus > Regulus satrapa. The sequence goes on along the minus strand of VWZN01015153.1, from coordinate 215,713 downwards.
TATACGTAACAAGGGTTCTCTCCAAAAGCACAGAGGCCAGCTTGGAGTCTACCATGCAGAAATCAACTTATTTAGTCACAGCCCTTTCAGCCTGACAGCCGTAGTGGGTCATAGATCAGATACACAACTAAAATAAGCACTGAAATTTCAAGTACTGTATTAGCCAACTTTTAGGTATATCTCTGGTGGCATTTCTTATTCTGTCTTAGGGACCTGTGCTTCTGCACAATCTTTGAACAAAGTTAGGTATTCCAAAATGCAAGCCGCCAAAACCTAAAGACCTGCTGTGGATATAAACCTCTAAGTCTAGCTGTCTGCTTGATGGAGTTGAGTCTTGAGTTCACAGTTCATCCAGACTCTTGTCTGCATGATTACTTGCCTTATGCTGTCCCAGTTAAGTGTATATTAGGACATAAAAATTGCTACGCCTATGATCATTTTGTCCTGTACAGAAACTCCTGGTGAACCCTCATCTGGAGAACAATGACCCTTTGTAGGTTTTAATCCTTCCTTCTCTCAAAGTGAATCATAAAATTAAAAAAAAATAAATCATAGAATGGCTTGGGTTGGAAGACTCATTAAGGATCATTCACTTCTAATACTCCTGCTATGGACTGTGACATTCCACAGGAGCAGGGTAGTCAGGGCCACATGCAACCTGGCCTTGAATATTTCCAGTGATGGGACATCCACAGCTTCTCTGGGCAACCAGTTCCAGTGCCTCATCACCCTTCCAGTAAAAAATTTCTACCCAATATCAAATCTAAACTTATTATCTTCCAGTTTAAAGCTATTATCCCTTTTCCTATCATTGCATGTCCTTGTAAAGAGTCGCTCTCCTGTTCTTCTGTAGCCCCTTTAGGTAATGGAAAGTGTTATAAGTTCTCCCCTGTGCTTTCTTTCCTCCAGGCTGAACAACCCCAACTCTCTCAGCCTGTCTTCACAGTAAATATGCTCCAGGCCTCTGATAATCCTCACAGCCTCCTCTGGTGTCTCTTCAACAGGTCCATGACCTTTTTACATTGGGGCCCCAGAGCAGAATGCAGCACTCCAGGGGAGATTGTCTGACCAGAGCAGAGTAGAGGGGCAGGATCACCTCTCTTGACTTGCCCATGCTGCTTTTGTTGCAGCCCAGGATACAACTGATTTTTGATCTGTAAGTGCATATTGCCACTTCATATTCAGCTTCTCATCACTCAATCCACTGAAAAAGGTGCTAAACACCACTGCTCCCAGTACCAGCCCCTGAGGAGTACCACTTGTTGCTGCTCCTCCTTGGACATCAAGACGTAGACTGCATTGTCAACTGTCATGGCATATTTAACTGTTCAGTTTGTGTAATGATTTTTAAATAGCTAAATAACAATACAGCCTGAGATACTGAAGAGGTGTTACAACAATTGTGGTGGTTTCTGGCTCAACTGGCAAGCATGGTGATATTTTTACTCTATCAGTCATTGTACGCACACTTGAAGGTAGAAATGAGTCAGGGACTCCTCTGTTGTAATAAGCAGACCACAAAGATATCGTAACATGTGAACTGAAACAATTCTATCGCTTGTGGCCATCAAGGCCTCCACTTACATGCGACTCAACATGCCTGATTGAAACAAGTTCTCACGTCCTGTGTACCCTGTGCAGAGGAAACAGGCAGTTAGCTGAAGGTCAGCACTCTCATATAACTGTCTCGGTAAAAAGGAGATAAAATCACAATCAAGCTGCTAGTTATTTAAGATAGGAAACTATGAGGACTATGGTAGGCCATGTTTAGGTCATCAGAGGAAGTACTCAAGGAGCACATTTAGTACCTGAAAGGCAAAATATTAACCCAGTCCTTTCCTGACTCAAATAAGAGAAGAGAAACCTCTTTCACTTTCAGTATTTTCTTACAGCTTCTGCTTTCATTTTGGACAGAACATAGTCTTCATTCTGACAGATACTCTGGTGCTGTTCTTTCTAATTCTGCTGTGGCTGCAAGCAATGATTAGTATGTCCATTGTAATGCAAAGCATCATTATTAGCATAGATAGGTGAATAGGGTTCTAGTCATTAATTTATAACATAAGGGATAAAACAAATTTAGGGAGGACTGTAAAACAATAAAAAAATAAGTGCATGCTAACTTGGGACTGCTATGCACCCTCAATAAATGCAATTAGAATGTCAAGAAAGTTCAGTTATGGATGCCAAGGAAATTCTGTAAATTCAAATTCAAGATGGACTGTTGGGTCTTTCCTGGTGAGTTCTGCTGGGATGGGAGAAGGATAAATGACACCTTCCCTGAGTGTCTGCTCCTTCCACTGACTACCAGGCATTACTTTGTAGAACTGATTAAAAAAAAATAAAATTCCTACTATAAATTTTATCTGCATTTCCTCTCTGCAAATAGTCTCTTAGAAAAAGCCAAATTTGCTATGAGTGTATTATTACTATATGCCATTGGTCAGCACAAAATATATAAAATCCTGCTGGATTTGTATTGTCTTTCACAGGAAAAGAGAAAAAGTGCCCCAAACAGCTGACTAACTCCGCAGGGGTGGGGACATGGTACTGCAATCAGTTCCTGCACGGCAACAGGGAGATAGGAGTGACAGCACTAGCACAGGAGCAAACACAACCAAAACAGTATTTTGATGTCTGTCTGCCTTCACAAGGCAGAATGGGAATGGGAACAGCCCCGGGTAAATAAAACAGAAACTCAATGCCTATAGCAGCAATAAAAATAGGCAGATGTGGGAATAGAGGGGTATCACTGGAACTCTCCATCTCATGGGGTTTCAGCTACTGTCAAGCTCTTTATCTCTCAACGTTTAGCTCTTCTAAACCTGAAGTTGCTTTGCTGATCAAATACCTCCTTTCCATACTTTGATTTCAGAGGATAGAGCAGTTTTCTTATTCCAAGCACTTATAAAATATGGTTTTGGGGATTTTTGTGTTAGCTGGAGTGGGAAGTTTTGGGATGGTGTTTCAAGCACTGTAGGTCATGTTTTAAATAGCTACCCTGTGAAAACTGAACATTCTACTTTTGCTTAGCACCCAGAGGCAGAATGGAATAACTGCAAAAATCCCAAGCCATAATTCCCCTTGCAGAGTCTGTTTCAGACTCTTTCCCTCTCCAAAACAACTGATACTGTATCATTACTGTTTTTATTCATGTTCTGAACCTTTAAGCACCCCCTGGGAATTTTTTTTTCCACCATGAAAGCAATCAAATTCTGGAATAGGTAACTTGGAAAAGTTGTTCTCCAACTGTAGTGATTCCAAACTTGACTGAATATGACCATGAGAAATATTTGAACCCAGCTTCAAAGCTGGGCCTGCTTTAAGCAGGGTGCAGGACCAGATGACCTCAAGAATTCTCTCCTGGATTGAATTATTCCATGAATGTATGTGACTGAATGAGATTGGTAATGTGAGCTGAGCATCAGGAAAAGTAAAGGAATAGTAATGTCTCTTGAGCCTGGCATCACTTAATTTATAAACTGAACTTCACAGATATTAACTCACCTGAAAGAATATTTGCTGCATCCGACATAAATGTCTTTGTATTATTTTAGAAAATTCAGGAGTGCATGTTGTGTTTGCCATTTCATTCTGAAATTTCATTAAGTAGCAGACAAGAGAAAAATCTTGTGATTTGATGAAACTGAGAAAGTAATATGAGTATGTTCCATATGTCACGCTGAAATATAAGAGATTTGAGTCATAAGTCATTTTCTGTAACATTTCTTCTAAACAATAGAGCCTGCTCAGGAAGTTGTACAATGAGAATACAGTTCATGGTTTCAAAATAATAGTGGGGTAATTAGTAAAAAAAAAAAAAGTTTTCCTACCTCTAATTAACATAGTTCTAAACCTCATGCATGCTAGAAATAGCACAAAAAGCACACAACAGATGTATCTCAGTGGAATTGCATCAGACATAATAAGTTTACCTAGGTTAAATGATTGATCAATGTCATGATAATTTATGACATTACTGATGTAATAAAAAAAATCTAGCCACTATAAATAGGACATTTTCCACAATGCCTGTATTGATTACTTATACTGAAATTTCAAAGGAAGGTCCTTTTTCTGATGTGAAAACCAAACCAAAATATTTATTTGTAAATTTTTTATTCTCTATGTATCTGATTGTGATTATTTAGAACAGGTATTTTTAAAATGGTATAACAAGACCCTTTTCATGTTTGGATTGTGATGATTCACATTTGATAGAGTTATAATGAAATTACCATACTCAGCTTGACTGCTGGCACAGTAAATACTGCTCTGAAGGGGAAAGTTAGAACATTATGGCAAAGTTTGCAAGCCATCAATGATCTCAGAGGAAGGGCGTTTCTTCCAGTCATTAACTTAAACAAAAACAACTGAAGACTATACACTGGTCCTGGAGAGAACAAAACACTGGGAGTTTCACAAAGCACACTCTAAATATATTAGCTTAGACTATCTTCGTGAAGGAGCTAGCTTCATTTTCACTGTTGGTCTACTGTGGAGAAGGCTTGCTCCGGAATTCTGAAGTTTTTGTAAATCTGAGACTTTATCTAATGCAAAGCTTATTCAGGCATGTTTGTCTTCGACTCTGTCTGTCCCTTTATAGTCCACACCATCAACTGATCCCTCTGCCTTGCCCCCATGGAGCCCCACAGAAAAAGAGAAAAAAATGCAAAAGCCAATGGTTGAACTAGCAGCCAGAAGGCAAAGTTTCAAATTATGTTTTGCCACAGGCTTCCTATGTGATTACAGACTGGTCAGTCTCCAGGGCTGTAGCAGGGATAAATACAGCTTCTTTGCAACCTTTAATATATTCTACAGAAATGGAAACCAAATTAGTGTCCAAGATCTTTCCTGTGCACTAATGTGCCATGTGTAATGATGATGGAGAGATATGAGGAAGACATGATCTTTCCTTCCCTTTGAGAACATCTAGCTCATTTCTCTCTCAGTTCCTCTTTGTCTTTCCTCCTTACCCTGCAAAGCCCTTACTAAACTCTGGACACTCACTGCAGGTTTCTGACAATCCTGTAAGCAGAAATGCAAGATGCTGCACTAACAATTAATATAGATACGTTCAAGTCTCCACCCCCAGCACTGCACCTTTCAGAAGATGGTTTCACAATGAATGTTTTCTTTATTTGCAGATTTAGGCAGGACAATCTGGCCTAATGATTTTTGCTTCAAGTAGTTGTAAGGATGAAAAATTATGTTCATCTAAGGCAGCTCATGTTTCTTTCATAAAGGTATCTTTCAGGAGTGTATCTGTCCCGGAGAAGGGCAGATTTTTAACTGAATAGAGGGAATAGAAAATCACATTCTACAAAAAAAACCTGTAGAACAACTCCTGAAGTCTCTTAACCAACACTTTGACATTTCTGGTTTT